>CM040239.1:190828183-191000508 GCA_022545495.1 Chrysanthemum lavandulifolium | reverse complement strand
TTGGTGTTGGTTTCGAAAATAGTGGGTTTTGAGATGTTGAAATTGTTGATTAATGTAAGTTTTACTTTTGGAGAAAATAAGAATGTTTTTTTAATCAATTGTTGATCAATGTGAGTTTTATTTATTTATTTTTCTTTTGATAGAAAAGAAAAAGAGAAAAAGAATGGGTGGTCGTTGCTTGCCGGAAAAAATGTTGGTTGAAGAAGAAAAGGCAAGGATTAGTTTCTTGCGTTTTGGAGTGACGGACGAAACTTGCAATTGGGCCTAACCACAAGAACGATTTATGTAATTAATTCTAACCAAAATAGACACAATACACAACTTAGTAAAAAGTGAAAATTGCGATACATTTATAAACAATTAGATTGGGATAATCCATGTCACGTCAGCAAAAAAAAACATGCAACCTTAATCTTTACACATAATAGTATGATTAGTAAAATGTTTGTATTATTAAGACGGTTTAAAAGGTACATACATAACTTAGCAAAAAATGATAACTTCGTTACATTTACAAACAATTATCCCTAAGAAGAATTTGTAATATAAAGTTTAAACAAACATGTAACTAACCAACTGGGTTCATATTTAGTCAACACCGGCCCAACTTCGCTTAATGTCCAGGCCAGCAGGTTGTAGCCACAGATATTTTGGGGAAAAGTTTGATTCACAGTTTTGGCAACAGCTTATAGATTATTTGGTTTTCGACTTATGTTTCATAAGCATACTTTTTATGGCTTATTTTAAAAAAATTCGGCTTATATAAGCTTATCATGTCATTATATAAGGCAAAAAGTTTCAAGATAAGACACAAAAAAGTGAGCTTATGAAACATAAGCCGAAAATTGCATAAGTCATAAGCCCGCAATATAAGATTAAGCAAACACCCCCTAACTATACAATGAAGGAGTAAGATGAGTCAACTTAGTTTTACTTTTTTAGTGCATACAACTAAAGTATAGCTTCTATTCTTTATATCATACTTGGTTAAATTGCTTTTGTATCAGGGGAAGATGGAAGTAGCCCTATAGTATGTTTTGGATGCTATTGCAAATTTACAGTTTCTTCGCTATTCACATAAACCATATATATGTAAGTCGCATCCGAGCATGATATGAAATCCCATTGGTCTCTAGTAAATCGCAATTACCTAAAATAGTCGATGACACTAAAATCACCAACATATACTATCACCAACATGAAACAACATCAGCAGATTCTATATCTCAACATCAGAAAGCCCAGCAGCACTAAGTGACTACATTTCTTGTACTAGGTACTGCAAGCAATACACCTGTTGTTATGACATCCATTCTGAATGTATCTGTGTGATGGTTTATAAAATGTTGCATAGTGTCGTATATTCTGCCATCCATTTTTCTGGAGAAACTTAATTGCTTGACCAATGTGTGAGCACAGAGTCTCGGAGAAACATTTGGAAGAGTGACAATTGAAGCAATGGCGTTTGGTATCCCGGTATGATACTCTATATTATGCTTTTTTTATGTACATCAAATATTATCACTGTACATATCCAATATCCAGATCCTTTGAGAAGCTATCGACTCTAACAATATCAATTTCGGTCGAACAGATAGTTTCGTTGCATACTTTGCTCTAACTTCTGTTTTGACAGGTTACTAAATCACAATACCTCAAATTAAAATTTTGGAACGTTGGTTACCTTAACTCAAAATCTTAATTTTTATGGCCAAACGTATTTAGTCCAGTACATCTTTAACTAGCTTCTTTTCCTAATTTAGATCATATCCTTGTATCTATTGATTAGGTGCTCGGAACAGATGCAGGAGGCACGAAAGAGATTGTTGAACACAATGTGACCGGTTTACTACATCCGATCGGACATCCAGGGACAACCGTTCTTTCCAAAAACCTTCAATATTTACTCAAAAACCCATCAGAACGACAACGAATGGGACTTGAAGGGAGAGAAAAGGTGAAGAAGATGTACTTGAAAAGGCACATGTACAAGATGTTCTGGCAGGTTCTTTACGACACCATGAAAGTAAAATAATTTTGCTTACTGCTGCTCATGATTTTCGTCAATTCTACTTTATGGGGAAATGATGGTGGCAGTGAGCAATTTAAATACAAAGGAGATGCGTCTACACTATTTTGTTACAGTTTAGTATTTATCAAATTTCGCTTGGACTTTAGGGGTCTTTGTACAATCACAAGTTTTTTTTTTTAATTTAGTTCAAGTCTTGTTAAAGAATAATTTAACTGAATTATTGGCATTGCGTTGTAAAAGTGGTTATATGTTTTAAAATTAAGTCATCTGCTAAGTAGCAAGAGATAGTGATTAGTGTATTTTGCCTTACAGTTGCGACAGTTTTTTTTTTTTTAGAAAGGCAACAATAAATTAGAACCCACCACAAAGGAAAACAAAATACAAAGAGAAGGCATCCCACCCCAATTAATCAAGCAAATTAAATGGCAGAGGGACCCAAGAGTTCAACATGAAGAATACAAAGGACCAAAAGTGCCCAAATGGAAACAAAAACCCAACATAGAAACTGTCACAAGGGGAAATACCATACAACTAATCTTGACATATACTCACTTTGAAGAAAACTAGCTCACACTGTCGCCTTTTAAACCTTTTGAAAGGAAACCACTTGCAGCTTGGACTAACTTCAATATATTGATGTGTAGACCAACAATTGAGTGGTACACATGAGCCACTCAGCACCATGACAAAATATTAATGTTCCATTCCCACTGAGAGACTAAAACCACTAGAAAAAAAAGGAGCAAACAGCAAGGAACAAAAATAAATAAATAAATAAAAAACATATAGGACAACCGGACATAGTCAACTGCCATCCTACAATGCCCTTTTGAACCTTACTGTCAACTCAGAACCACTCTTCTCAAACTTACTGTACGAGCCAGCGATACATGCCGCTCAACAACAGTCCCATGAGAGATCAATACCAAAAAAAAAAAAAATACTACCTGAACCAACCTGATGTTGACTGCCAATAGAACTTTTGATAAAGAAACCCATACACATCACGATACTGTAGCAGCACAATATTACTTAGATGCTAATGTAGCCGAATATTTCGAGGGTCCCGTAACCATTGTTGCCAATCAATCGATTTATATTTCTTTGATCTTCTCACTATCCATTCGAAGCACTTGAGTTGAATGTCTTGAACTATCTTGTTAGTGCTTGAAACTTTCTTACCGAAAACACGAGCGTTCCTTTCCTTCCATATGAAGTATCCGGATGTCCAAATTGTCGCTTGCCATAATAAAGCTAGAGCGGAGGAAACATTAACATTCCCACTATGAGAGAAAAGTTCACCAATAGTGAAAGCGTTAACACTCCCTATACTCCACCAATTAAATAGTTTGGTCCACACACTCATTGCAAGATCACACGTGACAAGGCAATGAGTACATGTTTCCACACTATCGTTACAACACGCGCACAAAACAGAGTCTAAATCAATGCCACGTCTATCAAGTTCCACACGAACCGGTAGTCTTCCTTTAAGAGCTCTCCACACGAAGATGTTGACTTTCTTAGGCACTAACTTGTTCCAAAGCGTATCTTGACCACCACTATCTACATGAAGAATCTTCTCCTCGATCAAACTTGTAAGATCTTTGGCTTTGAACTCGCCACCTTCATTAAGGGTCCACCTCCATTTATCCCTACAAGCAATAGAAACAACCACATTCCGCAACACCTCAATTAAATTCTCATAATCCCTATAAACTCTACCCCTAAAGGTTCTACTCCATTCCCAAGCCCAAACCCACTTGTTATCTACCCAAATACCCTTATCCATCACACTATCCTCCTTTCTACTATCCAAATGAAAAAGTCTAGGAAACCTATCACAAAGCCTTCTACTATCCACCCATCTATCAACCCAAAACCTAATATCCCTCCCATCCCCCAACACCCCCACACATGACGAAGTAAATTCTAACCCCAACCCGTCCAACTCCACACCAATCTTCGCAATCTCACCCCAAACCCCCGTAATTACCCCTAAACCCCACACCCACCATGAATACTTTTGATAACCCTCACCTCCTTCTTAAATCTCCACTACCATTTCCTAATAATGCCAAGTTTTTGCCCTAAGTGACCCCACGTTGAGCCCCCCTCCCAAAAGAAGCAAGAATAGTATCCCATTTGACCCGAAAGTTTTTACCTCCCAATCCCACCCCAAAAAATGTTTTCTAATTCTCTCAAGAGTTTTTAGTACACTCAAAGGCACACGGAACATCGAGAAATAATACAATGGCAAGCTACCGAGAACCGATTTTACCAATGTTAACCGACCCCCGAATGACATCGATTTAGCTTTCCACCCGGTCAACCGATTCTTGACTTTTTCAACCACGGGTTTCCAAGAATTTACCCGACTCATATTTTCACCAATTGGTAAGCCCAAATATATGAAGGGAAGTTCACCAATATCGCACCCCATCCAATTCGCCATTTCTCCCAACTCCTCAACATTAACGCCTAAACCATATAATTTGCTTTTTCCATAATTTAGCCGTAATCCGGACACCTCTTCGAAACATCTAAGAATACACATAAGTGACTTCACGTTTTCTTTGTTCCATTCTCCAAAGAAAATGGTATCATCAGCATATTGTAAATGAGAGATCATGACATTATTCGACCCAACCTTAACTCCTCTAAAGATGCACATATCAACCGCTTGGTTCACAATAGCATTTAATCCTTCCGCTGCCAATATAAATAAAAAAGGTGATAATGGGTCGCCTTGGTGCACGCCCCTCTCGATCCCGAACTCCTCCGATGGAGAACCGTTAACGAGAATGGATGTAGAAGATGAAATGAGACATGCCTCCACCCATTTACACCATTTATCACCGAAGCCCATCCTCTTCATAATGCTCATTAGGAATTTCCAATTAATACTATCGTATGCTTTCTCGAAATCTACTTTGAAGATTAGACTCCTCTACTTTGTTCGTTTCAGGTAAGAAATTGTTTCATTTGCAATAAGAACCCCATCAAGAATGTATCTACCTTTGATAAAAGCGTTTTGCACCTCCCCAACCACACACCCCACTACATGTTTCACCCTTTCCGCTAAGACTTTTGTGATTACTTTATAATAACAACCTATAAGACTAATGGGACGAAAATCCCCCAAACCAATAGGATCTTTTACTTTAGGAATAGTTGCGACAGTTAGTCATTTTTGTGTTTGATAAATTTTGATTATTGAAGGATTATGTTTAAAAATGAGTGCTAAATGATCAGATAATCAAAATCACAGTTTGCACCTACTTTCTAATTGTGAGGATGGCATTCTGGAAACATATCCTGATTGCGTTATCTTATTGTAAAATAATACGAGTGTCATGTTCTAGTTACACTCGTTAATATGACACTGTGTTGATTTAAAGCCATGGTCGTTTTAGGACCTCTGTCTTTAACATTTCCATTGTTTGCATACATTCATATTTCCAAACAGCAACCGGACTGAACATGGCCAGAATATTCCTCCGGCACCTCCTCCTTCGTCCAAGTGGAGCTCTCTAGATCCAGCATGTACACCCCATGTCGCCCACTAGATCCATCACATCCCACGGCCAGCAACCGCCTATCCCATCCGATTATACAAGGTACATTATCTATACCACTTGGTATCCTCATTCTAAAATCATGATCCAGTGCAACCACAGCACCATCATGGTGCATATACATTACCCCATCCCCACCATCCACACAAGTTCTCGGGCACGTGTCATTTCTTAAGAAGTCATCCTCCCTCAAACCCCACCGCCACGTGGACAAGTCAAAAGCCTCTGCACTCTTTTGAAACTGCCCTTGCTTAGCCGTGTCATACCCGCCAACCACATAAAACTTGCCACGGTGGAAAACACCGTTACATTCGTCACGCTCATCTGCCATGTCAGGAAGCGGCGTCCACACATCATCCACCACGTCATACATCATACTTGACCTGAGTGCATTCTTTTCATTATCATGTCCTCCGGCGACAAAGACCTTCCCCTCATTATCTGACGCACACGCAAAAAACGACCTCGTACACCCTGGCATATCGGCCCCACGCAGCCACGTGGCAGACACGAAATTGTAAACAAAAACAAATTTCGTAGGACTCCAACTATCTGGGCTTATCCCGCCCATCACCACAAGATTATACCCGACTGGAGCTATCTTACAAAAATGAGGCAACCCATTGGTAAACCCGGGAACCGGGGACAATTTGCTCCATTTACCAGAGTCGGGTTCGTAAACAGTGAGGTGGTACATTGAATACTTCCCCAACTGAACCATGATGATAATGTGAAGGGTAAGACCTGAGGACTTGCGGTGGTACCTGAATGGAGGAAGCTCAATCTCCGACTTCCAACTCTGGCAAACAGAAGAGGCAGCCGGTAAGTCGTTGTATGGAACACGAATCAAACACTCAAATCCAACATCATTCGGAAGACCCGGTATAAGCTCCATTCAGCGTATGTGAAATAGTAAGATGTGTAATGGGAGAGAATGAATGAAGCAGAAGCATGCATGGAGGTTTATTAAATACTGTAGTAACATGCAATGTCTGTGCTTTTATAGTTTGTTAATTAATTTCGTCTGAAATATTTCACAAAATAACACTTATATACCATATAATATATCTTCTCAAATGTTTCGGAGTAGATATACGTGATGTTTATAAAGCTTTAGAAAGTTTATGTGTAATGGAAATAATATAACCAAAAAGTTTATGAATTAATGACATGAATCAATTAAAAATTTTTTTAAAAGTCTAACATAGTGGAAGCCCTGATAAAGAGTAATGGGCAATTTAACTGATAGTGGTTAAAGAGATTATAATGCAATTGGACAACATTCTAATTTGATTTCAATCAATACCAACAAACATATAACCATGCATGTACGAGGACTCAAGTTCAATTCATGCTAGGTGCAAAATAATCCTGGAGTAGTCACACTAATCTCTTGAAAAATGAACGATTTTACTTGGTTTGAGTCTGTGTAGCGGTGAGTTCAGATCCGTAGATTAGTTGGAAACCATGGTGAAAAAAAAGAGAAAAACATTGAATCCGTAACTAAATTTGAGTTACAAAATAAAAACACAATTGGTATCTTATAGTCACATGTATGATAAAGATAGGTGTACATAATATATATTATCTGGTCTTGAACTTTCAATATCCACAGGAGAAATCAAGCATATGCAAAGTCCTTTTCAGTCATACTATACTAGTTGTTTACTTTTGTGTGACTAAAACAAAATATAATTTGAAAAAAGAATGAAGAGAAGATATAGGAATATAGAAGGGATAATAATAATGGCATTATATGATCATAACCTTCAATTAGTGATCAAAAAAATATAGAAATTACGCTCAAAATGGTTTAAAACGTGGTACATTACTTATATGATTTTATGATATGGAAATAGATGTTTTTTTCTTCCTTAATGTTTGTAAAGAAATTAAACAGTTGGAGTATTTAATTCGGTTTGTTCAAATAGACAAAACAAACAGAATTGATTCAGTTACTATAAGGACTAGGACCGATTTAGTTTCGACCTTTCCTTTTAAACCAGCAGAACGGTTTAGTACCATGTACCTTAATGATTGTTTTTTGAACGAATGTACGTTCATTATTGTTAATTCGTTGTTATGCTACTGTTTGACAGGAACTTCTACTGAGATTTCAAAAACTTGTTTGTCAATATATAGATTTTCTTTTAGTACTAGTATCACTCGATTCGAAAAGAAAAATAAAAACGACTAATATCACTTCATGCAAACTTCAATAGAGGTTATATCGATAGAAAAGTTTGAATCTCAAATGAAAAGATTTCGGGGTTAAGCATGAGTTTAAGCATAGGTGTGTATATATTTGTCCTAAAAAACATATAAGCAATACAGTAAAACTCAAAATACAAAGAATTAAGGTGTGGATTTAGCATAAAAATCATAGAAAACCATTTGGAAGAAGGGATAATTGTTTGTAAATATAACGATCACTTTTTGTTAAGTTGTGTATGTATCTATTAATCTGTCTAAACAATATAAACATTTTACTAATCATATTATTATGTGTAAAGATTAAGGTTGCCTTCTTTTTGCTGACGTGACATGGATTATACCAATCTAATTGTTTATAAATGTATCGAAGTTTCCACTTTTTAGTAAGTTGTGTATTGTGTCTATTTTGGTTAGAATTAATTACATAAATCATCCTTGCGGTTAGGCCCAATTGCAAGTTTCGTCCGTCACTTTTAGAACTCACCCATACCAGACAAACAAACACTCATTTGTTAACCCAACATAATCTTTTTCCTCAAATCTGCTACTCTATTTTCTCTCCAACACCATACACAATCACTATCACCAACATTCTCTCTATAATTCTTACCAAAACTAGACTCTGATCCACCACCACCCTTCAACATCAGATCAACCATTACCATCTAACCTGCAACCACAAGATCCACCACCGATGTTGCTCGCCGGAATCAATGGCCAACCACTGCTGTTCTGAGGGTTGGTTTTAAGAAGGTGATATGTTGTAACTTTTAAGTTGGTGTTGGTTTCGAAAATGGTGGATTTTGAGATGTTGAAATTGTTGATAATGTGAGTTTTACTTTTGAAGAAAATAAGAATGTTTTTTTAATCAATTGTTGATTAATGTGAGTTTTATTTATTTATTTTCCTTTTGATAGAAAAGAAAAAGAGAAAAAGAATGGGTGGTCGTTGCTTGCCGGAAAAAATGTTGGTTGAAGAAGAAAAGGTAAGGATTGGTTTCTTGCGTTTTGAGTGACGGACGAAACTTGCAATTGGGCCTAACCACAAGAACGATTTATGTAATTAATTCTAACCAAAATAGACACAATACACAACTTAGTAAAAAGTGAAAACTGCGACACATTTATAAATAATTAGATTGGGATAATTCATGTCACGTTAGAAAAAAAACACGCAACCTTAATCTTTACACATAATGTTTGTATTATTTAGACAGATTAAAAGATACATACACAACTTAGCAAAAAGTAATAACTTCGTTACATTCACAAACAATTATCCCTCGGAAGAATTTGTAATTTAAAGTTTAAACAAACAAACATGTAACTAACCAACTGGGTTCATATTTAGCCAACACAGGCCCAACTTCGCTTAATGTCCAGGCCAGCAGGTTGTAGCCACAGATATTTTGGGGAAAAGTTTGATTCACAGTTTTGGCAACAGCTTATAGATTATTTGGTTTTCGACTTATGTTTCATAAGCTTACTTTTTATGGCTTATTTTGAAAATTTTCGGCTTATATAAGCTTATCATGTCATTATATAAGGCAATAAGTTTCAAAATAAGACACAAAAAAGTGAGCTTTAGAAACATAAGCCGAAAACTGCATAAGTCATAAGCCCGCAATATAAGCTTCAAGCAAACACCCCTTACTATACAATGAAGGGGTAAGACGAGTCGACTTAGTTTTACTTCTTTAGTGCATACAACTAAAGCACAGCTTCTATTCTTTATATCATAGTTGGTTAAATTGCTTTTGTATCATAGTCAATGCATATAAATACATAATAAAAGAAGTCGAATCGTAGTGTTTGAACTTTGAAGGTCAACCTAACCCGTTTTCCTTGTTGCCTACTTGCCCATTTTGCAACCACGTAATATTTGATATGGTTGACTGTTGGCATTTAGTTAAGGAGATGCCCGAGATGGTGTGGATGATGACGACCAAGGTAAATCTTAAGGTATGGATAGAGGTTGTTGGTAAAAAATAAGGGTGGAAAATTGTGATATACTGATATGTAAGTAGCCCGGTGCATTGCAGAAAGACAGTCTTGCATACTAGCATCAAGCAGCAAGGCGTGAAAAATATGACCTTTAGGCTTTTATGTTTATCGCAAGGCACCAGAGTTATGGAGTCATAGTAAAGATCAATCTGTGACTCTGTGTGTTGTCATCATTTGTGGCACTACATACATTCATGTTGTATCTATTTCTATGTGGTAGTTTCTGTGCTTGTCGCCAAGTCCCATTTGTTCTGCCTCGTATCTCCAGGAACTTAGTTACATGATTGTTCTGTGAGAACATAGGCTTAGAGAAATGGTAATGGGTATTCCCTCGCCAAACACTCTTTTATGGACTAGCTAGGTGAGCAAATCAGATTATCGCCTTCAGATAGTAATACATCTATTGAGGCAGTTTTGAGTTAAATACTTTTTAGTACAAAACAAATATATATACAATTTTAGAACAAAAAATCCAAGATGCTGGTAAAAAACAATTCCATATGTTTCCAAAGATTCATAACTCCAAACAGCAACCAGATTGAACATGGCCGGAGTATGCGTCAGGTACCTCAACTTTTGTCCACGTCGACCTCTTCAAATCCAGCTCGTAAACCCCATGCCGCCCACCGAAACCAACTGATCCAACGGCCAACAATAGCCCATCACATTCAATTAAACAAGGCACGCTATCCATATCACTAGGTAGTCTCAATTTAAACGAATGGTCCAAAGCCACAACTGCGCCATCATGATACATGTACATCACTCCGTCACCACCCGCCACGCAAGTCCTTGGACACGCGTCGTCTCCCAACAACCCGTCCTTAGTCTCCCACCGCCACGTGGACAAATCAAAAGACTCCACGCTTTTCCCAAACTGCCCTTGCATTAAAGTATTATATCCACCAATCACATAAAACCTGCCACGGTGGAAAACACCTTTACACTCGTCACGCTCTTCTGCCATGTCGGAAGTGGGGCCACACGTCACCTGCCACGTCATACACCCACCCGACCGAGCGCATTTTCTCATTATCATGTCCACCGGCCACAAACACTTTCCCAACATTGTCCGAGGCACACCGAAAACGACCTCGTACACCCGGGAATGTCGGGCCCACGCCGCCACATGGCAGACAAAAAACTATAAAGAAAAACAAAATTTCTCGCTTCCCAATTATCCGTATCCAACCCACCCATGACCACAAGATTATACCCAACGGGTACCACTTGACAAAAAAGCGGTAACCCGTTTGAGAACCCAGGTATGGGCGGCAACCCGGACCAACGACCCGACCCGGGTTCAAAAACTGTCAACTTATAAACTGGTGCAGCTGAATATTTTCTCAGCCCGTATTTCCGGGCTGGGTCTACTTGAGACTGCACCATTACTATAACACGTTGGCTTAAACCAGCGTGTTTACGGTGGTGCCGGAATGCTGGAAGTCCGAGTTCAGACTTCCAGCCCCGACACACAAAAGCTGCATTAGAAAAATGTGTGTATGGAACCCGAGCTAAGCATTCGAACGCGATATCATCAGGTAGACCAGGAATAAGCTCCATGAATGGTATAAAAATGAGGCAAAATAAGTGAATGTGAAGTTACACAAGTAGGAATATATAAAGATGAGTGAGTACGAAGAGAATATATAGTGGAGCTTATATAATAAAGTTGTATTCTTTCTAGAAGGTTGTGTTTTTTTAATATGTGTTTTTTTTATTGAGCGGGACGGAACCTAGACACAATTTGATCAGAAGTATTTATAAAAAATAATATGATACGAGAAACACAATTTTTTTTGGACCAGTTGCCATTTATGAAAAATCGAAGTTTATCAACTAAAATGTGTGTATGGAACCCGAGCTAAGCAATCGAACCCGATATCATCGGGTAGACCAGGAATAAGGTCCATGACTATGAATGGTATAAAAATGATTGAATAAGTGAATGTGAAGTTACAAAAGTAGGAATATATAAAGATGAGTACTAAATGAGTATATAGTGGAGCTTATATAATAAAGTTGTATTGTTTCTAGAAGGTGTGTGTTATTTTAGTATGTGTTTTAACAGAAAGTGGTGAAACTGACCACCCATTGGACTTTTTTTTTTTTTTTTTTTTTTTTTTTTTTTTTTCAATTAATGAATTAGTATGTTTTAAAATTATTATTTGTTTTAAAACATTGGCCGTATTTTGTTTTGGTTTTTTTCTGGTTAACGGTTTTCATTTTGTATTGTACATATCGACATTCCATGTTGTCTTCTCTAGAGGATAATAAAGAATATATTTGGATATTGTGGCAGGTTATATAATATCAAGCTATTCCTTATGTCTTAAGTTTTATCGCGTTGGTGACCTTTTAATATACGTTCTCAAGACGGAGCCATAAAATTTTGTTTGAGGGGATACACTTTAATAATTTTGAAAACTATGTTACAAACTGATTCTTATAAGGCAAATTACAAAAGAAATTCAAATATTTAAATAATTTACACTACAATTTTTTTGCTAAAGGCACGTGACCCTTATGACCCATTTTTATCTCCACCAGTGCGTCCTCCCCTTTCCTCCTCCCTTAACGTGTCTGTTGATGCAAAAGTTGGACGTTCCTTGTTTGGAGCTCCGGTTCCCGCACCAATTAAGAATCGTTGCTTGAGACCTGCGCACTAAGAGACAAAAGACACCGTTAGAACTTACAGTGGGATTGTCTCCGCGATTATCCTCCGGCGTGAGAGTAAGTAATCGGTTTAGGGTTTAAGGAGAATTAGGGTTTCGGATCGTACCTAAACGAGGGATGTAATTCCCTTTATATACGCACGGAATCCTTGTTGGTTCCGTGTTCCTCAACCTTCCGCGTATCCCGCCTTAATCGGTTGGAATGATTATCTTCCTATTTTGAAGATATCGGATATCTATTCCATCAATAGATTCGGGTTTGGGCCTTCATGAGCCCAAACGTCTAGTTAACTTAGCCCGTTCGCATGCTAGGGCCAAGTTAGTATTGGACTTTAGTCGGTCCGTGACCGGATATAGACTATCGTCATCATGTCCCAGGTCTAGTATGCGCAGTGCGTCACTACGGATGCTAGACTAATTATCGTAGTCCATGAAAAATAAACAAAGCGTAGCAAAGAAGCTAAAGAAACATCCTCTTGATACATTGTATCTAGCCGTAATAAAGAAAACGAGCACCTCGTAAATCGGGGGAAAGGTTACTGCACCCGTGTCCCATCAAACAATCCCAACCACATATTTAGGGTTAGTGGGATCCACGTGTCGATCATCGCGTGGAGGAAGAAGATTATATAACCCTTTCACTTCATTTTCACCGTTTCTACACATAGTAAAAAAAACGCTATCCGCCATTATCATAGCTTCAAACACTTCCAAACCTGCATACCGAAATATCCCTAGTAATCTGCGCTGCGCCTTTGTTTTATTATAAACAATACCATGGTTAAGGAGTTATCGGATTTACGTCGGACATAACGGAAGAGGAGCTTCAACGGTTTGCATCGATTATTATATCCTACGCGATACATCCGGAAGTTCCATTGCGAATGCGTCGATAAGCGATTTCGATGGGAAGATTGGTGTATCTGCGCGATTCTTTGAATTCGCAAATCGGTATATACCTATCGTTATTCTTAAGTGATGTATTGAACTATTACCGCATTCACTTGTCCCACCGCCTTTGTATAGGTGCGGCAAAACTAATTAATTTCGAGGTGAACGCCACTTATTGGCCATTAACCTCGCAATCCACTGTTCGGGCGTTTACCACACCACGTGGTCAAACGGGTGGGTTTCTTCAGCGCGCCTGGTCACTCAATGTTATACGGAAAAGTTAGGCGCTTTCGAAATTGGAGGAAACCTTTTTCGGATTGACGACGCATGCTTTCCGTCTCATTTTGATTTTTACGCTAAGGGGACACCGCCAAAGGATGAGCGCCCCCTCCCTGGATCATATAATGCAGAGGATGCGGAAACAATAAATGCCAACCGCATCCCTATTAGCTCCTACCCCGAGGAGTTCTTGGTGCATATTGTCCTGAGCCGCAACTATTATGGCAGCTCAGAAGAAGTTCCTATCTTCTTAGGCCCCGATGGTCAGGGTGGGTGCTCATGCTTTCGTACCCCGTTGAATTACATTACTGTAAGTTATTCACTGTTTGTTCTTCGTACTTGTCGTGAACTGTGTGTATTTCTTTGTTGTGGCGCAGAGATGGACCTATTCAGCGTTGTGCACATGACAAAGCCTATTGATGTAAAGGTGGGAACTCGACCCTTTGAAGGAGGAGAAGAGCCGTGCTTGTTCTGCGGCGGGCGTACCCTAGTGTTGGACCTAGGCGAGGCGGGGAAAGTTCATCCGTTGCGCTCCAAGCAACACCTTTACAGAGTATGCCTAGTACAACAAGACTGCACCTCCAAAGTGCAACTGCGCCCATAAGCGGTGAGCATGTGGAGGAAATAGAAGAGAAGAAGAGAGTCGAATTGGAGCGCAAAAGGAAGCGCGCGGCGATGGCGCCGCCTCCTCGGAAGAAGCGCCGGTTATTTTTAGTGTGGAGTCATCTTCAGTGATGTTGCGTCGCGCCCACCATCACTGGCACATCCATTCTGCGTAAGTATCCTTGCAAGATTATGTACCAAAATGCCTCATGATATTCTTGAATAACGTGATTTTCTCATCATGTTTGTAGGTTTGAACAATCCGCATCGCCCCCAATCAAGTCCAATTCGTCTTTGAATCATCTGGGGTGAAGAGCCAGCGCGAGCACGAAACCTCGGGATGCGCCCATGGGACAACCGGTCGATGATCCGGTCTCACTTGCTTGCGGCTAAAGGTAAAGTACTCGGGCGAGACTAGCCAAGGTGCGGAAAAGACCAGCAATCATACCGCTGAGGCGCAATTGGCTAGTGCTAGGGGTGAAGCGGAGACTATGGGGTCGTATGCTAAAAAACTCGCCGAGGATAAAATGGCGCTGATGTGTCAAATAAATCAAGAGCGTGCAGAGGCCGCGGGCTATAAGTCTTCTTGTCATTGGGCCATGAAATATTTGGAGAATGGTAAAGACGCACTGACCTCCCAGCTTGAAGACTTTGGCGCTACTGTGAAAAGTGCCCTTGAAACTCATGAGGAGAAGTTGCGCAAATTAAGCCTGGAGTACGACGAGGAGTTATATCCTCAACTTCTATCGACCATTGCTGAGCGCAGATGGCTCATAAGCCATGGGCTCCGTCTTGCTGCGTTAAGTACCCTAGAATCGCAAGAGGTGGTTGACTCCTTCGGGGATGTAGTTAAGGGCGCGCTGGAGCGTGGTAAAGCAGAAGCCATTGAGAAGCTGCATGAGGCCGAGCTTCTAAAGGTTCTCGTTGAGCAGGTGCCTAATTATGACGCGAAGGCTTATGATAATCTAGTCGCTGCCATGAAGAAGATGAGGGACTTGGAACTCCCCAAGATTGCTGAACTGGAACGTGATCAGGACTATCCGATAAATGTAATTTTGCGAGTCGACTCTAGCCCGTCATCTCGGTGGAGAAGCCGTTCTTGTGACCGGACTATTATCTTAGACTGATGCATCCCAACCGCACGTTCCTATATTCGCGCGCCCCAGGGATATCCTGAATCCTTTTGTCCTGGAAAGGGAGGTCCCCTTGATGCAAGTTTTGGAAGCGCATGCGACGAGGCTTGCTCAAGAGAAAGGTGTTAAGGGCAAGGCTGTTATGTGTGGTGTTGGCGCGGCGCACCTCCCTCGGTCTGACGGGGTGCCCGTGAGTTTTGCCACTGTGGCTCGTCGAGACGTGGATTTGTTGCAGGAGCTGAATAGGGTTGGGAATGCTACTAGCCACATGGGTAGTTCATCCTTGAAGCGTAGTCATAGTTTTTAGATTGTCTCTTGTCTTGTAACTATCTTTGAGAAATAACTCGTGGTTATGAAATAAATCTCCTTTGTTAAGTGTTTGTGAATATATTTTCAATTCGTGATGTACACACTTATCTGTTTGTCTTTGCGTAAAAGAAGTATTTGTTGTTACCGTATATGCAAGTGTGAATAATACAAGAAATCCATAATCATGTATGAAGATCCTAAGATCCTAAAAAAAATGTCAAGTATCATCATAATCGTGTATGATAATGATATGCGTCTTGTAAATACCAAATTAAGGAATCAAGTGTCTTGGTTCCAAAGTTGTTAACGTGCACATGTGCGTTGTTGCGCATCCGTCGTGGGTGCATAAAGCTTATTCAACGTCTTGAGAACAAGGTGTTTAACAAGGATACGTGATCCGGCGTTGATGGGTTTGCAACCTCTTACTCAACAAGTTGTTTATTAGGTTAACTTATCCTTTTACCATCGTGGGTTTATATATTGCATGCACGCCATGTAGGCAAAAATAAAAAAGTTGTTAAGACATACAGTATATGGAAGTAACAAATTGAAATGTGTCACGAGTTAGCTAGAAACCGCAACGCTTTATTAATACTTGCAAGTGTTTTTGAGAAAATAAGACATAATACTAAGGAAATAATAAAAAATACATAGTTGTCTATTGAGTACTCTAGTAAACGCTGAGCGCTGCATGCGCTTAGCGTAGCCATTCCTATAGGTAGCATCTCTTGAGGTTGCGGATGTTCCATGTCGTGGCAATTCCACGACCATCGAGCCCGGTAGCTTGTACGCGCTTTGTTCCTAGTGCTTGATAACCTCATAGGGTCCTCCCACCGGTCCAAGCTTACCTGTGTCTTCTGCGTGGCTTGCATCATTAGCGCGATAGACGAAGTCACCTGGCCTGAATGAGACACCTCTCACCTTAGCGTCATAGTATCCCTTCATTCTTGACTTCGATTTTTCTTCACGTATAGTTGCGCGTTCACGCCTTTCTTCCAGCAGATCTAGGTCAATACGTCGATCGTCGTCATTAGTTACCACATTTATTTCAGCAGTGCGGATGGTTGGCATACCGATCTCGGCTGGTATGACGGCTTCTGTCCCGTAGACTAGAGAGGAGTATCTCTGTCTTTGGTTTTGATTGAGGTGCGATCACGGAATCCTTGTTGGTTCCGTGTTCCTCAACCTTCGGCGTATCCCGCCTTAATCGGTTGGGAATGATTATCTTCCTATTTTGAAGATATCGGATATCTATTCCATCAATAGATTCGGTTTGGGCCTTCATAAGCCCAAACGTCTAGTTAACTTAGCCCGCTCGCATGCGCCAAGTTAGTATTGGACTTTAGTCGGTCCGTGACCGGATATAGACTATACGTCATCGTCATCCGGTGAGGTAAAAGAGAATTTGGTCCTTTGATCGACCGACTTGTGGTGTTGTTTATGTGTGTGATATTAAGTTTCGTGAAATATATTTGTATATAAGTGAAGTATATTTAGGTGGTAAAGTTGATGAGTTTTGTAACATTTTTTGACATATATCTCTTGACTTTTATTTATTTTCCGAGATTTATCGCCATAATTACTTGCATTGACTTGAGTTCATGCTGTTTTGTGGCTAATTCAAAAGTTAAATTCAAGAAAATAAAAATCGACGTAATCTATTAGCAACAACTTTCTTTGTCTTAGGAATAAATGTTTACTTTCAAAATATACAAAATCTCATCACCTACACTTTTATCAATCAAATATCATTTCCACCTTCATGGGGAGTTAGTCGCACCCATGAATGATACAAATACTACTGTTGCTTTGGTTTTACTCACGTCAGTACTAAAATCTTCTTTTATTAGTTGAAATGCAAAATTGACACTTATTATGAACCATCTCAAAATATCTATGTAAACACTTATTTTATAACGGGGCGATTATTATATACTCGTAACACATTAGCCGAAGTGAACAAGTCTTTGGTTGATTAGTTGGTTTCACTTCCGTTTTCCAATAGTACTCTTTAAGCTAAATTTAGTACTCTTTTCGTTTCATATTTATTGTTCAAATTTTTATTTCGGGTTGTTCTAAATTAATTGTCCACTTCCACAAATAGATAAGGGATTTAGTTCGAGTTTACCATATTACCCTCACTTTAGGTTCTTATTACAAACATTAAATAAGTTTTAAATTAATTAGTTAAGGATAAAACTATCGCTTTACAAGAGAAAGTTGTAATGATGATGTTTTCTTTAAAATATGTGTTTTTTGTCTGTTGATAAGAATTTCGAGACAGAGAGAGTAATTTGCTATTCACTCCGTCTCAAAATAAGTGTTTACATTGTTATTTTGAAACGTGTCAAAATAAGTGTTCATTTTATATTTCAACTAATGTGAAGATCGACTTTAGGGGGCATAAATAATATTTGATTGATAAAGAGTGTCATCAGTAATTTTTTACAAACTTTGTAGATTTTCATAATAGACGCTTATTCGAAGACGGAAAGAAGATAATTCAATGTACTAGGGATGCAGCATGGAAGGTTCAAAACCGAACTGGACTGACAAAACCTACCGAACTGACAAAAACCTAGCCGACCCGACAACCTTTCGATTCGGTTTCGGGTCGGTTCGGTTCGACCCTAAACCGACAAAAACACAAATAAACACACCTACACCGAACCGAACCGACGGACCCGGCACAAAACTGAACCGAACCAATCATATTCGGTTCGGGGTCAATTTAGGTTTTTCACGATTTTCAGTTTTGCCGTTTCGGGTCATGTCGGGTCGAGTCGGTTTTAGACGGATGCTCAGTGTACTACTCGAATTCAATACATTTACGCTACCAAATAAAAGTCTCAATCACACAAGGAAAGCTCAAACAAACCATCCTCTTTGAAGTGTAGTCGAGTCATATTGATAACCATCCTTTTGATATTTTCAGCTAACTTCTAATCGAGAATACGAACATTATGAAATGTCTTTAGCATTTACGTCTATGGTTGTATTTGTACTTTGCTTTTTTATCATATAAAGTCATGATTGTAAAGATGAGATATTTAGTTATTTACAGCAAAATTTTCCATTTATGGGATAGTGGGGTTGCCACACTTTGGAAGCTTCTATTAACACATTGATGTAAAATTTTCCATTTATGGGTTACATGGTTTATTAGGTATGAACGTAATTTGAAACCAAAATATCCCTGTTTTGTTACCTGAAGAAATAAAGAACATAATTTTGTTGCGTACAATATATTCTTTTCAAAAAACATGTAACATGTTATTATTAAGCATATGTGCTAGTAGTAATTTTTATCATAAATACCAGTAGTTTGTTGTTGCCCCGCGCGTATAAAAATGTTCATTTTATGGGTACGACATAAAGCTTTAACAATAGTATGATTTTTCTCGATAAAAGTATAGAGTTTAATAGATTTAACGGTTAATTTGTTATACTACTATATTTTAGATAGTTTTAAAATATAAACTTTAATATGTTTATAAAATAGTTCTAAAATATAAAGTTTAATATGTTTAAAGGCTAAATCGATATTTTCAATAAACTTATGAAGTGATACGTACAAAAAGTTAAGACATAAGAGAGTTATAAGAACTGCCTGCACCGTGCTCCGGGGGAAAAAGCCATGTAACATGTTATAAGAACTGCACCGTGCTCAGGGGCGGATCCAGGATTCGTAGTTAAGGGGGGCCAAAGTTCATTATATAACCCGAAAAAATAAAAGTGTAAATAGAATGTTTCCAACTTTAGTTTATACAAATAAACCATCACAAAAACTTACGAATGCATTAATAAACCTAATTTTTTCTAACATATTTAGTGCATAAAAAGTATAGTAAACTCAAAATAAGGCCAGTTCTTTATCTATTTTGATGCTTCCGAGTATATAATTGTGGGAGAGCAACAAAGCCGAAACTTTCTAGGATTTCTTGATTAGGTTGTTGGTGTTCAAAAAATATTCGTATTCAGATATCTGAAACTTGATCATAGTTTATCAAAAGTTGGGTTTTATGAAAGGACAATTTTAGAACTCATATAAAAGTTTTTTCAAAAATTATAGATATATGGATATTCGGATTTATAAAATTGTTATCTAAAATTTCGAATGTCTGAATTAAAAAAATTTGAATAAAATATTACGTCTAAAATAAAACCATCATCGCAAATTTCAGATATCCAAGTTCATGATAAAACTAGTTATCGACAAGTCCCTTAAATTATTTAAATTAAGAACAAAAATATTGTCAAAAATGTCGCCATTTCATATTTTCGCTTTAAGCATCAAATAATCATGAGACGACTCTGATGCCATCATAATCATATTTATCTCATTGACAGATCTTTAAGCATCAAATAACGAGTAGACGCCTTTGATGCCATCATAATCATATTTATCTCAATGGCAGATCTTTATCTTTTAGATAACTTTGTCTAAATTCATTAGCTAACTGTTTGCGAAAGTGATTTTAAACTCCAAAAACCGAAAACACCAAACCGAAATTTTGGTGCGGGGTTTGGTATTAAAGAAACTTAAAACCGAACTTTTAGTTCGGGGTTTGATTTTAGCCAAAAACAGTCTCAAACCCGCCCATGCTCACCCTATATATAACTTGAACTCTTTAGTCTCATATAGTTTTAATAATTGTACGCAAAACCAAAATAAGAAACATAAACAAAATATATACCAAAATTAATGCACAATTCATATTTGTCAAGAGTAAAGCGATAAACAACTAACACATGACAAAAGATAAGGGAGAAAAAATCAAAGTCAATATTAATTTTCAAGGATAAAGAAAGAAGTATAAAAACCATTTAAGGTAGAAACAGGTTACCCCCAAATTTTGGATATATTTTCCTACAGTGGCCACTTAGAAGGAGATATTTCATGTCGGGTGTTTTCTTTTCTTTCATTATAAAAAGTCGCTAGTTGGGAGAGGCTTGTAGTATATTAAACGTTAAATTATGGGCTAAAAAATGATATCTTAATACAATTATTGGGCTTATTAGAGGGGGCCTAGCACCCGCTAGCCACCTCCTCCCTCCGGCCCCGAGTCCCTGACCGTGCTCTCTAACAGTTAAGACATATAAGGCAAAATTGTATTTTAATAAACTCATAAAGATGTTTTTGGGTAAACATTTTAGTTATCTTTCATCAACAATAACTTCAAAGATGATAAATGTTAAAATGTAAATATATTGGGTTGGGATAGTTTTATGTTTAAGCACCTATTTGGCATTTCTTTCCAACGTATCTAAGCAATCAAATAAATTTTATCGATTAACTAATGATTAACTCAATTACGCACCTAATAGATTTTAAATAAGTATTTCCAATATCTTTGCGTACCTATAGTTTAAGTCTCATTTTGTGAGCCACTTTAATTTGTAAAACTATAGTTTTGGTATAAAAAAAGGGCATGTGAAACGGATAAAAATGATGACAAAGTATATTTGTAAGTTTATAACATTCCAAATATGAAAAAATATTATTGATTCGAACTCATCCGTTTGTCTCATCTATTTACTGTTTAAGGTCCCTTGATAATTCATGCTTAATAATATTTTAGTCACATAAGTTAAAAATCGTATTATAAGCATCTCTATGTGAACTATTTGTTGGGGCAATTAAACATGCAAACATTTTAACATCACCGCATTGTATTCTATATCTATACTAGCTAAAAGACCCGTGAAATTCACGAGTATCTTAAAGAAACGTTATAAAATAGATAATATTTTGTGTGTTATGTAGTTAGACAATAGGAAGAACCACATTAGTATAAGTAATTGTGAAATATAAATTTGCTATTGATGAAAAATTCTTTATATCAACACAACAGACAAATAACTAAAAAAGAACATACAGTTCCATAAAGACATATTCTAGCTTTTGTTTCTGATGAGCTCATTTATATTTCGCGTTGAATTATTTTATCGGCGACTATTTTGATGATCTTTAATAATCATCTAGATGAATATTTATATACATGAATTACCTATTTTATCTCATCTCAACTACTCTAACATCACATTTTATTCCTATTTAGTCTTAAGAACCATATCTTATCCCATTTCAACTCCTCCAAGCATCACCAGTTCTCCTCCGCCTTCCTCCCCGCCACCTGTATTCATCGCCGCCAAAACATGAAAGATAATAGCAATTCATGCGAAAAGAATTAAACATTTGGTGTCGGGGTGAACATTTTTTTATGCTATAAAAAGTTGGAATGCCTCATAAACCTTCAACCCGGCGAGTGCAACAAATCCACATCTAGTTTTGTGTTGAATCATCCTGTAATATGCGACAACTAATGACAATTAAATGACAAAAATGTATCTATTTCAAAAGAACATATAACACATATTACTTCCTCCGTCTCAAAATTATTGTCATGAGAGAGAAATCATAAATTTTAATAAAAGTGGGGTCATTTTATATTCACCCACTTAAATAGAATATCCCCACACTATATTCTATAGTTTTTACTTAAAAATAAAAATGAACAACTATTTTGAGACATCCCGAAAAGAAAATATGGACTATAATTCTGAGACGGAAGGAATAACATATATAACTTCAATTATTAATCATAACATAATTCTAATTATAAATTGTATCAAACAACTATAATGTTTTGCAACCAACAAAATACATTTAAAATGCAACAAAGAAAATAAAACACACACACACACATGGACGGAACTATGTATGGCTGGAGAGGTCCCCTCCAAAACAACATTTGCGGCACCTAGTGTAAATATTATAGGTTTTATGGGTAATTTAGTTGAGGTTACAAACAAATCTCCAAATTGACCCCCCAAAATAAATTCGGCCCTCTCAAAAAAAATAAACACTCATAAACGACGTTACATTGGTATAAGAAATAACCCTTAAAGATGGTATTTAGTCGGTGGTCGAAGATGGTGGAAATACTGGGAATGACATAAATTGGTTCCTCATTTGATTCACTATTTTAACAAACGTTTGAAATTTCAAAATTAGAATAGATTTATTAGCTGTAAATTTGGAAAAAAAAAATAGGAATAAAACTTACTTTAAAATAGATTGATTAGCTCTAACTTTCAAAATTAGAATAGATTGATTAGCTTTAAAAAGTATACTATAGTGACACACATATGTTTTGCCACTAAAAGTATGTGCCACTAAATGGCAATTTTTTTGTAATGTCTTCTAAACCCACCAAGGATGGTGGGTATCAAAACCCATTCCCATTCTCATTAAAAGAGTGATTCCCTTTAGCAACCAAACACCTCTATGATAACTTTGTTACCAAATCTTCAAATCTTCGCCTAATCATCATACCTTGAACATTCATAGCCACGCACAAATACATTTTTTATCAAGAACAACACAAAATCAAACCATAACTTACGCAATGAGATAAATGTATCTATTCGAATATAAAATCTAAATCAATCCAAAGCCAAAGGTTGTTCAAAAATACTCACATCGAAATAAACCCTCATAAACGACGTTAACTCGGTATAAGAAATAACCCTTAAAGATGGTATTTAGTCGAGGTCGAAGATGCTGGAAATACTGGTAAACACATAATTTGGTTCCTCATTTGATTCACTATTTTTAATAAACGTTTAAAATTTCAAAATTATAATAGATCGATTAGCTGTTACTTTGGAAAAAAAAAGGAATAAAACTTACTATAGAATAAATTGATTAGTTGTAACTTTCAAAATTAGAATATATTGATTAGCTGTAACTTTGAAAAAATAAGAATTGATACCTTTATTATCAAACGCTCTTTTCCCGAACAATTTTAAATTTGAAAAAAATTTACTTCACAAACTTCCAACTTATCAAATACTTTCCTATCCAAACTTTTTGTTGGTAGTATCTTTTATTTTAAGTTTAATGTTACTCATAGAAGATTTGCAGAGCTTCACCATATCTATCTACCTATATAAAAAAAAGAGACAGATGTAAACTAAGTGAGTGAATAAAACTATGGGTGCGTTTAGTTTAAGGGTTTGAAATATATGAATGACTTTCATTCCTAATACATTATGTTTACTTAGTGTGTTTATTACTAAAAAGTGGGTATCAAACCCACAAATATAAGTATCTTCTAAACCCACCAAGCATGGTGGGTATCAAAACCCATTCCCATTCTCATTAAAAGAGTGATTCCCTTTAGCAACCAAACACCCCTATGATAACTTTGTTACCAAAAATCCAAATCTTCGCCTAATCATCATACCTTGAACATTTATAGCCATACACAAATACATTTTTTTTATCAAGAACAACACAAAATCAAACTGTAACTTACGCAATGAGATACATGTATCTATTCGAATATAAAATCTAAATCAATCCAAAGCCAGAGGTTGTTCATAAATACTCACATCGAAATAAACCTTCATAAACGACGTTACCTCGGTATAAGAAATAACCCTTAGATATGGTATTTAATCTGCGGTCGAATATGGTGGAAATACTGGCAAACACATAATTCGGTTCCTCGTTTGATTCACTATTTTTAATAAACGTTTGAAATTTTAAAATTAGAATAGATTGATTAGCTGTAACTTTGAAAAAAAATAGGAAAAAAACTTACTTTAGAATAGATTGATTAGCTGTAACTTTCAAAATTAGAATAGATTGATTAGCTATAACTTTGGAAAAAATAAAGATTAATACCTTTATTATCAAACGCTTTGGAAAAAATAAAGACTAATACCTTTATTATCAAATGCTCTTTTCCTGAACAATTTTAAATTTGAATAAAACTTACTTCACAAACTTACAACTTATCAA
The DNA here is from genome assembly GCA_022545495.1 of Chrysanthemum lavandulifolium. NCBI lineage: Eukaryota > Viridiplantae > Streptophyta > Magnoliopsida > Asterales > Asteraceae > Chrysanthemum > Chrysanthemum lavandulifolium. Next base: position 190,975,979 of record CM040239.1, on the reverse strand, counting down.
ATACTTTCCTACCCAAACTTTTTGTTCGTAGTAACTTTTATTATAAAGTTTAATGTTACACATAGAAGATTGTCTTGGTTTAATAAAAAATTGACTTCACACACTATTGTAACAATCAATTGCTAAATTTGAATATAGGTATAGCAATTTTCATTTATTTATTTTGAACAAATAACTGTTTTCATTTTAATATTTACTAAAAGTTCTAATATAAAGTTATAAATGGAGTGTATTAAAGGAAAGATGTTTTGCATGCCTAGCATACTCAAAATACGTTTTTAAATGAGCAACTCATTAAACCTCTCCTAATATAACGATTTTCAATAGTAATTGTTGTTTTGTCTAAATTAATGTGTAGTCAAATATATGCAAAACACATGTACTTTCGAATAATGGCTCTTGTACACGTGTCAGCACCAGCTTAGAAGCTATTTTAGGGAAAAATTAATTAGTAGAAGGTTAAAAACTCTATTTTATTAGTATAGATAGATCTATATCTATACTAACTAATAAAACAGAGTTTTTTTTTCCTTTCCTCTAATTAATATTTTCCAAAATTAACTAAGTCTACCAGCTTGACATGTGGCATATTGCATTCTTGAATGAGAATTATGAAAATAATCTGTATGAATAGCTTGATAAAATGGATGTCGATTAAACCGCAATTTTGCATGGAAAGTTTTTAAATTGGAACTTTTGTTAGCAAATTAAGTCGCACATTTAGTGTCTTTCAATTGAAACTTTGCCAAAAAAATCTTTACTCATTAATGCACGTATATCTCTATTTCAGCAAGAATTGTATTTCTTGCTTAGCCACAATTTCAAATTATTTAGTATGAGTATTAGTATTTGGCTTTCAAACGATCTTGCAATAACATAATTATTCCATCAGAACTCCAAAGCTTTTCTTATAATTATTGTGTCTCTAAGATGACTTGATCGTTGTGTAACTATTCCAAAAAAGGATTTTCATTTCAAGAGGCATAAAGACAAAGGGCATATGGTGTTTATTTGTTGAACATTATTATGCTTTCCCATTGCTCCACAAAGGTGAGTCCTTTATAATTTCATCTTAATATAGTTATGAGAATTGCTTTATTTGATCTTATCACATTTAATTACTTTTTCCATGTTACCTTCTATAAAGAAATGTACCGCTAAGTTGTTGTTCAATATTTTTGTATAGGTGATCCGAACATATAAAAATGTTGGATTGAACAACCAGTTTGTCTAACTAATCAGATTATTAGTTACAAAAGTGATGTGATGTTGACTCAAATTGTTTGAGGCTCACCACAGGTTTGTTGTTACTTCCATTAGTTAAAGTGAATATATGAAAAAACCTATATTTATTGATAATTTAATTGTTGTTAGTTGCTAATAAATACTAAATTAGGCCAGAGTTGACACAACTAGGGGCGTTAATCGGGTTTGGTTGTTTGGTCTGGTTTCGGGTCAATTCAGGTTGGGTCAAAGTCATGCAAAGACTGAAATAACATACCCGAACTTAGCCTTATTTAAACTCGGGTTAGTCGGGTTCGAGTTAACCCAAAAATGAGTAAAATAATTAGAAAATGGCTTAGTTCAATTTTTACATCAATAATTAATATAAAATGAAAAAACAAAAAATTCCTTATTCGGGTCAACCCGAACCCGAGTTAGCCAAATATTTACAACCCAATACCCGACCATATTTAGTATTCGGGTTACACAGGTTGACCCGAATATATTTTTTTACCTAAGTACCTGGCATGAATAGGCTTCGGGTATAGATCGGGCCGACTTTTTTTACAAACCTTGACACAACCATGAAACATCATTTTAATATATGCTAAATGCACTGATTAATAATTTTTTAATCTTATCGGCCATTATTGTCGAGATAAAATGTCTTGATTTATTTAATAAAATTACTCATATCAAGTTAAAACCGGTCATTTCCCTTTTTAAATTACACTCCAACAAGAAAGTTTTGATTTTAGTTTCCAACGATCATGATTTGTTAAATTTATGCATGCAGAATTCTCAATCCATCATTGCGACCTAGGTTGTTCTTCAAATATTATTGGTTTGTTATTTTGCGTATATGGTTACTTTAATTGATAAATTTTAAATATATTATACGGAAATAAGAAATATCTTTAAGATATTCTTTATGTTCATCGTGTAATGCATTGTTTGATGTGTTTACAGACATTATGAATAGGATATAAGAGATCCAAAGATATAGTGATATAGGAGATCCAAAGATATACTAGCGTTGTGTTTATGGTTGTCAATTCGCTATTATTAGCCATTTATTCTTTTCTTTTTAATCATTTACGCTTTCATGTTTCACCAATCACCATCTTATTTATTGATTCATCACTTTGTTTTTTGAACACTTTTTGCAACTATTTCTACTAATTCTTCTTCTATAATCCAATTCATTATGTAATGTGATTTATGTTTATTATTAAATTGGCTTGAAGATGAACTACATGTACATAAGTGACCAAAGGAAAATTAAACATTAAGTACCCAGTATAGTAATCAAAAGTGTTGATAATTCCTTTAAGAAAGTTTGTCATGAAATTCCATTTTGATTTTTTTTTTACTTATCTTAGGAACATAATTTTCTGTTTTTTAAAACAAAAAGTCACGTGACTATCTATTTTGTATTGGTTGACACCCATGTGCATCGCTTTATTTTGCAAGGATCAACATATATATTTTGACGAGAACGTATTAGGGTGGAGGATGTGGTTGAGTGCTTTCCCTCGCCACATCAGCTCCACGTCATCAAAAAATATTTCATTTATTATTTCCTTCAACTTTCTCTCAACCACTGTAATACATTCTCTCTTTTCTTTTAATTTTTTTCTACTTTTCATTATTTAAAAATACTTTCATTATACACACAACCACCCATAAAACCAATAAACTATATTATCTTTCCTCAAAAAGTTGGTGTCTTATCTCTTCATTGTCTCGGGACTAAAGTCCCGCAAGGGAAATTTTTTTGGGTGTTGCCGTTTGAAAGGGATGGTATTCCCGAAAGAAAAAGATAGAAAATAAGGTCGCGTGCAATCTCCCGTGACCCACACCCTCTAGCCTTAGAAGCAAGTTTTATTGTCATGTCACGAGCGAAGGGTTAGGACGTCACTCTATTTTGCCAAAGATTCTTTTACCACTTTTAATAGAGAAGCAATGCCAAACACCCCTTTACTTTACTATATAATAACATGTGACTGAAAAATGATTTTTTGTGTTACTGGTTATGTGCTTTGTTTGTGGGAGGTGATACTCTCACCATTTGTTTTGATGTATATACCACAACTGTGCATTACAGTGTTGTACAGTAGGCTTTATAACTTGTGTAAAATGATATTTGAATCAAAAAATGTGGTAGGAGTATCAACTCTCTTTGTTTGTAGGTTTTTTAAACATTGAATTTATAAATGTAAGGGGGAGTTTCTTTTTACCCTTAGCTAATGGATTGATTTCACAAATAATTTAATAGTATTTCTTTTTTAAATATGACCCATTTAGTTCTCTTATTTCCTCTATATCCACAAGACATGAAATGTTAACTCCTCCCCAATAAGTGGCTTATGTATACGTGGAACCCAATATATTTATAAGCCTATTAGTCTAGAAAGAAAAAGAAACACCCCATATTACCTCAAATTAAGTGACTTTACAAAGTAAAACAATAAGTGTATGCATTTTTATAGGACCATGTTACTGTATAATGTAATTGATATGCTATGTTGTAGAGGAAGTAAACTTAAACGTGTCAGGGCTGCAATTTATAACGTGTTTCAATCAGCCTATTAAATAGAGATAAAGTAGGTTCGAAAAGCTTATAAATTTCTGCATATATATGCCAATAAGCCCATTAGTTAGAGTGACTTGTGTTTAAAAACAAAAACAAAGCATTAAGCTTCCTATATAAGCTAATACATATACACCTAGGCTGAGCTTGGACTAGATCCAATAGTTAGATTAATCCATTTGATCTAGATGGGAAAGATAAAAAGCTCAAACATGTCTATTAAGACTTTGCTTGATAAAAACTAGCAAGTAGCTAAAAAGAATCTATGAGAATTATGTTGATATAAACAAGGTCGAGTTAGTTTTAACTAAGAAAAATTTATAGAGACATGACAGTTTTATTCATTTTTTGAAGATATTGTGTCAAATACTAAATATAAATACTTATTGTGATCTTAGGTCTTGTGATCTATTTTTATGTAATCAATTTCAAGAGCAAAGGCATTGAGAATATTAAAGAAAATATATGCACAAATATCAATACCAAATTTCCCATCTTTTAGAAGGTGGGATATTTAAATCCAATACAAAATATAATATTGCATGTGCTTTGTTTTTACACATGACAAGCTATATGCAACTGGCTCTTGCATTAGGAGCAAAAATGATTGAAGATTTTTATTTGTGACCAAGACTGAAACCCCACGAATTACTCAACCAGAGCGGTCTACAAAGAAGTGCTACATAATTTTGGATCACACTTACATGTATTTGTATCTCATGTTAGTATAAAATAAGGATTGAAGATGGTTAGTTTTTTTCGGTTAATTGACTGTTGTGTTTAATATGCAATGTCATTCATTAATTTTTTAAACGTTTCTTTAATATACCCGTGAATTTCACGGGTCTTTTAGCTAGTTCTATATATATACTAAATATGGGGAGAACAAATGACTCAAAGTAGGAGCATTAAATGCAAACTTTCCCAACTTGACAGAAATAGTCCCTGATGTTTAAGTGGCGCTGCAAAATTAGTCCTGCGGCATTAATTGCTATCTATAGCAATCTGGCAAAAATAGTCCCTAAGGTTTAAGCGGCGTTGCAAGGTAAGTCCAAACATTAATTGCAAACTTTCCAAAGTTGGCGAAATAGTCCCCGATGTTTAAGTAACGACGCAAAATAAGTCCCTGAAGATTAATTGCTATCTATAGCAATCGGCAAAAATAGTCCCAAGGTTTAAGCGACGTTGCAAAGTAAGTCCAGAGAATTAATTTCTAACTATAGCAACTTGGCAAAATTAGTCCCTAAGGTTTAAGTGTCACACAAGTAAGTCCTTTGAAGCTCAATCCCACAGATCGCGCGGTTCCCACACTCAGATATACTAAATATGGGAGAACAAATGACTCAAAGTAGGAGCATTAAATGCAAACTTTCTCAACTTGGCGAAATAGTCCACGATGTTTAAGTGGCCGCAAAATTAGTCTCATGGCATTAATTGCTATCTATAGTAATCTGGCAAAAATAGTCCTTAAGGTTTAAGCGGCGTTGCAAGGTAAGTCCAAACATTAATTGCAAACTTTCCAAAATTGGCGTAAATAGTCCACGATGTTTAAGTGGCGGCTGCAAAATAAGTCCTGACAGATTAATTGCTATCTATAGCAATCGGCAAAAATAGTCCCAAGGTTTAAGCGACGTTGCAAAGTAAGTCCTGTAGAATTAATTGCTAACTATAGCAACTTGGCAAAATTAGTCCCTAAGGTTTAAGTGTCGCTACAAAGTAAGTCCTTTGAAGCCAATCCCGCTGCATCGCGCGGGTTTCCACACTCGTTCTATTTGTCCATTCCTCATTATTTCACTATCCATCATATTTGACATCCGAAGCTTCGTTAAAATACTAAATAAAAAATAAAAAATAAAAAATAGAAAAAAATTATAATAATTAGTAAATGTAAATGATTGTGTTAAGTTAAGTTAAGGAAAAAGAAAAGAAAGAGCCTAATTTTCAAAGTCGATTTTGAGAAGGCGTACGACAACATAAATTGGAGATTTTTACTAGACATCATGAAGAAAATGGGGTTTGGGAATAAATGGTGCAAGTGGGTGGTTTCATGTCTTAGGTCCTCTTCTATGTCAATTCTTGTAAATGGCTCGCCAACGGAGGAATTTGGATTAGAGAGGGGGGTTAGACAAGGGGACCCATTATCACCTTTCTTATTTATATTGGCGGCGGAGGGTCTAAATGCAATTGTCAACGAAGCGGTGGAGAAGGGCATTTTTAGAGGTGTTACGGTGGGTGCAAATAATGTCACGGTCTCTCATCTCCAATATGCGGATGATACCATTTTCTTCGGAGAATGGAATAAAGAGAATGCAAAATCTCTTATGTGTATCCTTAAATATTTTGAAGAAGTTTCGGGTCTGAGGGTAAACTATAAAAAAAGTAAGGTGTACGGTGTTGGTGTTAATGAGGAAGATATGTCGGATATGGCAAGGTGGATGGGATGTGACATCGGGGAATTTCCATTTACATATTTGGGATTGTCAATTGGGGAAAACATGAGGCGGGGTAATGCGTGGAACCCTGTGGTGGAAAAATTCAAGAAGAAATTGGGTGATTGGAAAGCTAAAACGGTGTCGTTCGGGGGTCGCCTAACATTGGTTAAATCGGTTCTTGGTAGCTTTCCTTTGTATTACTTTTCGATGTTCCGCGTGCCTATGAGTGTCATAAAAATTCTCGAGAGAATTAGAAAGAACTTCTTTTGGGGCGGGTTGGGGGAGGGTAAAAAAATTTCGTGGGTTAAATGGGATTCGGTTTTATCTTCGTTGGGGGAGGGGGGCTTAATGTAGGATCTCTACGGGCGAAAAATTTGGCATTGCTAGGTAAGTGGTGGTGGAGATTTAGAAAGGAAGGAGATAGTTTGTGGGTTAAGGTGATCAAAAGTATTTACGGTGCTAGTGGGGGCTTAGGGGATGGTAGGGCTATGGGTGGGGAAATGAAGGGGGTGGGGTATGGCGAGATATTGTGAATATTGGCAAGGAAATTGAAGGGTTGGGGGTTGAGTTCACGTCTTCTTTTGTTGGGATGGTGGGGGATGGGAAGGATACAAGGTTTTGGGTAGATCAATGGGTGGACAAAGGGAGGCTTTGTGATAGATTTTCTAGATTATATCATTTAGATAGGAGGAAGGAGGCTAGTGTGTTTGATAGAGGGGAATGGGTAGAGAATAGATGGGTGTGGGTATGGGATTGGGTTAGGAGCATTAGTGGTAGAGTAAGTAAGGAGCTCGAGGATTTACTAGGGGCTTTGAAACATGTTGTTATTTCTAATAATTGTAGGGACCGTTGGAAGTGGTCGCTTGGCGAAGACGGTGAGTTCACGGTCAAAGAGCTATCAAGATTGATCGAGGAAAAGACTCTAGAGGGTGATAGTGGAGGGCAAGAAACGATATGGAACAAGTTGGTGCCTAAAAAGGTTAACATATTTGTGTGGAGGGCTTTGAGAGGTAGACTTCAGGTTCGTGTGGAGCTTGATAGAAGAGGAGTTGACTTGGACTCGGTTCTTTGTCCAAGTTGTAAAAGTATTGTGGAAACGTGTACTCATAGTTTGATCACTTGTGATTTAGCTATGGGTGTTTGGGACAAGATCTTTAATTGGTGGAAGGTGGGGTCCGTTAATGCTTTCTCGCTTGGAGAATTCTTTTCTTCAAATGGAAACGTTAATGTCCCTATCTATTTCTCTCGTGTTTGGCAAGCGGTTATTTGGACTACCGGATACTTTATTTGGAAAGAAAGAAATGCTCGTGTGTTTGGCAACAAGATTTCAAGTACTAACAAAATTGTTCAAGATATTCAACTAAAAAGCTACGAGTGGATTGTGCGAAGATCAAATAAATATAAAGAGTTAGATTGGCAACGGTGGTTACGGGACCCAACAAAAAGTCGTTTACAGTAAGTTATTTTATCAGCCTTCAGCGTTCTGGGATCGTGTTCAGTATCGTGTTCAGGTTTTCAGCAGCCTGTGCATTTTGACAGTTTATTTACTGATATAAGGCAGGCTTCTCAGCAAGTGCAAGTGTGGAATTGTTGGTTTTTGTTCCTTGGCTTTTGCGCAGCGGGTTACTCTTGTCAAGCTTTTGTTTTCAATTGGTTCTCTCGTGGTCTAATTATGTATTTCAAGTGGCAGAGTGCTCTATGATATTTTGTGGCAGTTGATATTTACTTTCTAAGGTTGTCAGGTGGGGTCTAAGTGGAATGGGAGGGAGCAAGCTCCTCTTATGCCATTTTGGCCTTATCTGCTCCTTAAATTGTATTCCTGGGATTGGTCTCTTTGAGGTCTTTTTTCTTGTGTCTGTGGTAGGTGTATGTCCCATGTGGGGTATATACTTGTGTTTGTTCTTTGTTATGTTTAGCTTAGCTTGTGTAGGATATTGTCCTTGTTGTATTTTTTCTCTTGGGCCCAAGTTTTTATTGTCTTGTTAAAAAATGGGTGCCTTTTCTTTGTATTGTTGCTTTTTTGGTTCCTTTATATATTGTTGCCTTTCTAAAAAAAAGTGAAGTTAAACTTCGATATGGTTTCCATATAGTATATCTTTTTAATGTCAGACGGTTTGTAAAATATTTCAGTTGAAGTTAAAATTCCCTATGCTCAAAAAAGTTTAATATACATACGTTTCGATAAGTGTGTTGGGTATGATACCGGTAAACAAGTGAGACGCTTGTTCCCTGAGGGGAAATGTCACCCAACATTGCGGGAAAAGAGGTGATAGAAAAAACTTCTCAAGTGGCACTTGAGTTCTAGCTAATTGAAGATAGAGAAAAGTCATTTTAGAGGAGAGAAAGTATATAACTAATCGATTTAAGTTGATGTGTGTATATTACTATATTTGGAGTATTTTTAAATTATAAAAATATAAAAAAAGTTGAGGAAGTGTGAGAAAAGTTGTTACAAATGTTAAGGGAAAGTTGAGTGAAAAAATAAATAAAGTGTTTTTATGATAATGTAGAGCTGGTGTGATGAAAGAAAAACTCAAACCACACCCTCTATCCTAAAATAAACTTGTATAACTCAAGAATCAAAGGGTGTTCATCTTAGCTTATATAACACTAGCAGGGTACCCGCGCGTTGCGGCGGCGGGTACCCTGTGAATGCATTTTTTGACGAACACTATTTTGCTATTGTTTGTTTAACGTGACAATAATTTTATAGAAAAAGAGATTTTTTTAGTTGTAATAACTTTAAGCAATATCGTACTATTTCATATAAAAATATTAGAGCACCAACGTGATGTTGCAACAATATGTATGAAGTCGTCGATAAAATATAAAGATAGGAGGTCAAAGTGATAGTGTAGTCGCAAGTAGCTAAAATAAGGTAATAAACTTAATTACATTTTGAACGGTATAAAATATATACATAATTATCATTGAATAAGATATTTTATTTTAGTAATATTTGCGCAATATCGAAACTTGTTGCCTAAGAAGGTTGGAGTTTTAATTTGGTTAATTACATAAGTAGTCTTAGCAAAGTTTCCGTGTGATGCGACAATGACAAAAAAAATGCATCAAATAATTGTTTAACATAACATAAGTAGTTGTGTCTTAAAAGAACAAACGCATCATTGTTGTATTTTTCACATAAAAATTATCAAAACATTATTTAGAGTATGGATTGATAATATTAGTTTACAGAATACGGAGTATTTGCACTTTAATCTATTTATGTAGCAGTTAATATAAGTAAATAAGTTACGCAAATTTCTACCATATTTATGCGTGATTTTCTCCAATTAATAAATGCTATATAACACTAACATGGAAAGTCAAAACTACAATAGTGTGGCATCCTCGTTTATATCACTACACATTAGACATCCCAATTGTTTATTTCTAAAACTTATTTGTATAACCCCCTCACACAAATCAACATATTCTACATCTACTTCATACGAACCATTCAATCATATAACTCTCCATCTTCACCAAACCTGCAACCGCCTTCAACCACCATAGATTCACTCATCCCGTCACCCATTGTCACATATCTCTAGCAATTACCACCAAACTTCTGGTTGAAACTACCATGAATACGTCTATCACAGACATTACGTACCAAATCATATTCCATCTAAGATCTAATCATAATCAGATTCCATATCATCACGTGTCTTACCTTGCCTCCGGCGATAAGGTGGCGACAAACAAATCACCACTGTCCGACTACTCCTGCCACCATTTTTTATGAGGTTGAGTTTTTGAATCCGCTTAACATCACATGTCCGATTTAGGTGTCCTTGAAGGCCACATATGTACACCAATTGCCGCTTTTGGAAGACTGTGGGATGACAATATGTGAACCAGATGCACAATCCTCATTCTGTGAAGCAAATGTTGTACATCATGATTAGAGACATGTACTCTTTTGTGAAGGGGTGTTTTAAGTTGTGTATTAATTGTAGTTTGATTTGTATTTTTATTTGCGCTTTAAGTATTGTAACTAATGCTTTGTAACTTGTTTTTGCTTAAAATTCTATATATGGAAATCTTAAAATAATTAATATGAGGGAAGTGCATCCATTTATTATAAGATAGTTAGATTAGATTAGATGTTTATGAGTTACTTAAATTTAAAAGCTCGTTTGTCTGTTTTTTTATTTATTTATGTGCTTATCAAGTTGATTTTATCCTTGAGAGAGGTCACAAACTCAACTTGGTGTTTGTGTTAGCTTATATAACACGTTTATAAGTTATGTTAAAATCAAAATGCTCGTAAGTCCGGTTTTTTTTTTTTTTTTTTTTTTTTTTAACTTGTAAGATTGTCAAGTTTAGCGATCTCATCTTTATGTCAGAAACTCAACTTGAAAATGTTATTATAAGCTAAAAATAAATAAACTTGTAGTATTTTAAAATTTATATTAAAATGTATTGTACCAATAAACATGTATTGTTCCAATAAATATCAGATTATTGATTAAACTTTTATTAATTAGTTAAAAGATAAGTTAGATATTCAATAGCAAAAGTATGTCTAAAACGACACCTTAGGCTGGAAGTAGTCGTGGTGACCGAGTCATTGTTACTTCAGCGTAGGGGTGAGCAAACGACCCGAACGGACCGGATCGACCGAGACCGGACCGACCACATTCGGTCCGGTCCTCGGTCTATGCATTTGGGCTAATTCGGTCTTCAGTCCGGTCCGGTCCGGACCACAAACCGACTATTTTGGCTTTAGTAGACTCCAAACGGTCCGGTCCGACCGACGGACCGACCGAGACCGGACCGACCACATTCGGTCTCGGTTTCGGTCCCGGTTTTTACCTTAATTCAGTCTTCGGTCTTGTCGGTCCGGTCCGGTCCCGGACCGATGCTTACCCTTACTTCAGCGTTATTTTAGCTTTCTCTCTCTTGTCACTTCCCCTTACTGATGCAGGTTTTACTGACTAAATTTTAATATTTATTACTACTCGTTATACCTATGGTCTACCCTAATGCACTAACGGGCAGTATACCCGGTCGTATGTAGTGTAGTATTTGGTAAAACCGAGGTCGTCCCAAGAGCTATGTGTGTTGGATTATTACTAAGTCTATGTGTCACAGTTTTTAATATGATTTCGATAAAGAATTAATTAATTAACTACTAAAGCAGAAAAAAAGCAAATAAAGGCAAATGTTTAATTAATAGAGGAGAGTGGTGCTAACCTAGTTAATCCTCCTAGCTAGTAATGTCTACGTCTACTTACTTCCAATTACTTGGTGAGGTCAAAGTCGAGAGGACAATTTGGTCAATTCGCCTAACCTATCAAAGAAAGATGCCACCACAGAGAAGTCGTGTCCCTCATAAGTCATGTTGTTCCCGGTCCCTTAAGCCAAGTCATTAAGTACCGCTACATACTAGATTTATAATAGTGAGTTCCCGGTGTTAGCAACTTAAACACTCACCCCTTATTCTTAAGTTCATCCAAACGGTAGGTGATCGATTGGTCAAATCGCATAAGTAGAAAGGGTCGTCGGTTGGTCATATCTTGCCCTTCTCGCCTCTCGATCTACTCAATTATGGTCATTGGTCATATCTCCTAAGCAACTAGCCTCTACCGCCATTCAAAACTACCAAACAAGTGGTAGCTACCAATAAACTATGCATGCATACACTTTGAAATAATTATACGGAAGTAATGTAAATGCAAACAAAACAATTATGAATCATAACTAGGCCAAGACCAAGAGGTGCTTAGCTCATATTAACCATACAAATCAATTCAATATTCAAAGTTACGAAATACATGAATTGAAAGTAAAGAAAAGATAAAATGCTAATGCTTATCGTAGGGAGTGATTTCTCCTCGAGACATCCGTATGTTCCTCTAGACCTTCCTTTGGCTTCTTCCCACGCTCTTTGGTTGTTGTGTGTGGAATGGGATGCTTTGAAATGCCGGAAATCGTGGGGTATTTATAGGCCGATCCGGGTTACGGCGTAACTAAAATAAGAGTTACGCCGTAATCTTCAATTCCTTCAGATTTTGCACTAGATTCTGTTGTTACGGCGTAACCTTATGAGTGGTTACGCCGTATCTTCAATATTACTTGGTTACGCCGTAGTTGATGAAATAGTTACGGCGTAGTTATCACGCGCAGAACCTCATTTGACCTAATATAGTTACGTCGTAGTCTTTGGGGAGAGTTACGCGAACCTTCGATGAGTTGGTTTTCGAGTCACGCTTTAGTTATGGCTTAATGCGGGAGATGAGTTACCGTAACTTCTTCAAAGTCGCATACTATGATAAATCTTTGATATTTCTCCAATTCCGCCTCTTTAGCTCCAATGCTCGTAATTTACCCGAAAGTGGAAAACAATGGAAAACAAGCGTAAATCCATATAAATGATATAAATTACAAGCATTATCTGGGAAATTGACACTTAATATTCCGGACTATTTGATGTTATCAAATATCCCCACTGAACTCTAATTGCCTCAAGTAGACCTTATTAGAAAGATTCCTAAAAGATATCTCCCAAAACCGGAAAATATAAGTTTACAAATCCTTTATGCTAGAATAAAACAAAGCCGAACACTTCACTAAATGGGAACGAAACACTCAAATCTCTCAACTATTCTAAGTGTCAATTTGTGGTGATCACCAATCGCATACCATAGCATGTATTCTATCATAAGCTTGGCGGTTACCAGATCTCCACCACTAGAGTTAAGGGCTAAACAATTCTAATTCAATATGGGTAGACACGATAAAGGTTAAGGGTGACTCGTCATTACTAACATGTCACGGCGAAGTGGACAAAATCAATGATACATGACCAAATCCATGGCCAAGACACCAAAGATTTCTCATGCATCACCTAGACACGCTTCATGACTAAAGGGTAGGATAAGACATGGGATATATAAATGGTGTAAAATAAAAATCAAGGTGTAGTCTAAATCTATAACCAAGTCATCACCACTTCACCGTCCGCCCAAAGTTCAAGCTTTGAAGTCAAGAAACAGGATCACGAAATACTAGGTAGATGTGTCATTAGAGGACGTCATGATGAGCACACTACCTTTTCTCCAACTGTTGGCATAATTACCAACTCCAATATTTGAATGTGACCGAGGTGGCCTCCTCGATACTAAATCTATAAAGCTCATAACATAGTGCTTATAACAATGCACTTTACAATAACTAAATAACATAACAACATTTTTTTTATTTTTTATTTTTTCGAATCATTTTTTTTTCAACACAACAATATCAACTAAACATAATATCCCCCCACTTGAGATGAACAATGGGAATTCGGAGGGTCTTCAATGATCTTCAGGAATATGTCGTCGACGAAAGCGTGATTTCTGAACCTTTCCACTTGAACATTGAACTTAGGCAAATGATGACTTCCCAATCACAAATAAAGACTACAGGGTAGGCTAAGGTGTATAGGTGTATCGAAACAATATATTGGGTTAACAAAATGAAATGAATGGCTCAGATGGGTGTATCTAGGGGTATCTTGCACTAAAGGTGAGTGCAACAAAAGGGTTTCACATGGGGTCGAGAAGTCGAGAAGACCAATCGATAGACACACAATGGTAGGCTATTTGGGTGATAATCCTATAATATTGCTTTCTAAAACTGAAAAGTCCAAATACATCGAGCTAACTCAACATACCTCGTAATTTGGTGGATTTGGGGTAAAATATTGAAAACGGATAAGGCTAATCTCACCATATAATATCAAGGGTTGTATGTGCTCGGCTAAGGTCTAATCTAGTTAGGTTAAGAAAACATGTCAAAATTTTAAAATGGCATAATTTTTAAAATAAACTAGAAAATGAGGCGTAATAAAGTTCAAGAGATAATTCTACTCCCGTCCCCCACTTGAATTGTACAAAGTCCCTTTGTACTAAGCGTTAAATAAATGTGAAGAGAAAAGTAGAATTAGAGCGAGAACTTCCCTAAAATTTGCTCCATAAAGAAAGAAGGCCCACGAAAAAGAAACGTGCCTTCGTGTAAGCATCCATGAGCAAACTTCAATCCCTGAAATCACACTACCGACAAGCATAATTCTAAAAAAGAAAAAAAATGAAAAATAGAAACAAACCTAACTCACTTTCAGGAATCACGGTTGCATTTAGCATATGCAACAAGTTTTAAACCACTTGGTGTCCCAAGTGGACGAGTGAAGTCTCGTGAGGGTTTACAGGAACACACCCACAAATTTCATTTAAAATACTAATACAAGGTTATTGTGTTTTAAAATGAAAGAATTAGCAGAGGAAGGTTACGTCGTAACTTTTGAGGAGTTACGTCAGAATCGAAAAACCCGACATAAGTCAAAGCGAGTGGTTACTGGCGTAACCACCGAGATGGTATTACGCCGTAATTGGTAATGCGTCCATAATTATGTCAAGAAGAGTTGGTTACGTCGTAATCACAGAGATGAGTTACGCCAGTAACTAGGATCGATCAAAGAACCGCAGAGCATTCTCTTCCTCGCTTCCCAAAAATGGTTAAAACACAAAACCTAACAGAAATGGAAATAAAACAAAAGAAAGGGATAATTCGGGTTGTCTCCCAAAAGAGCACTTTTCTTTATTTACGAGTCTTTAAGTTAGACTCAGAGCCGCGGGGTTACCAATGCTTGTTGGTCACTTCGTGGATATGGCAATCTCCACGTTGGATCCAACTTACCAAATTCTCATCCCGTTTGTAGTCATCCCCTAATTCTAAACAGCCTGAGTAGAAACTCTTGATTTTCTGGTAAGGGTGGTCAATACCTTTTTCTTTGTCTTCCTCACTGATATCGAGCAATGGTTGAGCTTGGCTTAACTGCCTCTTGGTCCAATTTTTAAAATTCTTAATGGTTCTTGGCATTTTGAAGATAGTCTTATCATCGTTTATCTTTAACCATACTAACCCTTCTTTTTCATTTTTATCTAACCCCGACATTTTGATGAGTGTGTAAATACTCATCATTTTTGGTTAAATCTGAATCGCAAAACGCTTAAAATGCTCGAATGCATCAAAATAACGAAAATATCTCAAAATTGTATTTTATATGTTTCGGATGCAAAATGTTCAAAATCGATGAAAATGAGCTAAGTTTGCATAATTGGCGCTTTGACCCCCAAGTTTCAAAAATTGTCGGAAATAGTCCCCGAGCACATAATTTCAAAGAAAAATCACCAAAGGTCCTTTTAAATCATAAGTTGTCAAAATTAGTCCTTTGGTGAAAAATTATCAAAAGTTTTGATAAATTACAAAATTGGTCCTTCAAGTTTCAAATTTGGCAAAATGGTCCTTGAAATTGGAAATGTCAAGTCCGCCCTTGTATTATGGAATATTGTCACTTTTAGTCCCTTGGAGCAACTTTGATAAAATGGCGATTGGTCCCTTAACTTTCGAATTTGGAACAAAGGTCCTTGATATATTAAACCTTTAAACACCCTTTCGACCTTGTCAAAATCCCATGTGACCCCGCCTTTCCATTTGACCCTGCCATTTGGACCCCCTTAATATATTTATCACCCCCAGTCAAATGGTCAATTCCCGCCCACTTAAAATAATTAAAAACCACCACGGGTCTCTTCCTCCATCATCACCTTCGTGCAACACTCCTTCATCATCAACCCTACCTCCACCTCACACCAAGCCAAGATACATTTAATGCCTCTTCTACCAAACACTCAACCTCCCCACCGTTAAAACAGCTTTTGGCGCCAAATTCAATCCAGTGGCAATATCTCCAAAGCATCCAATGGTTCAGACACGCTTGGGATTTGAAGAGAGAGGTGAGAGAAGATGTTTGGAGTATAAAAAGAAGCAAAGAGAAGGAAGAAGGATATAGCACTTAGTTAAATTTTAAAAATGTATGTCGTTTTTTAGTTCTTAAGCTTTAAATGAATCATTAGTTGTATTTTCAAGCTTCTTTGTATCAAATTAAAGTATTTAAATGTATTGCAACTCGCTTAAATATCAATTCAAGCTTATGTTACAATTTCATATTTTGGTGCCATCGTTGAAATTTGCGCTTCCAACTCTTAAGTACAAGCTCTTAGTAATTTATTTATAAGCTCAAACAAGCTTATACTAGCTTATTTTAGCTTTCAGAACTCACATTTAAGTTTCAAACAACTTTGGATATTGGTCAATGAAAGTCAATCGAGCATGGAAATGGGTATGGAAATGGAATCGGGTGATGCGAAATGGATCGGGGTTGGTAATGAGTCGCTTTATAGGTTAGAATAGGATAGTGATACTTGTGTTCGTGTTTGATTGGTATCAAGCCATTGTGCTAAGGACCATATGTGTTATTCTCAAGTTCTTGCATAATCTTTGTTTGTATTCATTAATAGTTTTAATCGCTTAATTAGTTGTATTTAGGACTAGTAGACTTAGTTTGATCAATAGTATTATTTAATTCGCCTTTAGTTCGCTTTTACTTTGCATATCGCTTATTAAAGAGTGTTTGGATCGTAACTGCTTTCGAGATAGAGGTTAGTTCATTGATTAGTTTTGTTGCTATAGGCTTAATAAGGTCTAGTTCATACATATCAGTCCTGTTATTGCATCCATACACTCAAAAAGTCAAATCACAAATTAACTGTCCTTATTTCATTTTCTGTTGGAATCAGTTACTGATATCTAGCATATAGGTGTATAAAGTGATAAGCTAGCTTAAAATAGTTGATATTCATCATTTATCATCATAATCAGTTCATAATTTGGTTTCAAAATTCACTTTGGTCAAATTTTCAAAACTGTTCTAAATAGTCAAATTTTGCTCAAGTCAAGTTTTCACAAAACTTTATGAATCTCTCACAGGTTCATTTTTAGTCCTAATCTAGTGAAACTTTGGGATTTACAAATTCAATTGGTCTAGTATTGGAAACATCTTTTTTAAGTCTTATCAAGTCTTTTAATCTCCAAATAAGTCGTTCAAATCAATCGATTTGTCCTGCTCACACTCAAGCAGAATCGAGTGTGAATCGTGCCAACTTGCGCACTTTGCATTGATTCATTTCAAGTGAGTGAGAGTCTAAAAATTGGTTTAGTTATAGCTTGCTAGGTGGTCTTGAGGACTGCATCATTGGTCTTCACACAAGCTCTTCCGATTAGCTTGTAGATAAGCTCAAACCTAGGTCCCAATTAATTGTTTGACAGAGTAGGCGGTTGCTTAATTCATTAGTCGAGCTTGTGGCTTGTTAGGATTAGGTGTAATTAGTTTGAATTAGCTTATTTTAGCATAATATAGCTTCACCATCGTTTGGTAGCTTATTTCATTGTTTAGCTTATTTTCATTAAATTATTCATGACAGCTTGTACTACTGACTCTTATATCTTACACATAAGCTAAAGATTTTATATTTTCTTAGATTTAGATTTATATTTTAGAATTTTCCTGAGTTTTTCATAATTTTTAGCTACTGTTTACTATTTTTCTTAATTAAAAATAGTTTTAATCCTTTTAAATAGCTTTTATTGCAAATAATTAAGAAAAAGTTCCAAAAATAATTTTTCAATTTTACCAGTTTAAGAAAAATATAAAAGCATAAAAATATTTTTCCCTATTTTTCCCCTTTTATTTGGTATTTTCACAATTTAAATTAGATTTAAATAGTTTTAAATTCCTAGAAAATACAAAAATTATCAGAAAAATACAAAAATAGTTTTGAAAATTCTATTTTGTTATTTTAGATTTTTCCAAGTCATAATTTCATTTTTCTAGCTTTATCTCCTATTTTCTTGTATTTTAGGTTATTATTAAATAGTTAAAATAGTTTTTAATTAATAGTAATTAGATAAATAGTTTTAAAAATAATTTTCTTTTCTAAAATTTTCTTTATCATTAGGTTTGTAAAATATCATTTTCATATTTTTAGGATTTATATTGTTTAAATTTTACATTTTCTCTTAGACGTCACGTAGTTTTTAATTCGCTTTTATAAAACAAAAAATCAAAACATCATTTTGCAAATAGTGATAGCATTTATTTAATATATTTTATCTTTTAATTTTATTTAATTTACATTTAAGCCCTTGTAATTTATTTACTTTTTCTCGTAGTTATAATAATCACAATCCTTTTTATCGCTCAAATCTCGATCACTATCCGTTTGGTGATTCATTGCATAGCTCATTGGGACATAACGACCGGGAAACACTATACTCTCCAGATCTTCATTGCATTCGCTTCCGGACCGCTTTAAGTTTCTTACGGTCGGCAATTCACAAGTGGCTTGTGTGAAAACTTGATTGCTCGGCGGGATCAAATTTTTGCGCCACGCCGGAGTCGTGTTGATTGTCTTCCGCTTAGCGTATTAGTGATTTGAATACTCACTCTTTGTTCATACCATCCATCCATCTATCTATATCTATATATATTTTTCTTATAAAAATCCAAAACCCAAAAACATCTCAAAACCTATAAAACACAAAAATATTTTTCTTTTGTTTTATATATATGTATAATCATAAAACTCAAAAATAATCTTCTTTCCCCATTTTCATAATTCTCTTCCTTGGCTCGAGATTCCTTAGAGTTAACTCTAGTGCATGCGCACTGCTCTTCTAGATCATCGAGTCCTTTGCGTGATCTAGCGAAATTCCTAGAAGACGTTCTCGTAGGCGTCTTTGCCCAAATAGTCGAACCCGAGATTCGTACTATTTCAAGCAACAATATGGCGCATTTAACGAACCATGGCGGAAATGCTCCAAGCACCCA
The DNA here is from genome assembly GCA_022545495.1 of Chrysanthemum lavandulifolium. Classification (NCBI taxonomy): domain Eukaryota; kingdom Viridiplantae; phylum Streptophyta; class Magnoliopsida; order Asterales; family Asteraceae; genus Chrysanthemum; species Chrysanthemum lavandulifolium. The sequence goes on along the minus strand of CM040239.1, from coordinate 190,957,006 downwards.
CCGAGGGTTATGGAGATGCCATCGCTTTACCGGTAATCAATTCGATCACTTGAATCAAGACACATTTGATCACACTTGTGTCACGAATCAATTCCACGGGTTTGATCGAGAAGACCCGTATGCACACATCCGCTGGTTTAACAAGTTGACTTCAACTATCAATTTCAAGGATGTGCCTCAAAAGTCATCAAGTTGATGATATTTCCATTCTCACTGAGGGGACAACCGATTTGGCGGAAAAGAACCCCTCGATCTATCGAAACTGGGAGGATCTTGTTCAAAAGTTTGTCAATTATTTCTTTCCTCCATCAAAGACGACTAATCTTAAAATGAAATTTCGGATTTCGCCAAAATTTCGATGAAAACTTTGGAGAGGCATGGGAGAGATTCAAAGATCTCCTCAGAAATGCCCCATCATGAATTCACGAGCTTCACAAGTTAATATCTTTTATAATGGGTTGAACAGTAACGATCAAGATTCTTTAAATGCAACCACGGTGGCAATATCTTGAATCGTAAGCCTAAAGATGTGATTGAGATTTGTGAGCAAAAATCAAAAGTTCCTATTTCTCGCAACAAAGTCAATACTCCGAACACTCTTCTTCTTCATCCAATAACTCTTATGAGTTAGTCGCTCCGATAGTCAGCTTCTAACGGATGCTATCCGTTGTATGATTAAGGATGTAAAGGAAATCAAAAGCGAAATTCATAAGCCGGAACCAACAAAGCCGTAAACAAGGTGTGTGAAACTTGTAGTGGTCCACATGCGTATTATGATTGTCAAGCAACCGATGCTTCTTTTACCAAGCTCCGTAGCTTGGTAAACCACAATCAATACCGACCACAAGTCGATCCTCACTACTGCACCTAGCGGTATGACACCACCGGTTTTCCTCCTGTGCAAAACCATGGCAATCAAAATCGCTTTGTTCGAATCAAGGACAAAATTTCAATAACTCTCAAAATTTCAATCAAAACCGAACAATTTCAACCAACCATATCAAGCTCCTAATCATCAAAACTATTAACAACCTTCTCAAGCTCCCATGCCAAATGACTTCATGAAAATTACCGAGTCAAGCATACGCTCAATGCAAACTCGGATCAATAACATGAGAGTTGAGCTTAAAAGGAAATTGATACCACAATGTCTCGGCAGACAAATGAGTTAAAGAATATGATGAGCGGTTTCATGAACATGAATATGAACAAAGCTTCATCATCTTCCTGAGGACTCCCAAGCAATACAATTCCTAATCCCAATGCCGAGTTGAAAGTCGTCACCACTCGTAGTGGTAAGACGCACAATGGACCTTCGACTCCTATGCCCCTCCTCCTAGTAGCAATGAGTCAAGTTACCAAGGATACAACGGACAAGGTGCAATTCTCAAGCCCACGGCATCAAGACACGTCCCACCTTCGGTAGTCCAAACTTTAAGTCCGGAACCCGAAGTTCCAAAGAAAAATTCGAGCCGTAAAACACTTCCATCCCGGCTCAAAAGTCTAGTCGACTTCCTTACCCATCAAGAATGAATGATGAGAAGCTCAAAGACAAAACAAAGAGCAAATGGAAAATTTTTCCAAATCTTCAATGAGCTACACTTTGATATAAGCTTCGTTGATGCTCTCGTTCTAATGCCTAAATTTGCATCCACGCTTAAAGGCTTATCGACCAACAAAGATAAGCTATCGAGATGGCTAAAACCCTCTCAATGAGCAATGCTCAATGGTCCTTCTCAAGAAGCTTCCCAAAAGCTCAAGACCCCGCGATTCCTAATCCGTGTGATTTTTGGGGATGGTTCAATGCTCCGCCTGGCCGATCTTGGCGCTAGCATTAACCTTATGCCACTCTCGGTATGGAAGAAATCTCTTCCTAAACTTTCATCCACTTGTATGACACTCGAGCTAGCGGACCGTACCACAACTCGTCCACTGGGATAGCCGAGGATGTCGTGATGAAAGTGGAAAGTTTCACTTTCCTACTGACTTTGTTGTAGTAGACTTCGATGCAGATCCTAGAGTTCCCCTTGTAACAATTCGCATTTTCAGGTTTTTACTATTCATCTCAGGAATTTACTATTTACCGTTACTATTCATTTTTACTATTCATCACCAAAAATTTTTATTTCATATTCTTGTAAGTTAACCTATTTTAGTAATAATCCGATAATTTGACACTAATCGGGTCACTTCTGCAAATTTCACGAAACCGTGTCTGAGATTTACGTTTAGGTTTAAACGACCTTTAGGCATCCCGATATGTCCGAAAACATTACAAACAAGAGAAATATAATTTTTTCACCTTCTGTGACATTTTCATAAGTTTTGGAATTTTACGTTTTCCAGTTTTGCGTTTTATGCGATTTGCGCATTTTAGACCCGCGTTTCAGCTTTTAGCGTTTAAGAAACCCGATAGAACTTATCACTCATTTAATATGCTTATATGGAGTATATTAACAAGTTTTAACATATTTACATGTTTCATATTTTTAGTATACCCCGGTTTTAAGTTTCGTGACTTTACGGCTTACAGTTAGCAATTAACGGGACCAAAACTCACTCCGTAAAAGCAAGATAACATCAAAAACTCACCAATCTTATCTCCTAAGCCTCCTAGACGTTTTCCTAGTCACTAGATAAGATAGATGAAGCTTACATGAGAAGCTAAAACATGTGCTAAGTTTACTTAACATAAAAGACTTCTAAAATCTTACAACTCTTAACCTCCTCATCACACCTTCCTAGCACCTCCTCAACACACTACAAATACAACACTTCATCTCTTCATTTCTTCATCATCATAAACGCCCCACTTCAATATCATAAACCCTTGATCCTTTGATTTCCAAGTTCCAAGTTACATACCAAAGTTGAAGGCATAGTTATTCTCTACATGAATCTAAAGTTTATTTGATGATTCCATGGTTGGATAAGGAGCTACTCAAGAGTATTAGGGGCTGAGGTTAGGAAGTTTTTACAAAGATTAGCAAGGGTTATAAAGGGTTTGCAAGGTGGTGAAAAGATTTGGAAGCTAGGGTTTGGTGTTACAAACATAGGTTTAGTGATCTTGATTAATGGTTCTTGATTTGTTTCATCACAAGGATTGTAAGCAAACTCTTATATTGTCATTTGATTACTGTGAATACTGGTATTTCATGTATATAATATGTTTTGTATGCTTATTATGGTTGATTATGCTTGGATAAATGGACTAAACCACTAGAAATTGTCAAAAGGACTAGTTTTGCAAAACAGAAACTGGAAAGGGGCTGTAAACGTAATTACTGGGAAATATCCGTGGTCTGAGGAACTTAGGTAATAACATAGGATTATAGATAAATGTCTTGTGGTCATTTTTCCGGGTGGCTCGTGCCGTAACTCATCCCGATGGATAAACTAGAGCCAAAACGGCTAAACGTGTCCAAATCTGAGTAACAGATTTCAAACGAGTAAAGCTCATAAAACTTGCATATAACCAACTGTTGGTCAAAGAATAAAAGTTGTAGCTAACACCCTAACTTGAATGTGGCCGCTGGCCGTGCGTTAAATGGAGTTGTAGAACTCGACTTATGACCAAAACCGTGAGACAGTTTGCTGCTGATTGAAATAACTAGTACATCCAAGGGTAAATTGGTAATTTCACATTAGTTAAATAATTTCTGGGGCAGTAGGACCCACTAATCTATTTAGTACATTTAATTACCTTTCCGAGGACATAAAAACCGAGTCGTGATCAATTACGGTTTAGAAATAACGGGTAGATATAGACGGGGAAAACTTAAATAAACGAAACGTAAACACTTATACGACTTCACAAATGTTAAGTATCCAAGCATAATTGATGTAATAACTATATAAGGCATGTTTATACATTCACTTCGTTGTTTTAGAACCTAAGACACAACACATATTCTAGGTTGCGCGTAGAGGTTTCTCGGCTTATACATCGGTTCGTTATACATTGGATATCACATTTATTAAGGTGAGTCATAGCCCCTACTCTTTTAATGCTTGTTTTAAAAACTCTTTGGGGGAGATACATGCTCAAACACTGGATTTATACTTTTACAAATACACAAAACATTATACTTGATTGCATTATACTTGATTGCCTTATACTTGATAAGTCGATGGTAAGTCTCCCAATATACACGGAGCGGTCCCTCGCTCACATGATAAGACGATGATAAGTCTCCCAACGTACACGGAGCGGTCCCTCGCTCGACGATGATAAGTCTCCCAACATAAACGGGCGGTCCAACTTGAAAGTCTCCCAATATAGACGGAGCAACACTAAGTGCAATAATGTGAAATATTATGTCTCAGATGTGTGCTTAACTATAAAATGTACTATATTTTAGCGATGGGTTGTAAACACACAGTTGCAAGTTTTGTATGGGCGAACTTGGGCCGAGTGGATTTACAATGCCTTTGTCAGTGAACATTCTTTAAAGGCTTTTCGACTTATTCAAAACAAACTCTATGAACTCACCAACCATTTTGTTGACACTTTAGCATGTTTATCTCGTGACATAAGGCGATAGTCATTGCATGGAACTTAGAGTCGCACGACATATTTTGAAGACTTATGCTTTTATCATTTACCATTCAAACATTTATGTATTATACTTTGGGACCTCATTGTTTGTAACTCGATTTCATTAATCGAATGGTAACTTTTCAAAACGTCTCATTTAGAGGTCGTTTTCTATAACTTGTACTTTGTATTATGAAGTAGCACCCAAAGGACACGCCTTCCGCTGCGATATTTTGGGGTGTTACTGATTGGTATCGAGCATTGGTTATAGAGAACTAGGTTGCATTTAAGAGCCTAGACTATAACTGCTTTATACGTTAAGACTCTCGACTGTAATTGCCTTACACACACTTCGTGCGCTTATGCTTCTTGTTAGTTGTTTGTTTAGATCCACGTTGTTGAATGATATGACTTTAGTAATAATAAGGAAACCACATAATTTAATTGAGTCATTAAAAATATGGAGCTCAGTAATAACTAATTATTTAACTTGATCTTGTGACAGTTCTTGTTTGATGAGACATGAGATTTGAGTTAAATAATATTATTACTTAGCTTTAGACATTTGATGACTTGGTTATCTTATTATCTGTCTTAGAAAGCGAGTTTTGTGTCGGAAAATCTTAAGTAGGATGATTTATAATCTTCTTATTTGAATGGATTGGGACGCCTCTTTATTCAAATAAAGAAATTATAAACCACCGAACCATAAGTTTATAATCCATTACTTACATAAATTTGGACGCTTCTTTATTTAAGTAATGAATTATAAATAAGTGGGCTTATTTGCATCCGATACGATTCCCTAACCACATTATGGGTGTATTACAACGTAACCCATACACTATTCCTGTAGAATAAGAGAGAACCCAACTGTTTAGAAACCACACTTTTCTTAGACACACTATAAGTAGTTAGCATCAACAAAACTTCGAGACGAAGTTCCCTTAAGGGGTAGAGACTGTAACAATTCGCATTTTCGGGTTTTTACTATTCATCTCAGGAATTTACTATTTACCGTTACTATTCATTTTTACTATTCATCACCAAAAATTTTTATTTCATATTCTTGTAAGTTAACCTATTTTAGTAATAATCCGATAATTTGACACTAATCGGGTCACTTCTGCAAATTTCACGAAACCGTGTCTGAGATTTACGTTTAGGTTTAAACGACCTTTAGGCATCCCGATATGTCCGAAAACATTACAAACAAGAGAAATATAAGTTTTCACCTTCCGTGACATTTTCATAAGTTTTGGAATTTTACGTTTTTCGCTTTTGCGTTTTATGCGATTTGCGCATTTTAGACCCGCGCTTCAGCTTTAGCAGCGTTTAAGAAACCCGATAGAACTTATCACTCATTTAATATGCTTATATGGAGTATATTAACAAGTTTTAACATATTTACAAGTTTCATATTTTAGTATACCCGGTTTTAAGTTTCGTGACTTTACGACTACGCTTAGCAATTAACGGGACCAAAACTCACTCCGTAAAAGCAAGATAACATAAAAACTCACCAATCTTATCTCCTAAGCCTCCTAGACGTTTTCCTAGTCACTAGATAAGATAGATGAAGCTTACATGAGAAGCTAAAACATGTGCTAAGTTTACTTAACATAAAGACTTCTAAAATCTTACAACTCTTAACCTCCTCATCACACCTTCCTAGCACCTCCTCAACACACTACAAATACAACACTTCATCTCTTCATTTCTTCATCATCATAAACGCCCCACTTCAATATCATAAACCCTTGATCCTTTGATTTCCAAGTTCCAAGTTACATACCAAAGTTGAAGGCATAGTTATTCTCTACATGAATCTAAAGTTTATTTGATGATTCCATGGTTGGATAAGGAGCTACTCAAGAGTATTAGGGGCTGAGGTTAGGAAGTTTTTACAAAGATTAGCAAGGGTTATAAAGGGTTTGCAAGGTGGTGAAAAGATTTGGAAGCTAGGGTTTGGTGTTACAAACATAGGTTTAGTGATCTTGATTAATGGTTCTTGATTTGTTTCATCACAAGGATTGTAAGCAAACTCTTATGTTGTCATTTGATTACTGTGAATACTGGTATTTCATGTATATAATATGTTTTGTATGCTTATTATGGTTGATTATGCTTGGATAAATGGACTAAACCACTAGAAATTGTCAAAAGGACTAGTTTTGCAAAATGAAACCGGAAAGGGCTGTAAACGTAATTCTTGGGAAATATCCGTGGTCTCGAGGAACTTAGGTAATAACATAGGATTATAGATAAATGTCTTGTGGTCATTTTTCCGGGTGGCTCGTGCCGTAACTCATCCCGATGGATAAACTAGAGCCAAAACGGCTAAACGTGTCCAAATCTGAGTAACAGATTTCAAACGAGTAAAGCTCATAAAACTTGCATATAACCAACTGTTGGTCAAAGAATAAAAGTTGTAGCTAACACCCTAACTTGAATGTGGCCGCTGGCCGTGCGTTAAATGGAGTTGTAGAACTCGACTTATGACCAAAACCGTGAGACAGTTTGCTGCTGATTGAAATAACTAGTACATCCAAGGGTAAATTGGTAATTTCACATTAGTTAAATAATTTCTGGGGCAGTAGGACCCACTAATCTATTTAGTACATTTAATTACCTTTCCGAGGACATAAAAACCGAGTCGTGATCAATTACGGTTTAGAAATAACGGGTAGATATAGACGGGGAAAACTTAAATAAACGAAACGTAAACACTTATACGACTTCACAAATGTTAAGTATCCAAGCATAATTGATGTAATAACTATATAAGGCATGTTTATACATTCACTTCGTTGTTTTAGAACCTAAGACACAACACATATTCTAGGTTGCGCGTAGAGGTTTCTCGGCTTATACATCGGTTCGTTATACATTGGATATCACATTTATTAAGGTGAGTCATAGCCCCTACTCTTTTAATGCTTGTTTTAAAAACTCTTTGGGGGAGATACATGCTCAAACACTGGCTTTATACTTTTACAAATACACAAAATATTATACTTGATTGCATTATACTTGATTGCCTTATACTTGATAAGTCGATGGTAAGTCTCCCAATATACACGGAGCAGTCCCCTCGTTCACATGATAAGACGATGATAAGTCTCCCAACGTACGGAGCGGTCCCTCGTTCGACGATGATAAGTCTCCCAACATAAACGGAGCGGTCCAACTTGAAAGTCTCCCAATATAGACGGAGCAACACTAAGTGCAATAATGTGAAATATTATGTCTCAGATGTGTGCTTAACTATAAAATGTACTATATTTTAGCGGTGGGTTGTAAACACACAGTTGCAAGTTTTGTATGGGCGGAACTTGGGCCGAGTGGATTTACAATGCCTTTCTTTGTGTGAACATTCTTTAAAGGCTTTTGACTTATTCAAAACAAACTCTATGAACTCACCAACCATTGTGTTGACACTTTAGCATGTTTATCTCGGGACATAAGGCGATAGTCATTGCATGGAACTTAGAGTCGCATCGACATATTTTGAAGACTTATGCTTTTATCATTTACCATTCAAACATTTATGTATTATACTTTGGGACCTCATTGTTTGTAACTCGATTTCATTAATCGAATGGTAACTTTTCAAAACGTCTCATTTAGAGGTCGTTTTCTATAACTTGTACTTTGTATTATGAAGTAGCACCCAACGTGACACGCCTTCCATGCGATATTTTGGGGTGTTACACCCTCATCTTAGGAGAGCTTTCTTGAGAACAGTCGTGCTCTAATTGATGTGTTTGTCAAGAGTTGACCATACGGGTTGACAACGAAGAGCTCACGTTGAATATTAACGAACTCCAAACCTCTGTCCAAACAGAGTGTTGCCACAATTGATCAAAGATCCGAAAGATTCAATGCAACACTCTCAAATTTCACGGTTAAGAGGAGTCACCAAAACGTTACGAGTTAAAAGCTTTGAAAATCAACCCCGGTTCAAACAAATGGTTTGAAAGTCGTACTGAAGTCAAGAGTGTTCTTGATGATGATGATGATCTAGAATCGGAGACTTCGCCGGAAGTGGTGGAAATTGCTAGCTCTAAGAGCACACCACTTGTCCCACCTCCGAATCGGTTTGTCGATCGAGTTTGTTAACTCGTGGATGAAACCAAACTCTCTTCGTTTCATCCGAATTGGATGATGATGTTTGTGATCCAATGGGAGACATCCTTCCCATTGATGAATTGCTCAAAATGATACATCATCTCCTAGTCTTATTCCCGACTCTTCCATCCTTCTCTCCCCGATGAGGAAGATGACAACTTTGGAATGAAGTCGATGCCTTTCTTAGTGATGAGTCAATTCCAACGGGAATTGATAATACTTACTTTGATCCGGAGGAGACATCCTTTTACGGAAAATCTGCTGATTGAAGAACCGTTTCCCACCCTCCTCCGGACATCTTATTGACAATCACCATCTAAGCTTCCGGTTTAAGCTTAAAATGTCAAACCGGTGATTTGCTTCTCTCGATGAAGAATGGACTTGCATTCTCATGTACGTCTTTATTCCATTCTTCACAAATGGTGTGGTTGCTCTTTCCTTTTCTCTTTCGGGAATGAGGACACCATCTTTGATCCCGTATCATCCTTTATAGTTTCTACTATTAACAATACAGCGGTTGTATCTCGTCGGTGTGGAACTTTCGATGTTCATATGTTTATTAACATTGTGAACGAAAGTCCGATCGAGATTGGTTTTCCACGTTACTTTCCCCATGAACAAATGAATACGGGTCGAGTCAAGCTAGCGACTCGGGAATCAAAAAAGAGCATGCCATATGGGTTTTACCCATATTTCGACTTCTTTCTATCTTTATACCACCCTAGTGTGTGTGGGGGGTTGCCCACATGTTGTGTATATAAGTTTTCTAAAAAAAAAAAAAAAAAAATCTTTCACAATAATGGCCGTAGTATTCCCTTTACGTTCTCGGTTCGGCATAACATGCGGTACTTTGAATATTGAGGGCAATATTCATTTCTAAGTGTGGGGGAATTCTCACGAATTTTATCATGTAATTATACCGCCCATTCCCGTTTTTGGCCAAAATGTTTTTTGGAGTAAGTGTTTTCACTTACTCATTTGGTTATCGATCCGCTTGTCTAATAAACAAAAGGATTGGCTAATCCAGAGCAAACGGCTCTTGGTAAAGATATCTCAAATCCGTTGACGGCTTGCAATTTGCCCAAAATTGTATGGTATTCATTCACCATATCTTTAATTAGTGAAGAGTTGGCTAGCCCGCAAGTTTATGGCTTGTGGTAAAGGCGATGGAAAAACCATAATTGGTAATCACTCACCAAAGATAATATTGATAATTTATCTAAGAGTTGGCTAGTCCGTAAAACGGCTTCGGTAAAGACAAATCAAATCCGTTGGAAGGCGGTGGTTTGCTCAAAATCACATGGTTATCGATGTACCATGGTTCTTACTTGAACTAAAACATTTGGCTACTCCGTAAGTAATGGCTTTTGGTAAAGAGATTCAAATCCATTAAGTTTTTCTCAAAAGATTGCTAGGGACTAGCAATAGTTTAGTGTGGGGATTGATGAGTGTGTAAATACTCATCATTTTGAATAAATCTGAATTGCAAAACGTTTAAAATGCTCGAAATGCATCAAAATCTGAAAATATCTCAAAATTGTATTTTATATGTTTCGGATGCAAAATGTTCAAAATCATATGAAAAATGAGCTAAGTTTGCATAATTGGCGCTTTAGGTCCCCAAGTTTCAAAATTGTCGAAATAGTCCCCGAGCACATAATTTCAAAGAAAAATCACCAAAGGTCCTTTTTAAATCATAAGTTGTCAAAATTAGTCCTTTGGTGAAAAATTATCAAAAGTTTTGATAAATTACAAAATTGGTCCTTGAAGTTTCAAATTTGGCAAAATGGTCCTTGAAATTGGAAAATGTCAAGTCCGCCCTTGTATTATGGAATATTGTCACTTTTAGTCCCTTGGAGCAACTTTGATAAAATGGCAGCATTGGTCCCTTAACTTTCAGAATTTGCAACAAAGGTCCTTGATATATTAAACCTTTAAACACCCTTTGGACCTTGTCAAAATCCCATGTGACCCCTGCCTTTCCATTTGACCCTGCCATTTGGACCCCCTTAATATATTTATCACCCCCAGTCAAATGGTCAATTCCCGCCCACTTAAAATAATTAAAAAACCAGTCACGGGTCTCTCTTCCCCCCTCCATCATCACCTTTCCTGCAACACTCCTTCATCATCAACCCTACCCTCCACCTCACACCAAGCCAAGATACATTTAATGCCTCTTCTACCAAACACTCAACCCTCCCCAGCTGTTAAAACAGTTTTGGCGCCAAATTCAATCCAGTGGCCAATATCTCTCCAAAGCATCCAATGGTTCAGATTAATGCTGGGATTTGAAGAGAGAGGTGAGAGAAGATGTTTGGAGTATAAAAAGAATCAAAGAGAAGGAAGAAGGATATAGCACTTAGTTAAATTTTAAAAATGTATGTCGTTTTTTAGTTCTTAAGCTTTAAATGAATCATTAGTTGTATTTTCAAGCTTCTTTGTATCAAGTTAAAGTATTTAAATGTATTGCAACTCTGTTTAAATATCAATTCAAGCTTATGTTACAATTTCATATTTTGGTGCCACTGTTGAAATTTGCAGTTTCCAACTCTTAAGTACAAGCTCTTAGTAATTTATTTATAAGCTCAAACAAGCTTATACTAACTTATTTTAGCTTTCTATAAACTCACATTTAAGTTTCAAACAACTTTGGATATTGGTCAATGAAAGTCAACTGAGCATGGAAATGGGTATGGAAATGGAATTGGGTGATGCAGAAATGGATTGGGGTTGGTAATGAGCTGTTTTATAGGTTAGAATAGGATAGTGATACTTGTGTTCTGTGTTTGATTGGTATCAAGCCATTGTGGCTAAGGACCATATGTAAGTTATTCTCAAGTTCTTGCATAATCTTTGTTTGTATTCATTAATAGTTTTTAATCAGTTAATTAGTTGTATTTAGGACTAGTAGACTTAGTTTGATCAATAGTATTATTTAATTCAGTCTTGAGTTCAGTTTTACTTTGCATATCAGTTATTAAAGAGTGTTTGGATCAGAACTGTTTTCTGAGATAGAGGTTAGTTCAGTTGATTAGTTTTGTTGCTATAGGCTTAATAAGGTCTAGTTCATACATATCAGTCCTGTTATTGCATCCATACACTCAAAAAGTCAAATCACAAATTAACTGTCCTTATTTCATTTTCTGTTGGAATCAGTTACTGATATCTAGCATATAGGTGTATAAAGTGATAAGCTAGCTTAAAATAGTTGATATTCATCATTTATCATCATAATCAGTTCATAATTTGGTTTCAAAATTCACTTTGGTCAAATTTTCAAACTGTTCTAAATAGTCAATTTTGCTTAAGTCAAGTTTTCACAAAACTTTATGAATCTCTCACAGGTTCATTTTTAGTCCTAATCTAGTGAAACTTTGGGATTTACAAATTCAATTGGTCTAGTATTGGAAACATCTTTTTTTTAAGTCTTATCAAGTCTTTTTAATCTCCAAATAAGCTGTTCAAATCAACTTAATCTGTCCTGTTCACACTCAGCAGAACTGAGTGTGAATCAGGCCAACTTGCAGACTTTGCATTGGATTCATTTCAGTGAGTGAGAGTCTAAAAATTGGTTTAGTTATAGCTTGCTAGGTGGTCTTGAGGACTGCATCATTGGTCTTCACACAAGCTCTTCTGATTAGCTTGTAGATAAGCTCAAACCTAGGTCCTAATTAGCTGTTTGATAGAGTAGGCAGTTTGCTTAATTCATTAGTCAGAGCTTGTGGCTTGTTAGGATTAGGTGTAATTAGTTTGAATTAGCTTATTTTAGCATAATATAGCTTCAGTTACTGTTTGGTAGCTTATTTCATTGTTTAGCTTATTTTCATTAGCTTATTCATAGACAGTTTGTACTACAGCTCTTATATCTTACACATAAGCTATAGATTTTATATTTTTCTTAGATTTAGATTTATATTTTAGAATTTTCCTGAGTTTTTCATAATTTTTAGCTACTGTTTACTATTTTTCTTAATTAAAAATAGTTTTTAATCCTTTTTAAATAGCTTTTATTGCAAATAATTAAGAAAAAGTTCCAAAAAATAATTTTTCAATTTTACCAGTTTAAGAAAAATATAAAAGCATAAAAATATTTTTCCTATTTTTCCCTTTTATTTGGTTTTTTCACAATTTAAATTAGATTTAAATAGTTTTAAATTCCTAGAAAATACAAAATTATCGAAAAATACAAAATAGTTTTGAAAAATCTCTTTGTTATTTTAGATTTTCCAAGTCATAATTTCATTTTTCTAGCTTTATATCCTATTTTCTTGTATTTTAGGTTATTATTAAATAGTTAAAAATAGTTTTTAATTAATAGTAATTAGATAAATAGTTTTAAAAATAATTTTCTTTTTCTAAAAATTTTCTTTTATCATTAGGTTTGTAAAAATATCATTTTCATATTTTTAGGATTTATATTTTTTAAATTTTACATTTTCTCTTGTACGTCACGTAGTTTTTAATTCAGTTTTATAAAAACAAAAAAATCAAAAACATCATTTTGCAAATAGTGATAGCATTTATTTAATATATTTTATCTTTTTAATTTTCTTTAATTTACATTTAAGCCCTTGTAATTTATTTACTTTTTCTGTAGTTATAATAATCACAATCCTTTTTTCTGTTCAAATCTCTCGATCACTATCCGTTTGGTGATTCATTGCATAGCTCGCTGGGACATAACGACCCGGGGAAACACTATACTCTCCAGATCTTCATTGCATTCGTTTCCGGACCGTTTTAAGTTTCTTACGGTCGGCCATTCACAAGTGGCCGGCTTGTGTGAGAAAACTTGACTGTTCGGCGCGGATCACATTTCCTGAAAAGGCTTTCCTAAAATTACTCCCATAAGTCCATCTTCCACAAATTCGCTTACGTCGTCCAAAACCATAAAGTCCACCAAAAATGAATGAGTTCCAACGAAGATATGGATGTTAGTTGCAAACCCAAGAAAGTTATTCCCCTTATACTCTAATACTTTTTTCATAATTCGGTTGTAGCACTCTTTTGACATAATGTTGACTAGGGAAGTTATGTCAATAAATGGATGGAAATCGATGAACCCGATTTTGCATGAGATCTTCAGATAATAAGGGTTTCTATGATGTATGCGGGTTCCTACCTCATGAAATCTAGGTTGATTGGTTTGCGAAAAATCCTTTTTACAGAGTTGTCTTGCCAATGGGCCATTTCTAAGTCACTTGAGAAGTCGTCAGTACTGATTTCTAAATTATCCTCTTCCTCGAAGTTGACAAAAACATCAAAATCTTTCCCCGAATCTATCTCGCCAGATCCGGGGTCACTAAGAAATTCTTCAAGAGTCGCGAAAATTTCCTACTGGTCAACCGCATATACCTTTTGAGGATGAGCAGGGAGTTCATTAGGTCCGAACGTTGCAATTTCTCCATTAGCTTCAAGAGTTAGTTTTCCAGAAAAGACATCCACCTTTGTATGGGCAGTGGCAAGCATAGGTCTGCCTAAAATGACAGGTATTATGTTGTCTTCTGGAATGTCAAGAATCACAAAATCTACCGGGAAAAAGAATTTCTTAATCTTCACCAACACATTTTCAACGATGCCTAACGGTGACTACATAGATCGATCGGCCATTTCAATTTTCATCTTGGTTGGCTTCAAGTCACCAATCCCCATAACGTAGGAACATCGAACGAGGAATTATGCTAATACTTGCTCCAAGATCAGCTAGGGCATTACACATATCGAGACTCCCAATCAAGCAAGGGAGAGTGAAACATCCCGGATCTTTTTCCTTTTGTGGTAGCTCGTTTCTCAAAACTGCTGAACATCTTTTGTTGAGGTGAACTGTCTCATCATTGCATAATTCCTGCGGAATATCATCATGATTAGTTTTAACGGAATTATTAATAGGAAGTTCTGGGTAAAGCTTGGTCCGTGATGATTGTCTTTCCATGCTTGATTAGCCGCTAACTTTTTCCGAAAAGGTCGTCGGTTTTTCAAGGATAGTTTCTACCGTGTTGACAACTTCCTCTTCCCGAGCTGCTAGGTAATCAGTGATGGCTTGCGAACATGAGCTCACACTCTTTTCCAAATCCTTAATCCTATCTTCGTGAATTTTGAGAGAAGAGACTGTATTATCCACGAATGTCTTCATCATTTTTTCAATTTTATCGTCTCGCTCACTTGATTCTTTGATATGGTCAAGAATCTTCTTTTCAAGATTGATCTCGGTTTTGGTCCCAAATACACTCTTAACCCTCTCAATCCTACATGCTTCAGCTTCTCTTTCTAACCTTCGTTTTTTGAAAATTTCCCCATAATTGTATTCTTGCTTTGTTATCGTCTTCATTACCTTATGATCAAAATTGTCTCTTGGTCCGTACCCTGTATCCATATGCCATTTGTATCAATGTTCAGAAATCCGTTGAATACATTCCAAGGCTTGGTCAGGAGTCATGCTAGGAATAGGTCTCGGGGAATCGAGTAATTCTCGTGTTAGCGCATGAATTCCCTGGTAGAAGACGTAGACGATCTGATGTTTGTTCAAATCATGGGTGGGACATCGATAAAGTAGCTCATTAAATCTTTCCCATGTCTGGTAAAGCGTTAGGGAGTTTGTTATACCATCTTGTCGCAGTTTCAGTAAGAGTCATAGGAAAAATCCTTGCGGTGACCGAATAGCTCGGGGTACTTCTGACGTTGAAAAGAGAGGATAAGTAGAGTACTTCTTCTAAGTGATTCTGAACTTCCTCAACTTCATCTCCAGAAAACTTAAGTTCGTGTAACTCTCGAATAATTTGATCTGGAATAGAGTATTTTTCAGTACTAGAATCCTGTGCGAAGGTTCTTTGGCAATTCTCATTTGGTCGCTCCAAATACTACTCCATAGTTAAGTCATCGATATTATTTTCATCGATGACCTGCGGTTCTGCGTTAGACTGGTCTGATTCGTAAAATGAAAAGATGTTGTGAATAGGAACCGGAGAGTAAACTTTCCTTGTCCGAAATTGCTTCTCCGGATCGTCAAATGGGGTGGCCAAAAAAGGCCTCGAGCTACGAGTCTTGTATCCTGACATTTAAGAGAAGAAAGAAAGTTAAAAATAGACTTAATGCGAAATCCTAATATAACTCCCGTGAAGTGAGCCAAAAACTTGATGCAGGTTTTACTGATCAGGTTTTACTATTTATAATTACTCGTTATACCTATGGTCTACCCTAATGCACTAACGGGCAGTGTACCCGGTTGTGTGTAGTTTAGTATTTGGTAAAACCGAGGTCGTCCCAAGAGCTATGTGTGTTGGATTATTACTAAGTCTAGGTGTCACAGTTTTTAATATGATTTCGATAAGGAATTAATTAATTAACTATTGCAGAAAAAAAGCAAATAAAGGCAAAGGTTTAATCAATAGAGGAGAGTGGTGCTAACCTAGTTAATCCTCCTAGCTAGTAATGTCTACGCCTACTTACTTCCAATTACTTGGTGGGGTCAAAGTCGAGAGGACATCATTTGGTCAATTCGCCCAACCTATCAACAAAGATGCCACCACAGAGAAGTCGGTGTCCTCATAAGTCCTGTTGTTCCCGGTCCCTAAGCCAAGTCATTAAGTACCGCTACATGCTAGATTTATAATATTGAGTGCCGGCGTTAGCAACAAACACTCACCCCCAATTCTTAAGTTCATCCAAACGGTAGGTGATCGGTTGATCAAATCGCACAAGTAGAAAGGGTCGTGGGTTGGTCATATCTTACCCTTCCGTCTCCCTCTACTCACTTAGGGTTAGTTGGTCATATCTCCTAAGCAACTAGCCTCACCGCCATTCAAAACTACCAAACAAGGGTAGCTACCAATAAACTATGCATGCATACACTTAGAAATAATTATGCAGAAGTAATGAAAACGCAAATAAAACAATTAAGAAGTCATAACTAGGCCAAGACCAAGAGGTGCTTAGCCGCTCATATTAACCATACAAATCAATTCAATATTCAAAGTTACGAAATACATGAATTGAAAGTAAAGAAAAGATAAAATGCTAATGCTTATCGTAGGGAGTGATTTCTCCTCGAGACGACTCAGTATGTTCCTCTAGACCGCTTTGGCTTCTTCCCACGTTCTTTGGTTGTGGTGTGTGGAATTAGATGCTTTGAAATGCTGGAAATCGTGGGGTATTTATAGGCCAGATATGGGTTACGGCGTAACTAAAATAAGAGTTACGCCGTAATCTTCAATTCCATCGTATTTTGCACTAGATCTGCTGGTTACGGCGTAACCTTATGAGTGGTTACGCCGTATCTTCAGTATTACTTGGTTACGTCGTAGTTGATGAAATAGTTACAGCGTAGTTATCAGCGGCGCGGAACCTCATTTGACCTAATATAGTTACGTCGTAGTCTTTGGGGAGAGTTATGCCGTAACCTTCTGATGAGTTGGTTTTCAGAGTCACGCTTTAGTTACGGCGTAATGTGAGAGATGAGTTACGCCGTAACTTCTTCAAAGTCAGCATACTATGATAAATCTTTGATATTTCTCCAATTTCGCGTCTCTTTAGCTCTAATGCTCGTAATTTACCTGAAAGTGAAAAACAATGGAAAACAAGCGTAAATCCATATAAATTATATAAATTACAAGCATTATCGGGGAAAATTGACACTTAATATTCAGGACTATTTGATGTTATCACTTAAGTTTCATCTTTCACCCGTTTTTGCCACTTTCTTTTTACATTTTATTAAAATACTCACTTTATATAAATATATCTCACTAAATATCCTACACTAAATAAAAAACATTTACTTTTATCAATGAGGCCCACATTTACAGGTTTGTTACTATGATGAGCAACTCACCAAACATTTGCAATTTGAACGTAACCATGCACTTTCGTTTTGGCCTTCACTCGTGACTTGGCACTGTAGATGACCGGGTCACATGACCCCATTTAGTTTTAAAGTGAGAGTAAGCATGCATTCAAACACTTCTGCAAAAATGATTCCTACCATTTAATCAAATTGATATATGGCCTTTGCTTTCAAAACCCGCTTTACCCAAACAGTACCATTCTTTTAATGATGATAAATTCAATTTTAAAGTGGTCACGTTAATTTTTTAAAAATGAAAAGCTTTACATAATTTGAGTATGTGTAGCAGTGAGTTCAAACTTCGTAAAAGCAAACAGTCGGAAACCATGATTACAAAAAATAAAAGCAAAAAGTTTTGTCTTTGGTTTTTATATGAGCATATAATCTTTACAACATTTTTTATGTAAACAATAAACTCTGTAAAAAAATTCTGTCTCATTCAGCAAAACACAAATTATTTGAAAAATGTGACCCCGTTTAATTTATTTATATATTGTCGACAAAATGACATAAGGTTTTAATAGAAAATTAAAGCATACAGAAAATACTAAATGGAATCTTGTAGATGATTAAGACATGAAGATCGAAATAATTTTCTATACTTAAATGATTCGTTTAGTTTTACAAATTATCCACATGTCAATTATTGAATAAAATACTAATATAAAATTTAACGTGTCTTTATTTTGTGACTCAAATGACATGGGAGTTAATTATTAAAAGGAAAAGAATAAAAGCATATGATGTAAGTTCATAGTTTTAAACTTTTGAGTAAAATACATTATTCTTTAATTAGTTAAAGACTCACAACAATAACACTATAACACCAATAACACCGCCCACGCGTCGGTCGCATCGCCTTTCTGGTTTAACATTAACATCCTCAAAACATCCACAACAATAACATCCCAATAACACCATAACACCACTAATATTTCGTATTTTCAATTTCAACCCCAAACTAAATCAAACACTTCATTTTTAAACTAAAACAAACATTTCATTAAAACTTAAAACATATTACAATACGAGACTAAAAAAATACAACGAAATAAAAAAAAAAAAATGCAACGAAATAAAAAAAAAAAACAACGAAATAAAACGTTTCTACGGACGAGGTTTCAAGTTATATTTTGCGATGATTCGATCTTTTTCGTCATTGATCCACCGCGACCATTGGATCTTGCCCTCGATGGCGTCATCAAAACTTTATTTCTTCCAACCGGGTTATTGTCGGATCATTTTCTGCGGCCCGACACGCCGCCGGAGACTTCTCGTTTCATACTGAAACTCGTTTGCCATAGTTTCGGTGAAATAAGTCGACGAGCTCGTTCCTCGATGCTTGTTCCCCAGTACTTGTTGTAGTCTCGGATCTTGCTTTCTTGGTAGCACGTTTCTTTCCCATGGGGCGAGGTTGTTCATCTTGACCAAACAAAGCCTCGTTTGTTTCGCTTGGGACTTCGCGGTTAAATCAAGCGGTTCCGCGTGTTCCATTTCTTATAATGACGAAAACCTCCCAGCGTCTTGAGGCCAAAAGTGATCCCTTGGTTTCCTCACGATACCATTGCTTTGCCCGTTGCATCACATCGACTCACTTTCCCGCTTCGTTGATCCGTTTGAACGTTTGTAATGAGAGTTGAACTTTGTGCATATCTGTTCAAATTTTCCACTTGCTTGACATGTCCTTGTTCTTGCCGTTGAAAGTTGTTTTATTGAACTCATTTCACACCGATACCAAAGCGTATCCACAGGTTGGCACTTTCCAACTTCGGATCCTCCGAAGCAGCTATGTAACATGTTGCAAGTAATGCTTCCTCTCTTGAGTCAACGTGAGTTAACAACAACCGCCTTCATCGAAATCAAGCGGTTCGGGCTCGGGGTCTTTGGATTTCTTTGATTTTAAGCTAATGCGACCTTTTCCTTTTTGGAGGAGGCGTGGGTGTGTCGGCAACATCATGTGTTTCGGTTTGTGATTGTTGTGATTTTTGTGTGAATTGTAGGTTTTGAAAGTTAGAGTTTAAGGTGTTTTGTTGGTTTTGTTGTTGCCAATCTGAAATGCTTGATGTTGTTGATACATTTCTTGGCTCGATAAGCCTAGTGGGTTGGGGATTGAAGATGAACCGGCGTTCGGGTTAGATGATGAACCCGGGTTTGAGGATTCCACCCACCAGCAAGAAGATTGTAGAAAGTATCGTCGTTGCCTCCCGACATTTTTTTTTTGCGTTAATAGAAGTTGAAAGATTGAGAGAATGGAAGGATTTAGTAGTGGAAGTGTGAAAATAAATGGTGTTTTAATTGGGTATTTATAGTGGTAAAAAGGTTTTGAAATTTTTTGAAAAATAACGGCTAGTAGCCGTTTAGGGTGTTTTGAAAATTTTTTAAAAATAACGGCTAGTAGCCGTTTAAGGGTAGAAAGTGTAAATTTTTGATTTTTTTTGCGCCTCCCTATAACGCGGTGCTTTGGCAGCGCTGGGCTTAAATTTTCTCTTTAACGCCGAGCTCTCAACGGTAATAACGGCTATAACGCCGTTTTTTCTTCTTTAACGCCGTTACGGCGTTATTATTGCGAGTGCTCTTAATTAGTGGGGTATTGCGCGCGTTGCATCGATGGATACCTTACAATTAAAATTTCATGCGATATTTTTTTTTTTAATTTATGTTTTGCAATATAATAACTTTAGGGATAACGACAATATGTTTAGATAATTTTAAACATTTTCAAACTAACTTTGTCTTAATTTATAGATTACATATGTGATGTACATCAATACAAATGCAGTAATTAGTAATATTATGGAGGTATGAGGTTAAATTTGTTGGTAGTGGCTTATAGTCATAAGTAGATAGGAGACATGTCAATTAATTACATTTGTACAATATAATAGTATACACATCCTAATCCCAAAATATGCTATTTTATTTTGAATTTTTTGCATCATATTGTTTTATAAACTAAATAAACTTAGACCTGACAATTTAGAACATATGGACTATTAAAAATGACACAAAACCCGAGTACTGGATAACTTATAAATTAAGGCTCGAAAAACTTTCTGAACTTGTCAAGTTTAGTCACTGTCATTTTATAAACCTTAAAAGTCTATGTACAAAGGCATAATTAATATAATAACTTTATAAAACTTATTTGCATTTATACTTTACCATTTTAAAACCTAAGACGCAACATATATTTTAAGTTGCTCGTATGACTTTCTCGGCTTCTTCACTATGTTATTTGCACTTTGCTTATCACTCTTGCTTACGGTGAGTTTCATAGCCCTACTTTTACTCGTTTTAAACTACTTTTGAGGTGAGAATGCATGCTTGTTTTACTTACATACTTTACTTGTTTATCTGAAACACTTTACTAGTTTACTGAAACACTTGATACATTTTCTGAAACATTGTACTCAATTACTGAGACACTTTACTCGTTTATTGAAACACAATACTTGCTTTATTTAAATACATGGTTTTCATTTACTTATGGACACAAATGCACTAAACTATTACATATTGCCTAAGTTATGAACCGTTAATTATGTATTAAGCGCGAATATTGTGAATAGATATATTGAGATTGAACTCCCCCGTCCGGGTGGTTTCCTTACTTGGTTGGTATGTCAAACGGACACATAATCATTTGAGGAACTTTGGGTGTCCTAGGTGGACATCTACCAGAAAACTTAAAGCTTCGGTGTCAAGAACTTAGGGCAATAGTTACTTTTTATATATGACATTATATTTGTTATAATGGTTATATACACTTATTTTATCATTGAAATCTTGTGGTCCGCACTTGACATTTGACTTACATCATGATTATTTGCGAAGACTTTTCGGACTAATTATTACAACCAATGTTCCGATTTTGACTATAGTACTTTGACTATTTCTATCTTTAGAAACAAGTATCATTATGAATTTATATGTGGACCTAAGATGTTAGAAGTCTTGTATGGGTCGGATTTGTAACAGGATTAGGGTGACATATACTTGTCATGAAGATTTATTTTAAAAGGTTTTCATCTTATTTACCTTAAACCTATAGCTTCACCAACTTTTGTGTTGAGACTTTTAGCATGTATTTTCTCAGGTTCGTATAGCATAACTTTGGATTAAAGCATCAGAGTCGTGCATCATTTTTTGAAGACGGGGATGCATCATATTTTATCATTCGATAACTTTGTAAAAATCTTTATGTAACTTAACACTTGGGACTTCTCGTTTGTAACTCTGATATTCAAATTGAATGATAACTTTTCAAAACGTCTCATTAAAAGTTTGTTTTTTGTAACTTGTACTTTGTGCTATAAAGTAACACCCCAGTGAAACTATCTTCAGTTGCGCTATTCTTGGGGGTGTTACATATGTGTCGAAGGTAAGAAATTGATAAAGGTCTAGGATTGAAAGCTTAGGAATTGGATATGCTTGGAATATGTAAACGATATCAGAATTAGATATCGAGCTCAAGTCATGGTTGAACCCCCAAGTATCATAAAATGATTCGTAAATGTCGTTTTGAAGTGTTAAGTTCAGGTTTTGGTTTTAAATAAATGGTTATGTAAGTCGTCTAAGTGTTTTGGTATCAAAAGGTGTTTGAGAATGGGTCAAAACAAGTGTTTTGGCAAACCCTGTAAAGTATGCTTTCACAGATCATTTAGACCTAGTGTGTTCAGGAAAATGATTCATATTTTGTTTTAAAGTATTCTGGAAGTTCTTATGTTGTGTCGGGATGTGGAAGTCAAGTTTTGGTCGTTTAGTCAAGTATGAAAACAGGAAAACAAGTGGTGCAGAATTTTGTGTCAACTTTGAAAGATCGTAGAGAATTAACCATTCGTCGGATTAAGCTAAGGTCATTAAACCAAAATTTTAGTACTCTGAGTCTACTTTCTGATGCAATTGGTTACAGGTCTTAATTCTAAGTTTAAGTGGGTTAAATCAGTAATATGCAGCAGATTGTCCATAAAACAACATGTTGTGCAAGAATGGTTCATGTTTGGAAATTCATATAAAATCAATCGTAAGTCCATAGGAGTCGTGCCATCTGCTATATTAAAGAGAATTGAGTCTACTTTTTGTTAAAAATACTTTCAAGAGTTTTTTTTATAATAGAAGTATACAAGAGTCCTTGATTTGTAACAGAATGTCTTTTCCGGTCATGCCATTTGCGCAAAAATTTTGGTCAAATTGAAAAATGGCGTTTCACATAATTACAACTTGTGTTTTCTTATAACTATAAAGCGTCACTTGCAATATCTACAACATTAACCGTTGCAAAGAAATATGTTGATACAAAAGTTGGGCGTTCCTTGTTCGGGGCTCATTTCTCGTACCAATTCTTGATTGTTGCTTGAGACCGCGCACTAAGAGATGTAAAACACCGTTAGGCTTACAGTGGGATTGTCTCCCACGATTATCCTCCGCGTGAGGTAATCGATTTAGGGTTAAAGGTGAGTTAGGGTTTGAGATCGTACCTTTAACGAGGGATATGATTCCCTTTATATACGCACGGAATCCTTGTTGGTTCTGTGTTCCTCAACCTTCGGCGTATCCCGCCCAAGTCGGTTGGGGAATGATTATCTCCTTGATTAAGAGATATCCGATATCTATTCCGTAAATAGATTCGTCTTTGGGCCTTCGTGGGCCTAAACGCTTATCAGCGTGGCCCAGTTCGTGTTGGGCTTGTCAGTATTGGGCTTTGGGCGGGTTCGTGACCCGGATATAGACTATACGTCATCATGTCCCCCCAGTCTAGTATGCGCAGTGAATAACTGCGGATGCTAGACTAATAGCCTTAGTTAGAGAAACAACATCGAAGCGTAGCCAAGAAGCCATAAAAATATATCTTCCCCTACATTGTATCTAGACATAGGATTAGAAAATTGGTTCCTCGTAAATCGGGGGAAAGTTACTGCTATGACGTCCCATCACAATCTCGGCCACACTATTAGCGATAGTGCGGTCCACGTGTCACTCATCGTGTGGGTGAGAAGAATTATATAACCCTCGGTTCATTTCCCTTCGTTTCTCACAAGTAAAAACATTCATCCGCCATTGTTAAAAAGACATCAAACTGCAACCCAGAAAAACATTGTATTCAAAAGGTAACCGCGCGTGCACTTTGTAAAAACAATACCATGGTCAAGCAGTTGTCTGACTTTACCTCCAACCTCGCCGAAAGTGATCTTCTAGAGTTCACCGGATTACTTTATACCTCTAGACGTGCATCCGGTTGTTCCGGGTGCGCGACATCTATCGCGATTTCCCGAAGGAAAATAGGGTATACACACGATTCTTTGAATTTGCCAATCAACGTGTGCCTATCCCGATTTATGTGCGATGTTTTAAATTATTACGAGTTGCATATCCCACCTTTGTATTGGTGCGGCTAAAATTACTAACTTTGAGGTGAACTGCGTTTCTTTGCGGTTAATCCAACCATCCACCTATTCCGTGCCTTTTATCACACGACATGGTCACATGGGTGGGTATCCTTTGCTAAGCGTGCCGGCCGATTTCAGTGTTATACTGAGAAATTGGATGCGCTTAGAAACTTTAGAGATTCGTTTTTCTGGGTAGACGACACATGCTTTCCGTGGCACTATGACTTTTTACCCGGGAACATTGCCGGGGATGAGTGCCCCGTGCTCGATCCTATGTGGTGAGGATGCGGGCGGTAAATGCAAACCGCATCCCATTAGTTCCTATCCCGAGGAATTTTGGTGCATATGGGCATCACCGTAATTATTTTGGTATCTGGATGAGATGCCAATTTTTGAGCGCTAATGGCCAGGGTGGGTACTCGTTCCTCGCACCTCCTTTTATCATTAATGTAAGAGTTTTCTGTTCGAATCTCACTCTATAGGTTAAAATTTTAATACTAAAAAAGGAACTCAAATGTGAGTCCAATTCTTTGATTATCTATGACACTGATGATATGTCGCAAATGAGATGTCAACAAAAACATAAGCATGAACTGATTGAACTTCATATTTCATGATGAACGCTTTCTGCACTATAAATATATCCACAAGATAAACATTAAAACATATAATTTGAGAGCGATCAACGTAATGCATAGCACAACAAAAAATGGCGATTAAACGCATAGCACTACAAAAAACAATAGCCCGCGGTTTCATTCATAGGTTACAACTGAGTAAACAAGATTTCCGAATTGTGAAAGATAACATTTACGTAATTTCGCATTAAGGAACATTAGTGAGCCGAGTTATCAACAATATTACAAAATGCACAATAACCACTGCTACAAAAAGGGTATTTTAGACCTTCCTATAAAGACCTTTTAGACCACCCATAATAATAGAGCTCTACGTGTCTTCGTAGTACCAGCTAGGAAAGAGCACGCATGCTCCGTATTACCTCGCCTCCATCTCGAAGCGTCTTGGAGGCAGAAAATGGAGGACTCGATCGTCCCCAACACCTAGTCGTAGAGGAGTTGTGTGGGCCAAATGTGAGTTGTGTGAGTGGTTTATATGTTTATGTGGGTATATTTAGGTTGTGAATTTAGTTGTGTTATTACAATAAGTTGGTGGTAAAATTGATTGTTGAGAGAGAAAACTGATGTAGCGCTAAGTTTACGGTGATAAAGTTTGTTGTCGTGCTCTTTTATTACGGTTATCCTTATGTAAAGCACACATAAAAAAAAAAAAAAGTTAACGCGATTTGAGCCGGTTACAATAAATACAACGGGTCTAAATATAAAGATTACATCTAGGTCGGTTAACAATCAAACAAACAGGTCTAAAAGAGCGTCTTTCTCGACTGGCTCATACGATCTTTTTTTTTTTGCGTGATTTGAAAAGCCACTTGACGAGAACAGAGATATATTCAACTTTCATATTTTAAGCTAAGCTTGAGAACTGAAGGAAAAATGAGCATTTTCCAAAAATTCGCAAAGTTTATAAAATCACAAAGTTTAAAAAATCACAAGCTTTGACCTCGCAAAGTCAAACCTTGCGATTTTTTTCAAAAAATTTGCAAACTTTGCGGATGTTATTGGTATTTTGATTTTATTTTTTATTTATTTTAATTATTTTTTTTATAAAGATTAGGTCTTTTTTTTTGAAGTATGTGGTAAAAATTGGTAACTTCAAAAAACCACAGTCCCAATTATTTGTGTCCACAAAACCCTAACTAGCAACCATAGCACCAGCCACGGTCACCACCACCACCATCACCGTCACCTGCCACAGCTATCGTAGCAAAGTGAGTCCTCTTGATTTCATATATTTTTGTTGCAACTTTTATTTTGTTATCATTGTCACAAGACAAACATAAATCTGTAATACCCTTTTGTTTTCTTGAACCACAAATCTCAAACACCCTTTTATTTACTTTTACAAATTCGCATAATCCTTGTTACCATGCATCCTTGTTACCCTTTTATTTTTTTTGGCAAACGATTGAAAAAAGTATCGTACTTTGACACTATTTGCTTTTGTGGGTAGGGAACAAATTTTTTTGCTTTTGTGGGTACTTTTTTTTCAAATTCATCCTTTTTAGGGTACCATGTGACATTTTTGCCTTTCGAAAAGAAAAATTTTTTTAGCTAAGAGGGGCAAAATGTCCAAAATTTTCGCAAAATACCTTAAAAGGATGAATTTGAAAGAAAAGATCTACAAAAGAAAAAAATTGTCATACCCACAAAAGCAATGTAACAACAACAAATATGATACTTTTTCAATCATTCTATTTTCTTTAGAGAGAGTATCACGAATTTTTCTGTTAGTAATAGTAGTATTGGTGGTGCAGTCAAACATGGTTATCTGTAAGGATTTTGAGACCGACGCAGAGAGAGATTTTCAGGAAAGTCTCGCTGCACAAGCTGCGAAAGTGGAGCAGTTGGAGGAGGCTGTTCGAGACGCGGAGAGAGTTTTTCAGGAACTTCTTACTGCACAAGATGCGAAAGTGGGTCTGTTGGAGGCAGCTGCCCGAGTAGAGGAGATGAAGCTTGAAAAATGTAGGGCTAACACAATGTATTCTAGACTAGTTCATGCTGAGGCATTGCGGAAGCTGATCGTTGCCGAGTGTGAGGAGGCCAATTTTATCATTGAGACAACTAAAAGAGCAAAAAGAGCTAAAAGAACTACTACAAGGTATATGAAGATCCGTGCGGATCTTAATTTAAACTAGAACTTGTTTTCATTGCCACCAGCAGCATTTCCTAGACTTGTATGTACTTGCACTATCTGTGTTCTCGATATTGTATCAAGTCGAGATCATTTCTTTATTATCCTTAGTTATTTATAACCTTTTTTGCTGGAGATGTAAGTATCCTTAGTTATCTCAAAATCGTATTAAAACAAGAACTAGTAGGAAAACATGAGGAAAATCATTGATATTCTTACAGTTTCCTGTTTTTAATGAGTATATTTGCAGTTTGACATTCTTATAGTTTACAGTTTTATTGAGTATATCTGCACTTTGTTCTCACGACATAAGATAAAAGAAGCTAGAATATATCATATAGCACTGCAATACATAGTGGCCTTTGATCTAAACTAAACATACAAAACACTATCCTATAGCCGAGCTTTTGTCGAGTAACTTGAGCTCGTTGGAGCCAAGCTTTATCAAGCCTCGAGCTCGAGCCGGAAAATGAGCTCAAAATGTTTAGCAGTCGAGCTTGAGCTTATATTGGCTCGACTCGAGTTATTATCAAGCTTTTCGAGGTTTTGAGTAGTATATGTGTTTTTTATACATATTATGTACCTAGTATATTTTAAGGGTTTATATGTAAATTTATGAATGTATCGAATTTTTCGAGTCGAGCTCAACCCGAATTGAAATCTTATAGTATTATATTTCAGTTTTAGTTAGGTTTAAAAAACACATCATTTCAAATAATTCGAGCTTTTTGAGCCGAGCTCGAGCCTAATTCAAATTTCTCGAGCCAAGCTCGAGCATCTCTCATGAAGGCTTGTTGAGCTATCGAGCCGAGCTCTGCCGAAGTTCGAAATGATTCGGCTTGTTTACACCCTACTATAGCCTATGAAGCTACACGCATCAAAACTGCATGAAAGAATCAACATGTACCTTTGACCTCAAATGCTTGTTCGCTAACCAAATGATGGTGGCAAAAAAAACAAGGCTGATGTCAGAGCTACTTATGTTGATAAATCTGTATTGTGTGTGTCAATACAAAAGTGACATTAATAGTAAGTGGGTATATTTTAAGAAGATGGATATGTTACTGTCTTTCAAGCATCCAACAAGCAGGCACCATTTCACGAGGAGTGGATTCCAGGGAAAATGTTTTCAGGAACCCGAGTGTTCCCTCTAAGCATTACAAATGGAGTGAATGAGTTGGGGGCAGTGCGGGTAATTCAGAGTCCCAGGAGGGTGATGATAATTCAGACTTGCTTCCGCCGAAGAAATTAAAGTCTGATACCATTAATCTCTACCAAAAAATAGAACCTTATTTTGGATTTTAACTTCAAGACAAATTTTAGTGTTCCCTGTTTTTGAGAGATTCAACAAATATACAGTTTGTTTATGTATTGAAGTTTTCACACTTCAACCAACAAACTTACAATATCCAAGTTGTCTCTTTATACTCTTTCTAAATAACGACGCTAACTGTTATTGTGTGATAATTAGGTGTGCCTTCATGTCTCAGTTTTTAGCATTTTGTAACATACTTTTTAAAAGTTAGACCATGGTGTGGTGGTGAAATGTTGGGGTTTAGATCCCAGGGTTAAGACAATCAATGACAGTAGCAATACCACTAGGTGGTTACCGGATATCACTTGGAATCGTGTGATCACTTTCCAAAGTAAACTATTCGACCCTAATGCCTGGGTATCACGAATATCTACTTGGGATAAGACCAAATGCAGTTAGAGAATTAGGCACAATTCTATAACCCTTTCGCTTATAAGTATTTAGTATTTTACGTGTATCCTCATGCATGTTCGGATCTCCTATATATAGGAGGTTACTCTTGAGCTATTCCAATGGAATTATGAGTATTAATCGGCCCATTAATAGCCTCATAATTATCCCATTATAGCAGTTAGTGGTTACATGACCAATTAAGCGTGGTCATAAAGAAGTTATAGCGCCATTTAGCGATACTTTCCATAAGCGATACTTTCCACTAGCGATTACTTTCACTTGCGGTGGAAGTACAACCTATCGATGGAAACACCGCTTATCGATGCTTCATAGCACTATCGGTGGATACACCACTTCGGTGGAAACACTGCTTATCGGTGGAAACAACGCTTATCGGTGGAAGCCACAAGCGATGGAAACCACAAACAAGATTTCTTTCATAAGCGGTACTTTCACCGGTACTTTCTACTAGCACTACCAATACAAACCACTATAAGAGTCAGGGTGTTCATGGACCTTATGGGTGTACACTCCGTACCTCCTAACCCATTACAAGGTGTGAACTAATCCCACAAGTGCACTAAATTTTCCAACAATCCTCCCCAAATTTAGTTCACTTCCTTTGATTGAAAAATAAACATCAATCAAAACATGTGCATAAACGAAAATGTCATGAGGATTGAATTTCCATCTTAGTAAATTACACGTTCAAATATTCGAGAATCAGGGTGTTCTAAGAATTATACCCTTCAACCCATTTGAATATCTGAAGATAAAATACACACAAGTTTTCAAACACTTAAAAGCTCGACACTATACAAGCCATGTGTCCATATCCAAATTCATAAATGTTGTAAAAGCTAAAGTTCAAAGCTTCACAGGCGGCAAAACTTCAACATTTACATAGGTGGTTCCTCTTTATTCGTGCTCACGCCAAGCACTTTTTCAAAGAAAATTAACCATTAAGTGAAGACTTCATCCTCCTTTCAGCAGAGTTCCGAGCACAACCTTGGGATGTAATATAAAACATGTGCTCGATCCATTGAATGTTCGACTTTCCACATTGAACTCGACTCCTAAGTTTCCTCGGGAGGAGTTGGGTGTCCTCGCATTCGATGACTAAGTTGGACTTAAACCCATCCCTTTAGCGAGACTTTATAACCAAGTCTCTAGCGGACCCTTCGTCAGTGATCAACTAAGTTACATTGAGATCTCACAAACTCTATAGATACCACCCCATTCATGATAAGTTCACGAATCATGCTATGTCGACACCTAAGTGTCTAGACTTACCATTGTACATCCGGCTATAAGCCTTAGCGATGTAATTGCACTATCACACCGGATAGAAATAGGTGCTATAGGTTTAGGCCACAATAGAATTTCAAGAAGCAAGTTTTCAACCATTCAACTTCTTTACCGGTTGCTAGAGCCACAAATTCAGATTCCATTGTTGAGCCGGTGATGCAAGTTTGTTTCTTGGATGCCCAAGAAATTGCACCTCCACTAAGTAGAATACCCGACCAACGGTAGACGAATTGTCTTGATTATTCGATCCAACTTGCATCGGTGTAACCTTCCAACACCGATGGGTAACTAGTATATGAGACTATAATCCATAGTTCTCTTGAAATACTTGATACCCTCTGAGCGCTTGCGATGATGAGCACTAGGATTACTAGTATACCGCTCAATTTTCCCACTGCAAAACCAATATCGGGTCTTGTACAAGTCATGGCATACATCAGCGACCAATTACCCTAGAATACTCAAGTTGAGATCTGACCTTGCCATGATTAGGCATCGACTTCTCACAAGTATCCATAGGTGTACTTATCGAGTACAATCAAAGTAATTGAATTTCCTCGATGCCTTCTCAATATAATGAGGCCGAGAGGTAGAAATTCTATTACTTTCATGTTTAATCCTTATACCAAGGATAACATCGACCTCCCCATGTCTTTCATGGAGAACCTTGATGACAAAATTCCATTGTCGGTCAACTGATTTTGGTCGATGCTAAAGATCAACATATCATCAACATATAGACAAATGATGATTCCTTTACCGATTCATCAAATTTGCTATATACACATTTGTCGACTTGGTTAAGAACATAACCACTAGACAAAACCACTTCATCAAACTTTTGATGCCATTGTTTAGGTGCTGCTTAAGTCCATAAAGAGACTTAATCGGTTTACACCTTGTTTTCATTGCCGAGCATGATGAAGCCATGAGGTTGGTTCATATAAACCTCCTCTTCTAATTCACCATTCAAGAAAGCAGCCACATCCATCGATGAATAACAGATTGTGAATAGATGCCATAGCAATCGTGATCTTATAGTGCGATACGAGCCACGAGGGCATAAGTATCAAAATAGTCTATTCGACTTTTGTTTAAAGCCACGAATGACTAGTCTAGCCTTGAACTTTTCAATAGTTCCATCTACCTTCATTTTCCTTTTGAAAATCCATTTGCAACCAGAGGTTTGCAACACGGTGGTAGATCAACCAACACCCAGTGTTGTTGCCCATGATGGAATCCATCTCATCATTGATTGCTTCTTTCCGAAAGCAATATCTTGGGACTTCATTGCTTCTTCAAATGTTTTGGGGTCATCCTCAACAATGAAACAATAGGAGTATTGGTGCGAGACCTCATCCCTAGTTCCTTCAACCAAGTATAGTTGAAACTCGGGTCCAAATGACTTTGGAGTCCGACCCTTTTGCTCTTCCCGAGCACGAGGTTCGAGTTGTTGAATCACAACCTCATCGGGGACCACCGATGGTTCATCATCGGGGACCTCGATACACCATGTCATGAGTTCCATTAGGAATCCTCATACTTGGTCTAGGGGCCGATGAGAATCTATTCTCATCAAAGTCGGCATCCCTTGATTCAATTATTGAGTTAAGCGAAACATGTTCATTAGGTTCAATAACATAGAACCTAAAAGCCTTGGAATGCTCGGCATATCCAACAAAGATGCGATCAATGCCTCTTTCACCTAAAGTCTTTAGCTTTGGATCGTGGAGTCTTACAACATTTCTACAACCCCAAACCTTGAGATAGTTCAGGTTGGGTTTCCTTTAGTCTAGAGTTCATAAGGGTAACCTTGTTCCTTTTGTTGGGAACCTATTTAACAAATAGCAAGTCATTAACATAGCTTCTCCCAGAACCCTTGACTCGATCCTGAATAGGACAACATGGAATTAACCATCTCCTTGACACCTGTTTTCCTTTCGAAATACCATTTCTTTGAGGAGTATAAAAGCGATCGTTTCATGGATTATTCCAACAGATGAAATCTTGAGTATCCATGTACTCACCTCCCTATCGATCCTTAATCTTTTGATCAAAGACCAGTTGTAATTCAACTTCAGTTTTAAACACTTTGAATTTATCTAATGCTTCATCCTTGGTATGTAACAGATAGACATAACAAAATCTAGAAGCATCATCAATAAATGTCACAAAGTACTTCTTATTTCCCAAAGAAGGAGTGGCATGCAAATCACACAGGTCACTGTGTATAAGCTCCAAGACCTTAGTCTCACGACTAACACCTTGAAAAGGTTTCTTGGTTATCTTGGTCAACATGCAAGTTTTACACTTTTCAGTGTCCATGTCAAAAGCGAGGATTAAACCATCCTAGAAATATCTTGCATTCTTTTATAATGTACATGGCCAAGTCTTGCATGCCATAGGCTAGAATCGATGTCGATCATATGTGGTCACAAAAGTGAATTAACATTGTCGGTGGAAATATTAAGCACGAACATTTGATTACATAAATAACCAAAACCAATAAAAACACCATGCTTAGAAAGCACAAATTTATCGATTCAATAACTTGTTATAACCATGATTATTCAAAATACTACTTGAAACCAAGTTCTTCCCGATATCGAACATGAATAACATCAAACAAAGTTACAATCTTTCGAACTAAACCTAAGATCTACACAACCACGACCATGCACCAAGGTCATTGACTCATTTCCATGTGAAGAATAGAACCATCATTCAGTGACTCATAAGTCTTGAACCAACTTCTATCTTTACACACATGAACTGTTGCACGAGTCAACCCACCACGCAACATCATCATCCTGCACATAAAAGATTCGGATACATATGTAACATAATAAATCGAAAGACTTATTAAACATATTCGACCTTTCGATGAGTTGGTGAACCACCACTCCACGAACCATTAGTGCACGATCCATTGGTTTTACCACCAACTTTAACACCTTGCGGTCCATTTTAATGTGACCAGGTCTTGCCACATTTCCAACAAGTAGGTGTAGTCTTCTTGTTAGGATGCGCCTTGTGTTGTCATGATATTTGCGTTTGCCTTTGTTGTCATTGTACACGGTGGAGTTGTTATGCTCCACCATATTGACAACAGATGCACCATAACATTGCTACTTTTGGCTTGTCATTATCCTGCACCTTGAGAGATTCCTCAATGTGCGGATGGTATAAACTCAACAAGTTAACTCTTCCTTCATATGTTTCAAGGTATGCTTGAAATCTTTCCATGAAGGAGGAGTTTGTCAATGACACAAGAGACTTTGATAGCCTCATCCATGTTCATTTGGTGTTGTGTAAACCTTCCAGTATTCCAAGAAGTTCATTGTATTGTTCCATAAGCGGTCTTGAATCGGTCATTTTGTAATTTGTGAAATTACTAACAAGGAACTTCTTACTTGATGCATCCTCGACCATATATTTGGCATCCAGGAATCCAGTTCTTTGGAAGATTCAAGTTCGATAAATATCAAACAAAGAATCGGACATACCATTCGAATAAGACCTCTGCATATGTAGTCATCATTCTCCAACTTGCTCCTCCTCACGATCCGCTCCACGGTAGCATCATCCCATCATCGAGGAATTGGAGTAGTCGACACATAGACCACGCTCATGCTTGGCGACAAAAGTGCATCTTCTTACGCTACCTCCTAAAGTCCACCCCTTCAAACTTGTCCGACAGCAAAGTTTGAAGCCATGTGTTTCATTCGGCGGTTGCCATTGATTATCACAAAATAGTTTACTTTGATTGTTGGTGTCGGTTGCCCGGCGGGGTAAAGATAATCAACAAGCTGTTCGTGAAACAAAACAAAGGTCGTGATAATAGATACCACTTGGTGGTTCTGGGATATCACTTGGAATCGTGATCACTTTCCAAAGTAAACTATTCGACCACAATGCAGGGTATCACGAATATCTACTTGGGATAAGACCAAATCTGACCTTGATTAGAACTAATCCCACAAGTGCACTAAATTTTCCAACAATCCTCCCGCATTTAGTTCACTTCCTTTGCATGAAAAATAAACATCAAGCAAAACATGTGCATAAGCGAAAATATCACGAGTTGAATTTCCATCTTAGTAAATTACCGTTCAAATATTCGAGAATCGGGGTGTTCTAAAATTGAACCCTTGACCCATTTGAATACACGAAGATAAAATACACAAGTTTTCAAACACTTATCGACTCGACACCATACAAGCCATGTGTCCATATCTAAATTCATAAATGTTGTAAAGCTAAAATTCCAAAGCTTCACGAAGTGGCAAAACTTCAACATTTACATAGGTGGTTCCTCTTTAGTCATGCTCATGCCAAGCACTTTTCAAAGAAAATATAACCATTAAAGTAAAGACTTCATCCTCCTTTCAGCGAGTTAAACAACCTTGGGATGTAAATAAAACATGTGCTCCAGTCCACTGAATATTCGACTTTCCACATTGAACTCGGCTCTAAGTTTCCTCGGGAAGGAGTTGGGTGTCCTAGCATTCGATGACTAAGTTGGACTTAAACCCGTCCCTTTAGCGGACTTTATAACCAAGTCTCTGCTGAGACCGCCCGTCAGTGATCAACTAAGTTACGTTGAGATCTCACAAACTCTATAGATACCACCTCATTCATGATAAGCTCGCGAATCATGCTATATACGACACCTAAGTGTCTAGACTTACCATTATACATCGGCTATAAGCCTTAGCGATGTAGCTTGCACTATCACACGAGATAGAAATAGGTGCTATAGGTTTAGGCCAATGGAATCTCGAAAGCAAGTTTTTCAACCATTCGACTTCTTTACCGTGAGATGCTAAAGCCACAAATTGATTCCATTGTTGAGCGGTGATGCAAGTTTGTTTCTTGGATGCCCAGTTGCACCTCCACCAGTAGGAATACCCGACCAGCTGGTAGCGAATTGTCTTGATGTTCTTGATCAACTTGCATCGGTGTAACCTTCCAACAACGATGGGTAACGGATATATGAGAGACTATAATCCATAGTTCTCTTGAATACTCGATACCCTCTGAGCGCTTGCGATGATGAGCACTAGGATTACTAGTATACACTCTCAATTTTCCCATTGCAAAACCAATATCGGGCCTTGTACAAGTCATGGCATACATCAGCGACCAATTACCTAGAGTACTCAAGTTGAGATCTGACCTTGCCATGATTAGGCATCGACTTCTCACAGTATCCATAGGTGTACTTCTTTGAGTACAATCAAAGTAATTGAATTTCCTCGATACCTTCTCAATATAATGAGGCGAGAGATAGAAATTCTATTACTTTCATGTTTAATCCTTATACCAAGGATAACATCGACTTCCCCATGTCCTTTATGGAGAACCTTGATGACAAAAATTCCTTTGTCGGTCAACTGATTTTGGTGGTGCCAAAGATCAACATGTCATCAACATATAGACAAATGATGACTCCTTTACGATTCATCAAATTTGCTATATACATTTGTCGACTTGGTTAAGAACATAACCACTAGACAAAACAACTTCATCAAACTTTTGATGCCATTGCTTAGGTGCTGTTTAAGTCCATAAAGAGACTTAATCGGTTTACACCTTGTTTTCATTGCACGGCATGATGAAGCCACGAGGTTGGTTCATATAAACCTCTCTTCCAATTCACCATTCAAGAAAATTGTTTTCACATCCATCGATGAATAACGGTTGTGAATAGATTCCATGTAAATCGGCGGTCTTGTAATCTTGTCTGAGCCACGGGGGCATAAGTATCAAAATAGTCTATTCGACTTTTGTTTAAAGCCACGAATAACTAATCTAGCCTTGAACTTTTCAATAGTTCCATCTGCCTTCATTTTCCTTTTGAAAATCCATTTGCAACCCGGAGGTTTGCAACGGTGATAGATCAACCAACACCAGTGTTGTTGCCCATGATGGAATCCATCTCAACATTAATTGCTTCTTTCCGAAAGCAATATCACGGGACTTCATTGCTTCTTCAAATGTTTTGGGGTCATCCTCAACAATGAAGCAATAGGAGTATTGATGCGAGACCTCATCCTAGTACCTTCAACTAAGTATAGTTGAAACTCGAGGTCAAATGACTTTGAGTCGACCCTTTTGCTCTTCACGAGCACGAGGTTCGATTCTTGAACCACACCTCATCGAGGACCAGATGGTTCACCATCGAGGACCTATGATACACCGATGTCATGAGTTCCATTAGGAATCCTCGACTTGGACAAGGGCCGTGAGAATCTATTCTCATCAAAATCTGCATCCACCGATTCAATTATTGAGTTAAGCGAAACATGTTCATTAGGTTCAATAACATAGAACCTAAAAGCCTTGGAATGCTCGGCATATCCAGCAAAGATGCGATCGATGCCTCTTTCACCCAAAGTCTTTTGCTTTGGATCGAAGTCTTACAAACCCTACTGACCCCGAACCTTGAGATAATTGGGTTGGGTTTCCTTTTAGTCCGAGTTCATAAGGGGTAACCTTGTTCCTTTTGTTGGAACCCTTTTAATAAATAGCAAGTATTAACATAGCTTCTCCCGGAACCCTTGACTCGATCCACGAAAAGGACAACATGGAATTAACCATCTCCTTGACTGTTGTTTTTCCTTTCGAAATACCATTTCTTTGAGGAGTATAAAGCGATCGTTTCATGGATTATTCCAACGGTGAAATCTTGAGTATCCATGTACTCACCTCCTATCGATCCTTAATCTTTTGATCAAAGACCAGTTGTAATTGACTTGATTTTAAACACTTTGAATTTATCTAATGCTTCATTCTTGGTATGTAACGAGATAGACATAACAAAATCTAGAAGCATCATCAATAAATGTCACAAAGTACTTCTTATTCCCCAAAGAAGGTGGCATGCAAATCACACAGTCCTTTGTGAATAAGCTCAAGATCTTAGTCTCACATTAACACCACGAAAGGGTTTCTTGGTTATCTTGGTCAACATGCAAGTTTACACTTTTAGTGTCCATGTCAAGCGAGGATTAAACCATCCCTAGACATATCTTGCATTCTTTTATAGTGAACATGACCAAGTCTAGCATGCCACGAGGGTAGAATCGGTCGGATCATATGTGGTGCAAAAGTTTGAAATAACAACATCGGTGGTAATATTAAGCTGAACATTTGATTACATAAATAACCAAAACCAATAAAAACACCACATTTAGAAAGAACAAATTTATCAGATTCAATAACTTGTTTATATCAATGATTATTCAAAACACTACTTGAAACCAAGTTCTTCACGATATCGAGGAACATGAATAACATTAAACAAAGTTACAATCTTTCGAGAACTAAACCTAAGATCTACACAACCCGACCATGCACCAAGGTTTGTTGACTCATTTCCCATGTGAAGAATAGAACCATCATTCGATTGACTCATAAGTCTTGAACGACTTCTATCTTTACACATGAGCTGTTGCACGAGTCGACCCACCATAACATCATCATCCTGCACATAAAAGATTGGATACATATATAACATAATAAATCGAAAAGACTTATTAAACATATTACGACCT
Source organism: Chrysanthemum lavandulifolium (assembly GCA_022545495.1). Lineage (NCBI taxonomy): Eukaryota > Viridiplantae > Streptophyta > Magnoliopsida > Asterales > Asteraceae > Chrysanthemum > Chrysanthemum lavandulifolium. The sequence goes on along the minus strand of CM040239.1, from coordinate 190,919,766 downwards.
TTCGGTGAGTTGGTGAACCACCACTCCACTGAACCATTAGTGCACGATCCATTGGCTTTACCACCAATTTTAACACCCTTGCGGTCCCTTTTAATGTGACCGGTCTTGCCGCATTTCCAACAAGTAGGTGTAGCCTTCTTCTTAGGATACCTTGCCTTGTGTTGTCATGATATTTGCGTTTGCCTTTGTTGTTATTGTACACGGTGGAGTTGTTATGCTCCACCATATTGACAACGGATGCACCGTAGCATTGCTACTTTTGGCTTGTCATTATCACGCACCTTGAGAGATTCCTCAATGTGCGGATGGCTATGACTCAACAAGAGTTAACTCTTCCTTCATATGTTTCAAGGTATGCTTGAAATCTTTCCATGAAGGAGGGAGTTTGTCAATGACACAAGAGACTTTGATAGCCTCATCCATGTTCATTTGGTGTTGTGTAAACCTTCCAAGTATTCAAAGAAGTTCATTGTATTGTTCCATGCGGTCTTGAATCGGTCATTTTGTAATTTGTGAAATTACTAACAAGGAACTTCTTACTTGATGCATCCTCGACCATATATTTGGCATCGAGGAATCCAGGTTCTTTGGAAGATTCAAAGTTCGATAAATATCAAACAAAGAATCGGACATACCATTGAAATAAGACCTCTGCATATGTAGTCATCATTCTCCCACTTGCTCCTCCTCGATCGCTCCCGGTAGCATCATCCCATCATCGAGAATTGGAGTAGTCGGCACATAGACCACACTCATGCTTGGCAAAGAAGTGCATCTTCTTGCCACCTCCTAAGTCCACCCTTCAAACTTGTCCGACAGCAAAGTTTGAAGCCATGTGTTCATTACGGCGGTTGCCATTGATTATCAAAAATAGTTTACTTTGATTGTTGGTGTCGGTTGCCCGGTGACGGGTAAAGATAATCAACAAGCTGTTCATGAAACAAAACAAAGGTCGGCGATGTGGTACCACTTGGTGGTTCTGGGATATCACTGGAATCGTGTGATCACTTTCCAAAGTAAACTATTCGACCCTAATGCCTAGGTATCACGAATATCTACTTGGGATAAGACCAAATGCGATTAGAAATTAGGCACAATTCTATAACTCTTTCACTAATCGAGTGTTTATGTTTTACGTGTATCTTTCATGCATAATCGGATATCCTATTTATAGGACATTACTCTCAACCGTTCAAATGGAATTATGAGGATTAATCGGCCCATTAATCACCTCATAACTATCCTCATTATAGCGTTAGTGGTTACATGACCAATTAAGCGTGGTCATAATGCGGTTATAGCTTGCCACCAGCGATACTTTCAATAAGCGATACTTTCCACTAGCGGTACTTTCCACTTGCGGTGGAAATACAACCTATCGATGGAAACACCGCTTATCGATGCCACATAGTACTAGCGGTGGATACACCACGGTGGTGAAACAATGCGCCCGGTGGAAACACTTTATCGGTGGAAACACTTGCTTGTCGATGGAAACCACAGCGGTACTTTCCAGCGGATACTTTCTACAACACTACCAATACAAACCACTATTAGAGTCAGGGTGTTCATGGACCTTATGGGTATACACTCCGTACCTCCTAACCCATTACAAGGTGTGAACTAATCCCACAAGTGCACTAAATTTTCCAACATCTCATTGTTCATTATTTTAGAAACTGATCATTGAACAAATGATTAATTTACTACTCTAACTCACACAATAAAAATAATAAATCTTTTGACACCAAGACACCAAAGCAGTACCAACACACGACAATTAAAAACGACTATCATTTGGATATCAAAATACGTTAATGTCACTCGAAACTCGGCCAATCGTACTCTACATACTTACAGTTCTAACAACCAACTTTATTCATAAGCTAAATCGGAATTTACCTCACAATGAAATACACTTTCACTCGAGCACCTTGAATGGAAACTCTTTGGTTTGTCTCCGCCGTTCTTAGTTTTTCTTTTATTTTAGGTTAAGAACATCTATCTAATGAAAGTGTGGCAATAGTTTTATTGATGGACTCAGCCCGCGAAACGGACGTAACAAACATCATTACCACGTATATGACCTTTTTTTTTCTTCTTTATTTTATTTTTTTTTCTTTTCAAGTTTATGTAGTCCTATAATATTGACCCTCATACTTTTATTTCCTTTCACTCTATAACCTTTCATGTTTTATAAGTTTCAAATTAACATGTCTATATAACTCATTAAAATTCAGGTTATTACACTCTTAGCGTAAATGCATCATTTCCCTTCATGGGAAGTGCTTTACTTGTGATGCAAATCATGTTAGGATTTAGTAAATCCAGTTATTAAAGTGTCGGTCACCTCAAGTATATGTAATCGTTAGAAAACTCGTAGTCGTAGTTATTTAATGTTTAGTAGTATTTAGTTAAGTTACACCGTGGAGGACGGACGAGTCTTTACCAGCTGTATGCACGATCCACGACCCGTGGGTGGCGTTTATGTAAGACTATAAATACCCTCTACCTTCCAGGTAGAGGTTGGAACTCATAATAATATTTTCACTTTCTCTCACTAAGTTCCCAAACCTCTAACTCTTTCTCTCTCTAAAACCTTATTGTATACGCCTCTTATTGATCATGGTTTGATATGTTACAAATGGTATCAAGAGCCATGGTTTGATCATCTCTCTTACATATCCTTGGATTTCTAGTGGTTTTATATGGTTTTTGGGTTTGAAAAAGTTTAGTGGTTTTTGCATCATTTGGATCATTTGTTGTGTTAAAGTTTGAATTTTGAGTGTACTTTTGTGTTTAGGATCATTGTAAGTGCTTGGGTTTTGATTTGGAAAGCTTAAATCACTGTGGTTGGGCTTTTTTTGGATTGAAAAGTGTTGTCCTTAAGTTTTCTACCTAGCGACTTGAGTCTCGAGTAGTTTTTCTTCGTAGCGATTTGTTTTGTTAATTTGCACGACTTATAGTTGAAGTAGTAGCGACTTGATCCTAGCGACTTGTTTATTGAGACAATGACAAAGCGATTACAAAGTAGTAGAGGTTCCACTTGACTAGCGACTTGGTTGACGTAGCGACTTGTCTCTATTATTTCCAGCGACTTGTCTTTGTTGTTACTAGCGAGTTGCTCTTTAGCGACTTGTCAACTTAGCGATTTGGTGTCTTTAGTGACTTGGTCCACTTAGCGAGTTGTTCTTTAGCGACTTGTCAGCTTAGCGATTTGGTGTCTTTAGCGACTTGGTCCACTTAGCGAGTTGTTCTTTAGCGACTTGTCAGCTTAGCGATTTGGTGCTTTAGCGACTTGTGTTTAGCGACTTGGTTCATAGCGACTTGTGTTTAGCGACTTGGTTCATAGCGACTTGTGCTTAGCGACTTGATTCACAACGACTTGAGGTTTTAGCGAGTTGCTACTTAGCGACTTGGTGACTTAGCGACTTGTCTCAAGGGTTATAGCGACTTGGTTGATATTTGTTTCTAATACGGTTTTCTCTTGATTTAGTAAAATCCCTTGAAAGAATCTATTTCCTGGTTTAATCATAGAGCTATAAAATCCCGTGAAATCTGTAAACATGTCTACCAACGTGCCTACAATCATCTCTACTGTAGATGAGGGCGTTCAAGCGGTGGTTCGGATACTCGTCCTCCCATGCTTAGCAGGCCGACTATGACTCATGGGCTCAGCGAATTAGGTTGTATTATGCAGGAAAGGAAAATGGAGTCAACATTCTCAAGTCAGTGATGAAGGACCTTAGCAAGTTGAGACAACTAGAGACATACTCGATATTCTGCGAGATGGAACAATGATCTTTGGATTGGACGGACCAAGGCGTATGATGAGCTCGGTGATAAGGAGAAAAAGAGATTCGATCTTGATATCAAGGCTTGAACATTATACTTCAAGGTCTTCAAAAAGATATCTACAAGCTTATCAATCACAACTTTGAAGCCAAGGCGGTTTGGGATAATGTCAAGATGCTTCTCGGGTTACAGATTAACTAAGGAAGCAGAGAATCACAATAGCTATGATGAATTTGAGCACTTTAAGATGAAACCGGAAGAAAGTGTCTATGAATATTACGTAAGATTCCACAAGCTTGTGAATGACATGAGGAATATCAAAATGACCATGCCAAATATTCAGCTGAACTCAAAGTTTGTGAACAACATGAATCCCGAAGGATTAAAGAATACTAACTATGAACAATTGTATGCATTCCTGCTTCAGAAGGAGAGACATGCTATGTTTGAACGAATGATTCTTGATCAATTCAAATCCAAACAGGGAGAAGCAAGTTCGTCAAATGACTCAACAACATTCTACACCAATGTAGGGATTACTACAAAAGCTTCTCAAGTCATACCTACTGGAAATGGTAATTACAAGCTCATTCCTGATCCAACATACAAGCATCCAGACCCAAACACATTCATGGAAAAATTCATCAATCAACTGTCACTCATGGTTAGTCAAAATCGAATTCCACCTCACACACCAACAACAACCTCGAGCGACATCTAATCCCATAATCAAGCTACTATTAGAGATGGCAAGGTGGTAGTGAAAAATGTTCAAGGAAGAAGGAATGAACAAGGGATGGTGGAGCGGGTTTTGGAAATATAGGAGCGGTGGAGGTATCGACTAATCGAGCCGTGGAAGGAATACAAATCAAGGACGGGGTAAGCCAATGAAGTGCTACAAGCGTGGTGGTGAGGACATATTGCGGTGTACATCTCCAAGCGTCCACAAAATGTAGAATACTTGAGACAAGATGTTGCTTGTGCAAGCTCGGGATAATGGAGCGACTTTGGATGAAGATGAGTTGTTGTTTCTTGCGAGAAGGGAATGATAAGACATATGATCTTGATGTGGATGAGCGACCAATTCGGAAATAGGTCACAATCATCAAAATGCCTTTCAAGTCGCGGGCCGTGATGCATTGACTCGATTTCGATGATGAACCTCTTGCCCGGATAATCTTCATGGCTAGCATCTCACCTATGGTCTCTCAAAGGTCTCATCACCACAACAGGCTGGTCCATCCAAAGAATCAATCATCTCAGAGGTAAGAAAACTATACGATGAGATGGATGAGCATAAGATACATAACAAAGTACAATCTCTTGAAACTTATGAATCAGATATTGATAATGAGGGTAATAGCAATATTGTCCCATATGATCAATATGTGACACAAAGTGAAAGTGAGATTGTGCCAAGTGATGTATCTTCTGCGATCAATGATGATTATGTTTTGATGAATACATCGCTTGTGCCCTGATGATTACATTGTTTCTAAAGCGAACACCTATAAAGAACAAGTTGCTATTTATGAACAACGTGCTAAGTTTGAGTTAACTAGCCGTGAGCAGGAAATGGATGACCAAATGCGTACAATCATTAGAAAAAGTAATTTTAGAGAAGAAGTGTTAAAACAAGAGCTAAATTCCTTACAAGAAAAACTTTCTAAAACTGTTAAGCAAAAGCAAGAACTTCAAGATAATGTTAAAGTGCTTAAACAAGAATTCAATGCTAAGGAATCAAAACTTTTGAATGATTTTTCCAATCTAAAAACTTTGAAAAACAAGCTTGAAAATAAGTTGTACATACAAGGGAATACCATTCAGACTGCTCACATGATCACTAAGCATAGAGTCTTAAGCGATAAGCATAGTATTCCCTAGTTGAAAAACCCATCCTAAGTATGGTAAAATAGCTAGAGAGGCTCGAAGGTAATATATGATGGTAATGAAATCCTTAAGCCTAGGCGAAACCCGGTTCGCTAAGTGCCTTTGAGGAGGATATGCAATTTGAAGAAGTCAATAGGGAGAAAATGGATAAGAAGCTAAAAGATCACGAGTGTAAAAGCAAAACATTACGTTCAAACCCCAGATTACACAAAAGAAAATTGGATCTCTACGAACATGTTTAAGCCTCAAACCCAATTAACCCGAACAAATTGTTTGGAAGAAAGATATGGATAAGCAAAAGGCAAGTGAACTTGTTGAAACAAACCCTCCCTTAGGAAAGTGCTGCGACTCTTGTGTATCCTCCAAATACACCAATGCATTTAGTTCCTAGAACTATTTCCACTAATAGCAAGACCTTAATCACACTGTATGTTGTTTATCAACTATTTGTTGATTTTGAGAAGCGATGTAAGAAAAGGATCACACCATTGGGATTCTTGAAGGGAAAGGGTTTTGAGCAAACTAAAGGATGTTATTTAAATGAGGTCATGCCTTTCTTTAAACAATTAAAGGTCAATTTGAGAGTCTTCAAAAGGAATAAACTCGGATATTAAAGAAATGGAAAAGGAATTTGATGCAATGATAGTTGAGGTCAATGATTATGAGCGAGAACTCAAATATAATGAAGTTGAAAGGAAGAACTTGCATATCTTAAATGAGAACTTGATTTGAGTTGTGTTGCTCAAGATGTGTTTTATCTTTGTGACTAAGTATTCTATTACGCATCTCAATTTCATGAATTATCTGTTGCTTTGAAAGTTTCCCATGATCGTGTCATTGAGCTTGAAAACAAAACTTCGAAACTAAATGAGAAAATTGATCGGGATGATCACGATAATTTGTAAAACATCTTTCTAAGCTAGAAGTTGAACATTTTGATCGCAACTAAAATATCAACATCTCAAAGAAAATGTCAAAACCTCGAACATCAAAACATCCTCAAATGTTCGAGTTTGATGCGAGTTTTCAAATAAACAAAGCGTGACGAAACAGATTCAAGCTCATTGTAACACGATCGAGAAAGTTGAAAGCCCAATTTCACAATTAAAGGGTGAAAAGAACAATGTGGTGGCTCCCAAATGCCTCCTCCTTTAGATTCTCGGTGTTCTCAGAACTTTTCATCTTCAAAACTTGGTTAATCTTTTACAAAGGAAAATGAGAGTTTCTAGAAGAAAATGAAAAGTTAAGCGACACCTTAAAGAGTTATATGATTCAATGAAAGTCACTCGTGACAAGAATAACGAAAAAATAACGTCTTTACAAAAGGAAATTGAGAATCGAGGAGTCGGGAAAAGGAAAATGCCACTTGTCTTCAATGAGAATGTTGCATCAAAGTCATCTGCGGACTCTAAATATCTTGTATTTGTAAATACATTCCTCCTCATCTTAGGAATAACAAACTTGTATTTCATAATTATCTTGCTCGCTTAAGGATAGTCTTGAATGTCTCAGTGAGATTGTAGAAGAGGACTTCATAAATAAGCCACTTGATAGTGAAATTAGGTTTGCTTGCATTCGAGGCCAAGCGATCTCGGGAGATGTTAGAATGTTTAATAGCAACATGTCCTAAATCCTTAGGTCACGAAGATAAAGGCGTGATGCCTTGTTCCATGCCTAGTGCTAAGTATACAAACCATTCTATGCCCGACATTAAGAAAGTGAATTTTAATGTACCTTAAAGTAGTTCGGATCCACGCACTTCTAGTTTAGGAATGCAAAGGTAGCCCAACCAACTAATGTTCCCATAATTCCCTCTGGAGTAATCGGTGACATTAAAGCAAGCGGTCAAAGCCTCAGAGGCAATACAAAGCAAGATAGGTGATCTAGCTAAACCGTCAAGTCTAACGGACTTAAAGCGACAAGCGCAAATGCAATGAAGATCGAGAGAATCTGAGAGTTCCCGGTCGTTATGTCCCAAGGAGACTCAATGGTGTGTAAACACTCGATCGAGACGATAGAATGATCACTAATGATAGTGATCGATGAGGAATTGGATGGAATATTACACTCTTGAAAAGGTTATAAATAAAAGCGACTTAAATACAAATTAAGAAAATTAAAAAGTTAAAATCTATTAAATAAACGCTATCACTATTTTTAAAGTGATGAACGTTTAAAACCTAAAACGTACGTTTTAATAAAAAACTACGTAAACGTACAGAATAAAACGTGAAAATTACACAATATAAATCCTAAAAATATGAAAAATACATTTTTACAAACCTAATTATATAAGAAAATTTATAGAAAAAGAAAATTATTTTTATGACTAATTAATTAATTATTATTAATTAAAAACTATTTTAAACTATTTAATAATACTCTAAAATAAAAGAAAATACGAAATAAGACTAGAAAAATAAAATTAAGACTTAGAAAAATCTAAAATATGATAAAACTAATTTTAAAACTGAAAATATATTTTTAAGACTTTATATGTATTTATTATTAATTTAAAACTATTTAAAACTAATTAAAATGCTAGAAAATACAAATTTAACTAAGAAAAATCTAGAAAAATATTTTTTTTCTCTTTTTATATTTATCTTAACCTAAGAAAATAGAAAAATTATTTTTTTGAACCTTTTCTTAATTTTTTGTATTAAATGCTATTTAAAAGTGCTTAAAACTAATTTAAATTAAGAAAAGTAGTAAACAAGCTTGAAAAATCTGAAAATTCAATAAAACTCTAAAATAATATATAGAAGCTATGAAAATAGAAAAACAAGGGGTTGTGTGGAAGGATAAGGAATCGATGTGGAAGAGCTTATGAAATAAGCACTAAATAAACAAATGAGGTCCAAAAGCTACCAAGCGATAATGAAGCTCTAATAAGCTAAAAGAACTGAAATGGAACAAGAATCAACAAGCTACGACTCTTGAATATAAGCTAGTACAGATTTGAGTATATGAGATTAATGTCTAAAAGCGATGAAGGGGCGCCAATTAGAGCTTAAAACAAGCACCTAAATAAGTGAAACAGAAAACCAATAAGCGGGACTAACACTAGACTTGGGTGAGAGCTTATAAACCAAGATTTAGACCTAGAGGAGCTCTCAGTGAGCCCTTTACAAGCTCTGCAAAAGCTCATAAAACACATGCGAACAGCGATGCCTGCAGGCGGTCTTCCTAATTTGGACAAGCTCTTTTGAGCTTGTAGAAAAAATCACAAAAATCTACTAAAATAGCCATAAGATATTAGACCAGGGGAAGTTTTTAAAACAACAAGACTTATTGAAATTGACTCAGATTTGAGCTCATGAAAATTCCTCTTAGATAGGCTCAAAACAAGATTTTGCCAAATTGACTTTTGAAGTAAAACTGAAAGTTTGACTTTTGTGAAGTTTGCAACTGAATTTAATTACTGAAATGGATGTAATATGTTAAAATGAAACTAAAACAAGTAAGTTCTAAGATTTCCAAACACAAAACAATTGATTGTCTTGCCAAAATCACAACATTAAAGAATTGAGGACAGTTAAGTTGGATTTTGACTTTGAGAGCTTTCATGCACAAAAGTAAGGCGACTATGGATATATTAGGACTAAGCAAACTTAAGACAACGAGTTAAACACCAAACAAGCCTCTAGGGCGGATATAGTTGTAAATCCAAACACACATTAAAACTTTTATAAAGAGATTAAAAGCGAACTAAACTCTTTTACTAAGCTAACATTTTGATCAAACCAGGTTTAAATGATCATAATAGAACTATATTAACGAGTTTACATTAATGGTGATCACAAATACGAGACAACCACAAAATTCAAAATTTCACTTGAAATGAAAATGAGATACTTCTTGTCGAATGAACAAGCGATGTCTAAGGCTAAACCGGGATCAAAACTAACCTATTCTAGCTTAATCTCACCCATATCACCCTCTTGCATCACCCAACATCATCACCAAACCATTCTTGACCATTTCTTTGACTTATTGACCATGAAGCAAAATTTATTGAAACTGACTTTTGAGCTTTCAAAAAGACTTTAAATAGCTTATATAAGCTTAGTTAAGTTTAGAAATAAGCTTCTAAGAGCTTGTGCATAATACTTGTAAACTGAAATTTGCACAGTTAACTTAAAATTTGAAACTAATAACAGAACTTGGAATTGCTTAATCAAAACACATTACATTGAAGGTTTAACTTAAATATGGTTAACAGGAATTGAAATTACATCATTTACATATGAACTACAACATTTTAACAAAAAACGACATTAAGGTAAAACTAAAAACTAACTAACTTCTTCTCTTCCTCTTTCTTCCTCCTTTTATAGGTCACGGAGGTCCATGAACTTTCCACCATGTTTGAGAGCCATTGGATGGCTATCTTTCATCTGAAACCGTTTAATCAAGTTTTGGCGCCAAATTTGGTTTTAAGCTGTTGGGGTTGAGTGATATGAGGGGGCAATTAATGATTCTTGGATATTGGTGTAGGATGAGGGACATGGAAATGTGAATGGTGAGGAGGGTGTGGGCGTGGTTGATTGTAGCGAGAAAGCGATTGGGAGGGTGACTTTAGGCGCCAAGGTGTTTGTTTGACCAAGAAGGGTTGTTGGATATTAATAAGCCGGGGGTTCAAAGGCATATGTGAGGGTCCAAAAGCTATGGCGGGTCGAGGTCCAAAAAGGTATTAAAGGTTTTATAACTTAGGGACTTAATGTAAATTCACGAAACTTGAGGGCCTAAGCGCCAATTCATCAAACTTGTTTCAAGGGACCAAAGTGACACTCTCATAAAGTACAAGGACCAAAGCTGTCATTTCACATTTTCGAGGACTAATTACGCCAATTTTCAAAGTTGAAGGACCACTTTTGCAATTTTCTCAAACATTTTATATTTTTCACCAAAGGACTAAATTTGACAAGTTATGATTTAAAAAGGACCTTTGGTGACTTTTCTTTGACATTTTGACTCGAGGTTGTTTTTGACAATTTTGAAACTTGGGGACTAAAGCGCAATTTTGCAAATTTGATATGTTTTCATCGATTTTGATATTTTGCATTTAAAACACATAAAACAACGATTTGTGATATTTTGATCATTTGATGTGTTTACGAGTGTTTTCGAGATGATTTGCGGTTTATTTTGTACAAAATGATGAGTATTTACACTCATCAATCCCCACATGAGATATTGCTAGTCCTAGCAATGATTTGAAAAACATAATGGATTTTAATCTCTTTACCAAAAGCCATTACTTGGAGTAGCCAAATGTTTCGATTCAAGTAAGAACCATGGTACACAGATAACCATGTGATTTTGAGCAAACCACCGACTTTCAACGGGTTTGATTTGTCTTTACGAAGCCGTACCATACGGACTAGCCAACTCTTAGATAAATTATCAATATTATCTTTGGTGGTGATTACCAATTATGGTTTTTCCACGCCTTTACCACAAGCCATAATCTTGCGGGCTAGCCACTCTTCACTTTTTAGGATATGGTGGTGAAAACCATACAATTTTGGGCAAATTGCAAGCCATATAAGCGGATTTGATATATCTTTACCAAGAGCCGTTTGCTCTGGATTAGCCAATCCTTTTGTCTTGCGAGACATGGCGGATGATAACCAAATGAGAAAGTGTAAAACACTTACTCCAAAAAAAATTTTGGCCAAAAGCAGGGAATTGGTATAATTATATGATAAAATTCGTGAAATTCCCCAGCATAGAAATGAATATTGCCCTCAATATTCAAAGTCTGCAAGAGTTATGCGAAACAAAAACGTAAAAGGGAAATATTACGGCCATTATTTTAAAGTTTTTTTTTTTTTTTTTTTTTTTTTTTTCAAACTTATATATATAACATGTGGGGCAACTCCCACACTTAGGTGGTACCATGGGTGAAAACCCATGTTAAGCTCTTTTTTTGATTCTGAGTCGCTAGCTTGACTCGACCCAATTCATTTGTTCATGGGAAGCAAAGTGGAAGAAACAATCTCCATCGGACTTTCATTCAAGATGTTTGGACAAACATTTGAAGCACGTGAAAGTTCCACACGATGAGATATCTGAGAGAAAAGCAGACCCGGCTCACGGATGGTAAATGAAAATCAGGGGTCAAAGATAGTGTCCTCACTCCCGAGCAGTGAAGAGAGAGAAGTCACCAAGTAGGTGAAGAAAGAGGAAGATCATGATAACAATCATAACTAGATCTTCTTCCTCGGGATTAAGTGCAATTGCACTTATTTGGATTTTATTGGTTGAGCTCTTTGGGTTGGAAGGCATCTCGGGAGGATGGGTGGGAAGATTTGTCATAACTATGCAAATTGAGATTCTCTCCCCGATCATGATTTTGCCATCCACGCAATCATACTCCGGCGGAGATATGATATGAGTGAGTTCACCGCGAACTCCTCATGAAGAATATCTGGAGGTGGGACATGTGCGGTCCTTCGTGGGCTATAAATATGCACCTCGTCCATTATAGTCTCCGTGTCGGACTCATCACTATCAAAGATTGGATTAAGCGAATTTAGAGTAAATTCGAATCGAATCGAATAAGGGATTAGTGATAGTCGTATTAATTGTTGTGGAAACAACATGGTCAACATCCTCTTCTAAGTTGACGATCTCGGAATGTGGAAGTAATGCATCAATAAATTCTATGTCTTTAGAATATAAAGAATCGGCATCACTATAATCCTTTGTCAAAATCGAGAAAGTCTCAACAAGATCATTTGAAAGAGGAGAAGACACATCACACTCATGGTCAAGAATTCCCTCAGTTCACTTGGGATCGGGATAAAGTTCTCAACATTAGGCGATTCCGTTTAGGAATAGTCTTTGAGATGCTTATCCCCATGGTGAGAGAATGAGTGGGAATATCGGTGTGATAACAACGATGAGGAGGTTAGAAGGACTAGCATACATATGTTTAATGCTTAACATTTGTTCTTACTAGTAATTCCATCATAGTCTTTTCTCCCGACTTTTCATGGAAGGAGTCTCAAGTGATGAACTTGATGAGCTGTTATAAAATTGTAGGATATCAAGGATATCTTCATCATCATCGTCATCGAGAATGAAAGCGGAATCGAGAGCTAGATTTGGCGCTTTTTCTATTGCAATTGATTCCCTAGATTTTTCAAGCATGATACAGGAATCTAATTTAGCGACCCGCTCTTGACTAACAAAACTTCCATTGATTTTTCATTTGGATTATCATGGGAGTGTTTAGATTCCTTCAAATCTTTCACTAAATCCAAAAGATCAAGGAGAAGATTTTGAGGAAGTGAATCATTTGTCTTGTAGAGGTTGGTCATGATATGAAGAGCCGTGTCGTTACAAGAAATGGGTTCCTGTTTGACAATCCGAGCTAGAGTGAGGACCTCCATAATCTCACATGATGGCGATGTGGTACGTGAGTGGTATGTGTTGTAGTCATAATTGTTATCGGGAACACGCTCATGACAAGCGTGTTTCTGATTGACAATCGAAGCGGAATGAGAACCACCACGGTACTCACAAGATAAAGCTACTTGAGTCTCGCGATGTGGTGGTGATGGAATAAATCGATCGTGTTATGGTAGGAATAGGGATCACAGTTGTAAACGGACCCGTTTCTGAATCCACCATGCTACAAGTTGGGGCAATTACCACCATTATAAGGACCACCACACCATTGACAACCAAGAGGGTGAGGATAAGACATAGATAGAATCAAAGGTTAACGAGGGTGAAATGAAGAATCAAAAAGGTAAGAGGGTAAAGAGGAATATTTTTGATATTTTGAAAACATTTTGATAAAAACAAAGAATGAAAATATTTTTGGCGTTTTAACACTTTAGGAAAAGTGTTAATGAACTTTGGATTATTTGAAAACTTTACAAAAAACTTTTACAAATGATGGGATATGTGCAAGAATCGGTGCGAAAATGGCTAAACACACGCTAAAGCCTCCCGGTAGCATGAAATTTTGATCTGCGCTAAGCCGTCAGTCTAACGGACTTAAAAGCGACAAGCGCAAATGCAATGAAGATCGAGAGAATCTGAGAGTTCGGGTCGTTATGTCCCAAGGAGACTCAATGGTGTGTAAACACTCGATCAGACGATAGAATGATCACTAATGATAGTGATCAGTAAGGAATTGGATGGAATATTACACTACTGAAAAAGGTTATAAATAAAAGCGACTTAAATACAAATTAAGAAAATTAAAAAGTTAAAATCTATTAAATAAACGCTATCACTATTTTTAAAGTGATGAACGTTTAAAACCTAAAACGTACGTTTTAATAAAAAACTACGTAAACGTACAGAATAAAACGTGAAAATTGCACAATATAAATCCTAAAAATATGAAAAATACATTTTACAAACCTAATTATATAAGAAAATTTATAGAAAAGAAAATTATTTTATGACTAATTAATTAATTATTATTAATTAAAACTATTTTAAACTATTTAATAATACTCTAAAATAAAAGAAAATACGAAATAAGACTAGAAAAATAAAATTAAGACTTAGAAAAATCTAAAATATGATAAAACTAATTTTAAAACGAAAATATATTTTAAGACTTTATATGTATTTATTATTAATTTAAAACTATTTAAAACTAATTAAAATGCTAGAAAATACAAATTTAACTAAGAAAAATCTAGAAAAATATTTTTTTTCTCTTTTTATATTTATCTTAACCTAAGAAAATAGAAAAATTATTTTTTTGAACCATTTCTTAATTTTTTGTATTAAATGCTATTTAAAAGTGCTTAAAAACTAATTTAAATTAAGAAAAGTAGTAAACAAGCTTGAAAAAATCTGAAAAATTCAAGAAAACTCTAAAATAATATATAGAAGCTATGAAAAATAGAAAAACAAGGGGTTGTGTGGAAGGATAAGGAACTGATGTGGAAGAGCTTATGAAATAAGCACTTCCAATAAGCAAATGAGGTCCAAAAGCTACCAAGCGATAATGAAGCTCTAATAAGCTAAAAGAACTGAAATGGAACAAGAATCAACAAGCTACGACTCTTGAATATAAGCTAATGCAGATTTGAGTATATGAGATTAATGTGCTAAAACAGTGAAGGGGGCACCAAATTAGAGCTTAAAAACAAGCACCTAAATAAGCTGAAACAGAAAACCAATAACTGGGACTAACACTAGACTTGGGTGAGAGCTTATAAACCAAGATTTAGACCTAGAGGAGCTCTCAAGTGAGCCCTTTACAAGCTCTGCAAAAGCTCATAAAACACAATGCGAACAGCGATTGCCTGCAGGCGGTCTTCTAATTTGGACAAGCTCTTTTGAGCTTGTAGAAAAATCACAAAATCTACTAAAATAGCCATAAGATATTAGACCGGGGAAGTTTTTAAAACAACAAGACTTATTGAAATTGACTCAGATTTGAGCTCATGAAAATTCCTCTTAGATAGGCTCAAAACAAGATTTTGCCAAATTGACTTTTGAAGTAAAACTGAAAGTTTGACTTTTGTGAAGTTTGCAACTGAATTTAATTACTGAAATGGATGTAATATGTTAAAATGAAACTAAAACAAGTAAGTTCTAAGATTTCCAAACACAAAACAATTGATTGTCTTGCCAAAATCACAACAGTTAAAGAATTGAGGACAGTTAAGTTGGATTTTGACTTTGAGAGCTTTCATGCACAAAAGTAAGACAGCTATGGATATATTAGGACTAAGCAAACTTAAGACAACGAGTTAAACACCAAACAAGCCTCTAGGATGAGATATAGCTCATGTAAATCCAAACACACTTAAAACTTTTATAAAGAGATTAAAAGCGAACTAAACTCTTTACTAAGCTAACATTTTGATCAAACCAGGTTTAAATGATCATAATAGAACTATATTAACGAGGTTTACATTAATGGTGATCACAAATACGAGACAACCACAAAATTCAAAATTTCACTTGAAATGAAAATGAGATACTTCATGTCGAATGAACAAGCGATGTCTAAGGCTAAACCAGGATCAAAACTAACCTATTCTAGCTTAATCTCACCCATATCACCTCTTGCATCACCCACATCATCACCAAACCATTCTTGACCATTTCTTTGACTTCATTGACCATGAAGCAAAATTTATTAAAACCGACTTTTGAGCTTTCAAAAGACTTTAAATAGCTTATATAAGCTTAGTTAAGTTTAGAAATAAACTTCTAGAGCTTGTGCATAATACTTGTAAACCTGAAATTTACCTGATTAACTTAAAATTTGAAACTAATAACAGAACTTGGAATTGCTTAATCAAAACACATTACATTGAAGGTTTAACTTAAATATGGTTAACAGGAATTGAAATTACATCATTTACATATGAACTACAACATTTTAACAAAAAACGACATTAAGGTAAAAACTAAAAAACTAACTAACTTCTTCTCTTCCTCTTTCTTCCTCCTTTTATAGGTCCTGGAGGTCCACAAAGACTTTCCCACCATGTTTGAGAGCCATTGGATGGCTATCTTTCATCTGAGCCGTTTAATCAAGTTTTGGCGCCAAATTTGGTTTTAATTGTTGGGGTTGAGTGATATGAGGGGCAATTAATGATTCTTGGATATTGGTGTAGGATGAGGGACATGGAAATGTGAATGGTGAGGAGGGTGTGGGCGTGGTTCATTGTAGCGAGAAAGCGGTTGGGAGGGGTGACTTTGGGCGCCAAGGTGTTTGTTTGACCAAGAAGGGTTGACTGGATATTAATAAGCCAGGGGGTTCAAAAGGCATATGTGACAGGGGTCCAAAAAGCTATGGCAGGGGTCCAAGGGTCCAAAAAGGTATTAAAGGTTTTATAACTTAGGGACTTAATGTGTAAATTCTGAAACTTGAGGGGCCTAAGCTGCCAATTCATCAAACTTGTTTCAAGGGACCAAAAGTGACACTCTCATAAAGTACAAGGACCAAAGCTGTCATTTTCACATTTTCCAGGGACTAATTCTGCCAATTTTCAAAGTTGAAGGACCACTTTTGCAATTTTCTCAAACATTTTATATTTTTCACCAAAGGACTAAATTTGACAAGTTATGATTTAAAAGGACCTTTGGTGACTTTTCTTTGACATTTTGACTCGGGGACTTTGTTTTTGACAATTTTTGAAACTTGGGGACTAAAGCGACAATTTTGCAAATTTGATATGTTTTTCATCGATTTTGATATTTTGCATTTAAAACACATAAAACAACGATTTGTGATATTTTGATCATTTTGATGTGTTTACGAGTTTTCGAGATGATTTGCAGTTTATTTTGTACAAAATGATGAGTATTTAAACACTCATCAATAGGACCTCGCAAGCTAAGAATGTGCATTGGAAGAGTAGAAGACCACCCTAGGAACACTAAGTTTGAGTTGAATAAAGCGAATCGTGTTGATTCTAGTATTTGCTATAAGTGTCTTTGTAGTTAATTGATTACGCTACTTTTGGCAAAACATGTAATGATGATTGCTTGGTTTACATTACTAATCATGAATGTGGTGTGAATGATTTGATTAATCTTTATTAAATGCCACATTAAGATTGTTAATGCCATAAAACATGTTAAGAAGGCTAGAAAAAGTGGAGAAAGAAGGTTAGAAAACATTGGAAACCCACAGGAAGGAAATTTAGTAACATAGGTTATCGGTGGATACCTCTTGGCTGCAAGTTTAATCTTAATGAGTTGTGCCTAAATTTTCCAAGTCAATGCCAATTAGAAAATGGATGCCTCTTGGTAGAACTATTCCTTTAAAAGTGAATATACTTTGAATAGGTCAAATCTGAGACACTAGCATGCATCTATCACGATGATTCCATTGTTTCCACTTACGATGTGGGTGTTCCAATCATCATTACTAACCAAATGGAACCCGTTCTTGCATGGGATCCCAATTATCGATTATCCATTCTTATGCATGTTCAGCTGCGATCGTTCAAATCGTTACGTGGTACGGACTCATTGTTCCAAGCATATATTTGGAGATCGCTCATGCTCATGAACTTCGTGAGTAAATTCATCGGGACTTGTTAGGATTTAGTAAATCCGGTTATTAAAGTGTCGGTCACCTCAGTATATGTAATCGTTAGAAAATGGTAGTCGTAGTTATTTAATGTTAAGTAGTATTTAGTTAAGTTACACGTGGAGGACGGACGGGTCTTTACCAGCTGTATGCACGATCCACGGCCGTGGGTGGCGTTTATGTAAGACTATAAATACCCTCTACCTCCCAAGGTAGAGGGTTGGAGCTCATAATAATATTTTCACTTTCTCTCACTAAGTTTCCAAACCTCTAACTCTTTCTCTCTCTAAAACCTTATTGTATCGCCTCTTATTGATCATGGTTTGATGTGTTTGTGAAATCCAATATGTTACAAATCACTTAGCTTGTTTGCATCAAGATGATTACTGAATATCTCATGTATTGATTAATCATGTATTATGTTGATTGAGATTACTTGAAAGTATGACTTTCCTTCGCATTCTTTATATAACCAACATTAAATGTTTCCCAAAATCCTACAACCCAAATATTCTATGTCTCTCACATTCTCACACAACCTCATTTATTCCAAATTATTCTTCTCCACATTCCTTAATCATTTGATTGTCCCCAACATTCCCAACAAATGATTAACCACACTTTCTAACCATATTATCACTACCTTCATGACTTTGATAATATCTCACTTCATTACAATACACTAAGCTTGGATTCAAATTTGAAAAGTGCCAACTCATATCCTCAACATTCTTTTGCATACTTTTGTACTTCTTGTCCTCTATATTCAAATACAATCCTCTACATTCTCTTACCTTCTAAACATTCAAATTTTGAAATCAAGTAAACCTTTTACATATCCAACCTCACCTCTTCTCAACCTTCACATTTCAAATTTGAATTTGAATCCAAAGGCTCCTTTCCATCAGATCATACAACTCACTTTCCATTTCATCACATGCGAAATTTGAACTTGAAGCTAAGGCTTTAATCCATCACATCACAATCACTTCTATGCTAACCCATACATACCTCACTTTTAATAACTAGATTTTGAAATTTAAATTTCAAATTTTCCCCTCCAACATCCACACTTCCTCTCCAAGTAATGAAATATTTTGGCATATTCTTTCTCTCTTAACCATGCCAATTCACCAACCTAACTATGGTTGGTTTCTAACCTTATCCAACATTTGAATTTGAATTTCAAATGTTCACTTCCTTCCCTCTTATCCACATGGTATATTCCTTTGGATATTCTTCTTGACAACTCATCTTATCCAACTCTACACTCAACCTGCAACAAATAGTTTTTGAATTTGAATTTCAAATATGGGAGGCAATCTTTTTTCAAACATGTATTGTCCAATAGTTGTTTTCTTTCTCTTTGATATTGGACAAACATCCCCAACTATCTTTTAAACACTTTACAAATTATGTTTGACAAATGACTATTTGAGTTGGCTGACCTTATCATACTATAAGTGTTGGAATGATATTGTAAAGGTCAAATGTGAAGTGAACTTGGGGGTTTAACAAGACTTGGTTCAAACTAATAACAATCATTCATTTGTAACGGTTGTATAAAGTCTTGTATCTTTGTGATTAATCCTAGATCGAGGAAGATCTAGTTTGGGGTTTGATACTTTCGGTTGGGAAGTCTTTGTGGTCTTAGTGGTAAGTCGAATCACGAGATTCTTGTGGGTGGTTTCCGAGGGCGGAATACCATAGTCAATAGCTCTTGTTAGTGAGTGTTGATCTTTGTGGATATTGATGGAGTGAAGTTGTATACATTTTATAGTCCATAACAAGGATTTTACTAGAGTAATAGTATCGGTGTAGTGGATTCACAACTGGACGTACGGATGGTATAAACCCCCCATCCCAAACCAGTATATATCGTGTTGTCCCTTTACTCGCTTTATATAATTTGGTTGTGATTGTGGTTGGTGTTATTGTTGTATAACCACTTGTTGATCTTTGAGGCTTGAAGTTAATAAACTTTGAAGAAGTCGAAAAGACCGTTTTCACCCCCTACGGTTCTACAAAACACCTAATCCTGAACAAAAAAAAAAAGAAAAAAGTATACCAAAACTGTGACGGTATAAAAAAAATTGCAAACACATATCAACAAATCCAAGAATAGCATACAAACCACTAAAACGCAATCTGAATATACACACATTATAAAAAGCAATAAAATAATCACACTTTTTATTCCTTTCAAGTTCTGTAAACATATAAAAAAAGAAAACCTCTATTAATACCGATATGACATATACAAAGAATAAATTTATAACACATCTGCTATGCCACTTAGAACGGAAGGTGAACCACTCAATGAAAGTGTAAGCCAATCTCCACCGTTTCAAGTTTAAGTAGTACTCGACGTCCTCCACCAACATGGTTTGAAGAAAAATAATTCAAGCTTCTAGTGATCATTGAGATAAATGATGACGATGATGACGGTGACACTAATAGCATCAACACCACCCTCATCATTTAGCACAATGATCACTTGGAGCCTGAATTAATTTTCTTCAAATCTAAAATGTGGAGGTCGTCGAGCACTACTTAAACCTGAAACAAGCAATCTTAACTCGCGAAAATGGGATCATACTTTGATCGAGCGACTTAAGTTCCATTTGAAGTGGCATAGCAAATGCGTTATAAGTTTCTTCCCAAAAATTGGCTTCATTTATTGCCCACTGTCGTGGCATACCAACATATCATTACAATGATTATACATCAAAGACCCATAGAAAAAACAACTTTAACAAATACCTTTAAAAATGTAGTAAGAACACGTTCTGTCCGACACTGACTGCAAAAAGCTTGTAATCCCATACTTTCATTCCCCCATTACTCATAACAATAATACCAATTTCACCTGTACATTATAACGAAATCACTAGTGTTACTAATCATTATAGTACATAATGATAATATATTACAAACTGCGTGCACGTGATTCATGAGATAAAAAAAGACATATAACCCGTAACAATATTCAATAAACCAAAACAATCACTCAATAGTCAGTAAACCAACACAATCAATCACAATTAAATCAGCAAATGCAGTTCTGAACCTGTACTCTTCCGGCAACTACAGAAACACCTTTGAATCCGAAGTTAAAGCCCACATATTCTAATCTCATTAAACATATCGCATCAAATTTCAGCTAACATGTAACTAATTATAACAACATAGCATGTAAGTCCAAGCAATAAACATACCGTATATATATTTACCCATTTTGACATGTCCTGTAACAACATTTTCATATTCAAAACTGAGCATATCATTACAACGAAAACACAGGGACTGCTTACACCAACGTGACCCAATCTCAACTCAACCAACCCAAATTTACTTCTCGCTCAAAATAATAGCCATCAACAAAATACAACCCTTCATTATCCCAATCAACGCGCCTCCTACTACCAACAGTGTCGAGTTCGATGATGCAATAGGCTTACTGGAGCGATTTCTCCCACCCTCCACATCTAAACATTGATCTTTACATTTGGCGTTCCTATGATATCGTAGATGCAAAAAAGAACAAACTATTAATAACTATATCCATACTCCTCATCCAAACATTGATCTCTACATTTTACGTCGTGTAATTTTTTGTAGTCCAAATTTAAATGCAACTGGAGTATTCAGTAAAACACATCACCTTAAACCAACGATGATATAAAGTATCAGCGTTAAAAAGTAAAAACGCACATGTCTTGCAGCCAACTGTCACAATTATAACTGATGTTTTCCCCGCAAACAGAAACTTGCCAGTAACAACATAAACGCCAAACTACAAAAAAAAAAAAAAATTAAATTCAAGTAAAAGAGCATATCCAAAACAAATAGGAAGCATATGTTGTTTTCCGCTCATGTAAATTCAGTTATCATAATTTGCCTTCAATTTATTATTGGTCTCCGTCATTGTTTCATTTTAAAAGTGGATATTATTATGTTTTGAAAAGTCGAGTGCGGTTTGTTAGGACCGTGCATCACATGGTCTAATGTGATTGTGACATGGTCAATAAGTTCATGTGAATATGCCCTGAATTCGTATATCCTTATCACTTATTTGACACCCAATGATCTTATTAAACAACCTTTAACACAACTTATAGACCAATTATATAACTACTAAAAGCATGAACCCACAACTCTGCCTAACTTATTTCAGAACCCCCACCTTAAAGCTAAAAAAACATATAACACTGATTGTACAATAAATCTTATGACCAGGCCTTGCGATGGTGATCGAAGGGTATGAGGGTGTTGTGCTTGGGCCAAGCTTGTATCCAATCTGTAATAAGAAATAAGGAAACACTTTGTTAAGTGATTGCGCAGAGTTGGACCCTGCGAACCACCTCCGGCGTGCGAATAAGTATGTGTTATAGGATGTAGGTAAGTTTAAAGTAAGAAATATAGTGTTAAGTGAACATACCATCAGTAATGACTCGTCCAATCTATTTATAGGGAATAAAATAGGCTTGGAGAGTGTTTGCACATGTTTCAGAGATCATGGGGGCGTCCCATGGTTTGTGGTAACCGCTAAGGCTTAATGTCCCACTTTCCCTGTCTTGGCGGGGAAGCTAAGGAAAAAGAGGGGACGTGGGTTGGACCAAGTCTTAGCCTTCTTCGTCTTAGTGTTCTAAGGTCATACCCTGAAGGGCTTAGGCCTTCGATTGGTGAATTCCCAATTGGTAACCATATCAGTGATGAATGGTTTGACGCTAATGATGGCTTTAGAAGATAGACTTAGTACTTCGAGATGAAGGTTCGGCCAAGATCGAAGGGGTGTCCTTCGACCTGACCGGAGGGTACGTCATCAAGCCCCCCAGTCGAAAGTGATATATACGGACATGTGTATATTGCTTTCGACTCAATAATGCACATCCAAAAACCCCCTTTGTCACAAATTTGTATAGAAGGTGTTAGTTGCGTTTATACTAAGTGCGCATTAAGTGCGTGTACTTATAAACAAACGACCCATATCTCGGTAATTGCAAAACGTCTTTTCAAAATTTGAACGTATTTTGAAGTCCGGATAAGTGGCAATCCAAATGACATGTGTATGGCTGAGATAAGAAGTGGAAAAGGGTATAAAATTTGGTACTGTGAACCCTAAATCACTTTTACCTTCCGCCCAAAATTTACACACACACAACAATGTGCTTTCGTTCATCCGTCCGATCATAAGGTAATGTATTCCATCCTCCGATCTTCTATTTTCTTAACTTGTTTTTGTATTTCTCCTATGGGTGGCAATGCAAAATTCATAATAGGAAACAAACATGTACTCTTTCTAAGGAAGAGCTACATGATTTCCTCACAGATTATCCTATACCTAAAGTGTTTAAGGTGATGTTACCCACCAAACGCCAAGGTATTTATGATGCACCCAAAGGGTATGTTGGCCTGTATATTCATGCTTTTACAACATCTAACCTAAGGATACCACTCCACCCCTGTTTTTAGAGCTATTGCTATATTATGAAGTACACATATCTAGGTTTAACCCTTTTGGCTTAGCCAAACTCACCACATACATTGTTATGTGTAAAGCCTATGGGTATGAACCATCATTGACCGTGCTTAGGGGTTTCGTAAACCTCTACCCTGGTGGAGATTGGTTAACCTTAGCAAAAAGAGGAGAGCATGATGTACCCCATGTTAAAACAAATAACCGTAAAAACGTTTATTCATATTTAGCGATCTTTTTGTGTTTTGTTGATAACAAATATAATGTTATCATAAGTAAAACTATAAGGATACATGTTATTTTTGTAAAGCATTTACATATAGTCATTTAATACAAATTTTTGTAATAATTCATTTGTTGTAATAGTTTATTAGGATGGGTAAAAACCACAACCCATACCCATGGAGCATATCCATAACATACGGAGTTAACCCATACCCATTTGACTAGATGCATTGCATCTATTAGATACATTGTATCTTCTTAGATACCCATGGTTCAAACCATATGTGACAACCCGTACTTTCAGGTCATTTCTCGACACCATTCATGTCTCACTATTTCAACATTTTTAGTAAACTTGGTTTACTTGTTTCAAATTCGCGTAACCTTGGAGGTTTAGCGGCGAATTCATGATCATGACATCACGTACATTTCATATGGACTATGATTAGTCTACATTTCATTGACACCATGTGCATCTCATTGATTCATTCACGACATTTCATTTCACCTCCAACGCGTGATTTTTATATTTATTAATCTTTATCGCGTGAGTTTCTATTTTTAAATATTTAACCCGTTACTTTCAAAAATGATCCCGAGGTATTTTTAAACTTACATTCAGTTCATAAAAACTAAATTTTAGTTTTCCTAGTGTTTCAAATTTATTTGGTACTTAAATCATTAAAGTTTAATTATTACGTCGTTTTCTCAAAAATTTCACGATAATTATTTTAGCACTCAATTTTCACAAGGAAAGTATTTTTACAATTTTATCAACTCAATACAATCTATTTTGACCCAATAAAACTTACTTGCACCAAAAATTCCCATTTACCTTATAAATTGATTAATACTTACACAATTACTACATTTTTATCAAAGTCTTACAAAATATCTACAAGTAAAGATTTAAAAAAAAAAATATAATAATTGAGGAACAAGATCCCCAAAAATTCGGCTAGGGGAGTGATAGCATTTATGTGTTGATAATTTTTCTTCCTTGATTACTTAAGTCTACACTCCAACTTCATATCTAATTCTTCACCTCATTTTTCAAATATTCACATAGTTAAGAAAGTTTCTCTCTTCCTTTTGGCTCTCACAAGGACCGGCCACAACAAAGAAATCCAAGGGATCCAAAAATTTT
Organism: Chrysanthemum lavandulifolium; assembly: GCA_022545495.1. Classification (NCBI taxonomy): domain Eukaryota; kingdom Viridiplantae; phylum Streptophyta; class Magnoliopsida; order Asterales; family Asteraceae; genus Chrysanthemum; species Chrysanthemum lavandulifolium. The sequence continues at coordinate 190,895,193 of CM040239.1, read as the reverse complement.
TGCAAGATCAAGAGTTTTTACAACCTAGTTATATCCTTTATATGGTTTTGAAATAAAACCAAGGATATTTAAGTTAATCCTTGTTACCTACACTCTTCATTTTCACTAGTAAGCATATTTTTATCATTTTCAAGTTTCCTTATCATTTCATATGTTTCTTATCATTTTGGAGCTTATATGCATGCTATGTAGTTTATACCATTTATTTCTTGATTTTAAGGTTTTATATACTTAATAGTCATCCTATAATTATTCCCAAGTTATTCTTTGGTCTTGATGGTGATTAGGAACCCATGACACCCTAAGAAGGTGTATGGTAGGATTAGATTAGTTTTGGAGTTGATTTGAAGGATTAGAATAGGTTTTGTCCGAGAAAAACTATTTTCGTAAACTCTATTTTAGGGTCTGTCCTTAAAACGAATTTCTGGAAAACCCACTGATAGTACGACATTTTGGCCTTGATTTTAGAAAATATACTTTAAAACGAATCCGTGGCGCTTGAGCGGATAAAAGCGGAGTTATAACGAAGCCGTGGTGAATTTTTAAAGTTTGACGACGAAGCGTATTATTTTCGAAAAGACAGCATGCAGTTTTACATATTTCGGGTCAAAAGCAGGCCTTAAGCTTCACAAATTATTTCGACTTCTCAAAAATATATTAGTTTACTTGATACGAAGCTAAGGACATATTTTACGTGAAAGCAGTTTAAAGCGACAAAGACATGGCGTTTTCATAAAGTTGCCGTAAATATTATTTTCTGAAAAACTATATTATTTTTGACGTAACAAGTATTTCATTGGCTATATCGTCCATGTTTGCGGCAGTTTTTAACCATGATGCAAAACTTTTTATAACAAAGTGTCTTCTAGTAAAATCAAGTTCATCGGCCATATTCTTCAAAACAAAAAGCCGTTTGTCAAGCGGAGTCATAGTGAATTATTTACGGATGTTCAAACATTGGCCGAAACTCATTTTCTGCACACAATTCACAAAAACCACCATCTTTAGCCTTTGATATCTTAATGATCGAGACCTTTTGGACGAAAACTCCTGAACTGAAACTTTTAGATATCGATACAAACTTTCCAAAAGCAGTCGAGTTCGTTCTCTAACGATCGACGTACACTATTTTACGACTACTTTTCCGGAGCCATTTTTGTTGATTTCGTGGTTTTCCGGCGACATGGTTTCTTGACGAAAAATGGTAATTTCACCAAAATCATTATAAAACCATTGTAGGATGACATTTTGGCGTAAAACATGTAAAGTCATTTTTGAAGGGTCGAGGCGTCAAAGAGTATTTTTCGACGACGAGTAATATTTTAAAAAAAGCTCGCAAATGGTATAAATAACATCTGAAGTGCATGCATAACATTACATTGCAACTCATGACATATCATATCATTCGTCATAGGTCGCGGATAACGCATCTCATTATACCTCGGTGTACTCACTCTTGTCATCTCGTCGGTTTACCAAGTGAGTTTCGTAGCCCTACTTTTACTTGTTTTCATAACTGTTTTGGGGAGATACATGCTCAAACTGTTTTCATTTGCGTTCATAAGTACTTTAACTTTATCATGAGTACCATTGTTTCTAAATCAAAGGTTATACTATATAAATTGTTCTTGTTTGCGTGCTACGGTACTTATCAGTATAACGTTCTAAATCGATTGACTCTTGATATACATTGAGTTAGGTGCTATTGATTATGTGCTATGGTCCTATTGATTAAGTGCTATTGTTCTATGTCGTGTTAGGTACTAGTGTGAATTCATTTGACATCATATGTTTGGAACATAAACTACACACATTCGCGGCGATGGGTTGTGAACACACGGGTTGCAAGTTTTGTATGGGCGGGACTTGGTGCTGAGTGGATTTACAATGCCTTTGCTACATAAACGATTTTGAAAGTCTTTACATTTCAACGATTTACAATGCCTTAGTGCATAAGCGATTTTGGAAAGCTTTACATTTCAAAACAAACTCTATGAACTCACTCAACCTTTGTGTTGACACTTTTAGCATGTTTTCATCTCGGTATCTAAGGCATTCACATCACGGCATGCATTTGGACACATCATGGAGTCGCGATGACGACGCGTCTCACTTGGGTTTCGCGTGCTTTAAAACATCGTTTGAATTGTAACAAACTTATTTCCGCACAAGTTGATTTACATTTGGGACCTACTTTGTAAACTCGATTATTTTAATAAATCAAGCGATGTATTTTCCAAGCGACACTTTAGGTCGTTCAATATAACTCGTGATTGTGATGCTATGACGATCAATCCCGAGAATTCCATTCCACGCAAAATGTAATTTGGGGTGTGATGATTGGCATCGAGCTTGATTATAGAGAACTAGGTTGCATCATTGACCCTAGACTATAACTACATTATCATAGCATCTCATCATTTCATCACAAGTACATGTTCACTTCACATGCGGTCACTCGTACATTTTCGAGTTATTTACTTTCATTTCACAACGATTGTCACATAGATGCCCTTAAATGCCCATCCCATTATTTTTTCCCCATACTCTAACGTGGAGAATTCCTTGTCATTCCTATCACAATTTTTATATCAATTGACTCATCACCGATAACGTCGAATCTGAGATAAACCTTTAAATAGGCGAAGTCACTCTCGCTCCTTTGTTTCACCGCTAACATGTCGAGTTACACTTTATTCACACATTAAGTCTCTAAACCATCATACATTGAAGCACTTACAACACCTCATAACCCATTTTTCGAACCCGTCGATCATTTTGAAACATAACCTCAAATTTATCATTTCTTATCACATTTCTTTGGGCGTTTATTATCAACATCGGATTTTGCTCGTCTCACATTTCCTCTTGTTTTGAAGAAGATATGGCACGAAGAAAGCCACGGTGAAATGACCCAAGCGGCTATTCAAAGTTGGTGAATGATAGCATAGCCGATGCTTTAAGAACTGTAAGGAAGCGGTTGGGCTGCTGCTTCTTTCTTTGAGGCAGACTATCTTCTTTAAACGCAAGGCTTGCTACTACTCTCGGAAATCTTGGGAGGATCCGGAGTTAAGAAATGTTCGTACAAAGATTTCAAAAGTGGTGAACCCACTAAGTTCCGAGGTACCGAGGGAGCTCGACTATGGTTAGATGGTTTGAAAAGTTGGAATCGGTATTCTTGCTTTGTAATCGTCCGGATGATGATGAGGTTAAGTATGCTCTGAGTACTTTACTCGATGGAGCGTTGTCATGGTGGAATTCTTACGCTCAACCGATTGGTATGGAGAATGCTTTTAAGCTTACGTGGGAGGAATTTAAAGGCTTGGTGACTAAGAGTTTTGTCCTCGAGCAATCAAAAAGTTGGAGCGGAGTTCTATGAATTGGTCACGATTGGAGTGCGACATTGACACATACATTCGGAGATTCCGGGAATTAGCCGCGTTATGCCCGTCGATGGTTTCGATAATGAAAAGTTGCTAGAGGCTTTTATTGGAGGACTTCCGAGGTTATTCAAGGAGATGTGACATCTTTTGATCCACAAACAATCGAGGAAGCTATTGAGTTACTCGAAGTTGATGGCACAAGTGGTGAAGCGAGGTAAGTACACCAACACCAACCGAAACAACAACAACCCCAACAACCGCACCAACTACAACAATGACCAAAACAACAACAACAACGGCGATAACCAAATCAACAACAACAAAGAAAATGGGAAAATGACCGGGAAGGTTATGATAACGACAACCAAAACCATAACACTAACCATCACCAACAACATAATAGAAGACAAGAAGTCGCGGGTCTATGTTCTGCACCAACGAGGGAAGAGCTTATGCGAAACTTACATGATGCCACCAATGCACGCTACATCATAATGGTCCATGTGGTGTATGTTTTAGTCATCACAAAGTAGGACACCTTGCTAAGGACCTGTAAGGGCAAGACCATAGTTACGTGCTTGGATGTGGGGAACAAGGACACTATCGGAATCAATGTCCTCAAAACCAAGGTCAACAAGTCGAAGGTGCTCATGGAATGTATATATGTTAGAAGGAGCTCGTCAAGGTATCAACGACGCGGAAGGCAAGAAGTTCGAAACTAATAGTCTTATTTCTCCTTATGTATTATGTCGTACTAAGTTTATGTCTTTCATCGTATTCAAACTTTATAACCTAAGATGTACTACTTTTGCTAAACCACTTGTTGTAATATATTCTCATCTATCGTACTTTATTTCCTTTCGATTCGATATCATTTACGAGGATTTTAATTCTATTTACCTTAATTATCATTTTAACGACACTTCTCCATGTCTTTTCTCCTCGATGTTCATCACAATTTTAACAACAGTTGACCCAACACCAAACAAACATATGAGTCGATTAGTCCAAGCATTGCATAGTTACTCCTAAATTATACATAGCCCGATCACCTATGTCTAATTCGGGAAGAATCATGCAATGAAGGGAGTAGTAGTCTTATATGAGTAAGCAATTCCGTGTCGAGCCAAATTTTCAAAGATTTTCTTCAAAACCACTTGTTTCCGGTTTGATCCGCGTGGCAGTTCTTGTTTGATGAGTTGCAAAGATCGAGCTAAAAACAAGTTGTTATAAACCGATTTAGCCTAATCTCATGACGGTTCTTGTTTGATGAGTTGTGAGATTAAGTAAAATCGGTTACCAAAAAGTCTTTGAGGGTTTTGCTCGGGATGGGAAAGTTTGCTACATCAAACCCTAAACCAGTTAGACCTAACAACGATTGAATTAGGGACTGAATTCCTTTACAGATGGGCGAATGTGACAACCCGTACTTTCGGGTCATTTCGACACCATTCATGTCTCACTATTTCAACATTTTTAGTAAACTTGGTTTACTTGTTTCAAGTCGCGTAACCTTGGAGGTTTAGCGGCGAATTCATGATCATGACATCACGTACATTTCATATGGACTATGATTAGTCTACATTTCATTGACACCATGTGCATCTCATTGATTCATTCACGACATTTCATTTCACCTCCAACGCGTGATTTTATATTTATTAATCTTTATCGCGTGAGTTTCTATTTTAAATATTTAACCCGTTACTTTCAAAAATGATCCGAGGTATTTTTAAACTTACATTCAGTTCATAAAAACTAAATTTTAGTTTTCCTAGTGTTTCAAATTTATTTGGTACTTAAATCATTAAAGTTTAATTATTACGTGCTTTTCTCAAAATTTCACGATAATTATTTTAGCACTCAATTTTCACAAGGAAAGTATTTTACAATTTTATCAACTCAATACAATCTATTTTGACCCAATAAAACTTACTTGCACCAAAAATTCCATTTACCTTATAAATTGATTAATACTTACACAATTACTACATTTTTATCAAAGTCTTACAAAATATCTACAAGTAAAGATTTAAAAAAAGCTCGCATGGTATAAATAACATACGAAGTGCATGCATAATATTACATTGCAACTCATGACATATCATATCATTCGTCATAGGTCGCGGATAACGCATCTCATTATACCTCGATGTACTCACTCTTGTCATCTCGTCGGTTTACCAAGTGAGTTTCAGAGCCCTACTTTTACTTGTTTTCATAAGCTTTTTGGGGAGATACATGCTCAAACTGTTTTCATTGCGTTCATAAGTACTTTAACTTTATCATGAGTACCATTGTTTCTAAATCAAAGGTTATACTATATAAATTGTTCTTGTTTGCGTGCTACGGTGCCGTCAGTATAACGTTCTAAATCGATTGACTCTTGATATACATTGAGTTAGGTGCTATTGATTATGTGCTATGGTCCTATTGATTAAGTGCTATTGTTCTATGTCGTGTTAGGTACTAGTGTGAATTCATTTGACATCATATGTTTGGAACATAAACTACACACATTCCGCAGCGTTGGGTTGTGAACACACAGGTTGCAAGTTTTGTATGGGCGGGACTTGGTACTGAGTGGATTTACAATGCCTTTGCTACATAAACGATTTTGAAAGTCTTTACATTTCAACGATTTACAATGCCTTAGCTGCATAAACGATTTTGGAAAGCTTTACATTTCAAAACAAACTCTATGAACTCACTCAACCTTTGTGTTGACACTTTTAGCATGTTTTCATCTCAGGTATCTAAGGCATTCACATCACGGCATGCATTTGGACACATCATGGAGTCGCGATGACGACGCGTCTCACTTGGGTTTTGCGTACTTTAAAACATCGTTTGAATTGTAACAAACTTATTTCCGCACAAGTTGATTTACATTTGGGACCTACTTTGTAAACTCTGATTATTTTAATAAATCAAGCGATGTATTTTCCAAACGACACTTTAGGTCGTTCAATATAACTTGTGATTGTGATGCTATGACATCAATCCCGTGAATTCCATTCACGCAAAAGCAGTAATTTGGGGTGTGACACCATAACCCATGACCCATAACTCAAAAACCCATGGGTAAAAAGGAGTGTCTCACGGATCCCTGGAGTTATACTAGACGGATCCCTCAAGCAAGGGATCCGTGGGATCCGTGCAACAGTAGCAAGAATTTGCCTATAAATAGAGAGCCATTTCTTCATTTTTACTCACCCCTCTTCTTACTAACTCTCTCATATATTCTTACACTCTTCTAACAAAAGATCACTAGATCTAGAGAGTTGTTCTTCTTTCTTCTATTGTGATTCTCATATAGGTCCTTCTCTAAGGCGAGATCATGAGCATTCTACAAGTCATCCAAGAATGGGGTTGTTGATTGATTTGTTCCTTCACAAGATTTCTGTAGCGAAGATCTTGTATTTCATATTTCACATATTTGTTGTGTTATAGTAGTGTTGGTTTGGTCCTCCGTGTTACGGACTCGGTATTTAGCTTTGTACCGGAAAAAGGTGTAAGCAACGTTGTGAAGGCTTCTCCGCCAAGTTGAAGGAGTTTGTTGACATAGTTCTTGAACTCTCGAGTAGGTGACTCGAGGAGTGGAGTAGGCAAGGAAGGTGTCCTTGTAGCCGAACCACTATAAATCGGTTGTGTCATTTCTATCCTTTACTTTACTTACTTTACTTGCATTACTCATAGATCTATACTATCTCCTCATTCATACGATTTCACATAACATCGAATCTAATCTTTTTTTGAAACTAACTTAAAATCGGCAAAACAATTCAACCCCCTTCTAGTTTTCCACAATTGGCATCAAGAGCTAAGTTTATAAAAGTTTTAAAGTAAACCGTAGTTTAAAAACTTTTCGATCACTATGGGTTCTGAAAATTACAAGGAAGGGCAATCCATGCAACGACCTCCACTACTTGAAACTAATGGTTTTATATATTGTAAAAATAGATTCGAAACGTATGTGAAGTCTAAAGATATTGATATTTGGTACATCATTGTTGAAGGCGATTTTGAAGCCACTGCAAAAGATGAAAATGGAAATTTAGTTAACATACCTCATGATAAACTCACCGATGATATTAAGAAAAAGCTTTCCAAAAATAGTGAAGCTAAAATGGTTTTATATAATGCGTTACCCAAAAAGAAATTCGAAAGAATCTCCATGCTTAAAACCTCAAAAGAAATTTGGAATTCTTTAGTTGTAACTCATCAAGGTAATCAACAAGTGAAAAACAATAAAACAGATTTATTTGTTCAACAATATGAACAATTTTCAATATCGGATGAGGAAACTATAGATCATTCTTTTGCTAACTTTAATACTATAATTACATCTTTACAAGCACTTGATGAATCTTTCTCTAGTCGTAATCATGTTAGGAAATATCTAAGGGCACTTCCATCCAAGTGGAGATCTAAGGTAACTGATTGGTGCAAAACCGTCAAGCTATATCACACAAGCTAGCCACTTGTGAATGGCCAACCGTAATAAAATTAAAACAGCTCAAACACCAAATGCAATTTAGATCAGAGGAATATAGTGGATTCCTGGGTCGTTAAGTCCCACGGAGGATGAATTGGTGTATAAACACTTGATCAGATGATAGAATGATCACTAAGGATAGTGATCGGTAAGGATTTTGATGGATAATTATACCTAAAGAAAAGATCTACAAATTACAACGACTTAAATGCAAATTAAAAGAAATTAAAAGATAAAATATATTAAGTAAAACGCTATCACTATTTTTAAAATGATGAGCGTTTAAAACCTAAAGCGTGCGTTTAAATAAAATTACGAACGTCAAAATAAAACGTGAGTTTTAAGAAATAAAAGGCCTACAAAGATAAAAATGACATTTTACAATCCTAATAATAAAAGAAAATTATTAGAAAAAGAAAATTATTTTAAAACTATTTATTTAATTATTATTAATTAAAAACTATTTATTAAGTATTTAAAATGCACTAAAATATAAGAAAATACAAATTTAACCTAGAAAATGAAATTATAACTTAGAAAAATCTAAAATATGATAAAACGTATTTTAAAACTAAAATATATTTTTATACTTTTATGTATTTATTATTAATTTAATACTATTTAAAACTAATTAAAATGCTAGAAAATACTATTTAAACCAAGAAAATTATGGAAAAATACTTTTTATGACTTTTATATTTATCTTAATCTATGAAAATTGAAAGCATATTTTTTAAGCTTTTTCTGATTTATTTGTATTAAAAGCTATTTAAAAAGACTTAAAAACTATTTAAAATAAAGAAAAATAGCAAACAGTGCTAGAAAAATATGAAAAATTCAGGAAAAGTATAAAATATTATTCTAAGTTTATAAAAAATATAAAAACATATGCTTATGTGTGAGAATATGAAGCTGCAGTGTAACTGCTTATAAATAAGCAATTCAAAATAAGCTAAAGTCCACAAATGGACACCAAATGAACATAGAAGCTAGGTTATGCTATAATAACTAAATACTAACCTATTCCAACCATCCTAAACTTCTGAAAAGCAGTTTAAGCCAAAAATTAAGCAAAGCAAAAACTAGTTCAATTCAGAAAATGGGACAATATTGGGGCTGATCTAGGAGTGGGGTCCACAGAGCTTAAGCTCAAAAGCTTGGCTGCAAATGATAGTCAGCTGGGTGGTGAGTGCTATGGAACCAAGAACCACCAGTGGGGTCCACTGATGTAGCCTGTGGGACCCATCAAAGTGGAGGTGATGGCCACTGTTTTGGTGGTGATCAGATGCACAGGACATGCTTTTTTAGAAGGGTCTCAAAAGAAGCTATGTAATAAGCTGTTTATAGGCTAAATAGATACAAGCTAATATTTTTCTAATTAACATGAACAGCTTAAATTTAATATCCCAAAAGCACAAAGTCTAGATCCTAACAGTAAGATCATAGTGAAATTGTGAAGTTTATTCAAAAACTGCATTTAGGAAATTTTGACTTTTGTGGCTTATGAACTTTTGACTTTTATGAACTTAGGATTGATTTTACTCACTAATTATGTTATAATAAGCTATGATAGGATTGATTTAAGCTAGAGTACTAAGTTATAAGCTAATATGATGAGATTTGCAATCTAAAATCCTAACAAGATAATCTAAATTAAGATTAGAAGCCAATTTTGACTTTATCTTGAATCGAGATGCAAATTTATGATCAAAATCAACTTAAATGTCCTAAATAAGTTTAATACAACGATGAGCTAGCACGATTTTACCTCAATCTCGATTCACAAACTTATCCAAACATACCTTAAGGAGCTTAAATGTAATCGCTCTATCTAATCTTAATGACGCTATACTAGTGATAAGAACTATTCTATAATAATGATAACAAGTCGATAGATGCTAACTAAACACTAATAACCTATAGCAATGAGTAAATCAAATAATGTGGTAAACAAATAAGGCAATTATGCCACAATTGAATAGTACAAGGTTTATTTTGATAAATTTCCATTTTAAATTCACGAGGACTATTTATGACATTTTCAAAGTTCGGGACTAAAGTTGTCATTTGTAAAATTTAAACTTTAAAGGGTTTATTTTGACAACTTTTGAATCCCATGGACCTTAAATGACATTTACAAGTTTTTGAATTACCGAGGACTAATTTTGACAATTTTGAAACTTGAGGACTAAAGCGCCAATTATGCAAACTTGATACGTTTTCATCGATTTTGATGTTTTGCATTTAAAACACATAAAACACTTATTTGTGATATTTTCATCATTTTGATGCATTTCGAGTGTTTTCGGATGTTTTTGCGATCTAACGGTATAAAAATGATGAGTATTTAGACACTCATCAATCCCCCACACTAAGATATTGCTAGTCCCTAGCAATGATTTATGAAAAGTTAATGGATTTTATCTCTTTACCAAAAGCCATTACTTGGGAGTAGCCAATTGTTTTAGTTCAAGTAAGAACCTTGGTACAATGATAACCAAATGATTTTGAGCAAATCACCGACTTTCAACGGTTTTGATTTGTCTTTACGAGCCGTTTGCTTCGGACTAGCCAACTCTTAGATAAAATATCTTGGGTGAGTCGATTACCAATTATGGTTTTTCAATCGCCTTTACCACAAGCCATAAACTTGCGGGCTAGCCAACTCTTCACTAATTAAAGATATGGTGAAACACCATACAATTTTGGGCAAATTGCAAGCCATTAACGGATTTGATAGATCTTTACCAAAGCCGTTTGCTCTGGATTAGCCATCCTTATGTGGGTTAGACATGGTGGATGATTACCATTTGTTGTGTTTAGCATAGTACTTCCACTTTTAAAATTTGGCCATTTTGGGGAAACCATTTATGATCAATACCAATAGAAATGAATATTGTCCTCAATATTTCAAAGTTTAGCTCAAAACTTATAACATTACTAGCTAAGTGTAGAAACTTCAATTATTCTCTTTTTATATTTACAATTTTCATTCATTTTTAGACTATAAATAACGTCTGACCTAAGGTGGTAGCCCATGTTCAGATTAGAATTTGACTCGATCCCCGCATTCATTTGTTCAGAAGTAAGTGGAAGAGACTCCATCGGACTTTCATTCAAAATGTAGTATAAACATTGAAGCCGTGATCAAAAGATAGATAAATGAAAATGCCTCGTCAAAAATAGTGTCCTCATTTCGAAGGAGAAAAGGGAACGAAGTCACACCATATGTGAAGAAAAGAAAGAAAATCATGATAAAAATCATGACTAACTCATAATTATCGGAAGGGAATTCATGATTTACGGATCATGAATCTCATCATTTAAGCTCATTTGATCAAGACATATTACGGGTGGGAGGATGGGATTTTGATATCAAGCAAGTTCTCATGGTGAGAACATTTCCTCGGAACACAAAGATCATTTATGTCTAGATCAAAGTGGAAGTTATCATACTCGGTAGAGATATGATATGAGTGAGTTCAAAGGAGAACTCTTCGTAAAGAGAATCATTCATGTGAAGTGAGTTTGTGAACTCTTGTTCCATTGTGGGCTCATCACTATCCTCGTCAAAGATTGGATTGTTAGAAATCCAAGTGAATTGATTCAATTCAAATAGAGGATTGGTGAAAGTAGCTTTGAATGTTTCGGGAACAAGGTGATTAACATTCTCTATTGAATTTGTTAGGGTGAGAAGTGAGTGAGCGATCATTATAAAGGAGACTTTCAATTTCTCCTAGGTTGGCTTTGAAATCAAAGAGATCATCATCACTTTCCGATGAAAGTGGAATGATGTGAGTGAGTTCATCAGTAAACTCCTTAAGAAGAGGATCAACATCAAAATGTGAAAGTGATGCCTCAACATTCTCAATGTCTCCATAAGATTTACAATCATCGCTAAAATTGGAGAAAGTCTCAAAATGATCTTTTGAACACTCAAGAGGGGAAGGGATATCACACATATGGTCAAAAGTTCCATGTGACTCTCTCGGGATTGGGACAAGGTCCTCAACACTAGACTTTATGAATTCGTCCGATTCCTTTTCAGGAACAGTGTCAAGATGTTCGTCCCCCATGTTCAGAGAGTGAGTGGGAGCTTCGGGTGTGATAGCAGTTGCATGAGAATGAATCTCAACTGCTGGGATATCAACTGATGAATTTGATGAATCTTTATCAAATTGTAGGCTATCAAGTGCATCCTCATCATCACCGTCATCGGGAATAAAACGAAATTGAGAGCTAGATCATTGCTTTTCTTTTGCAATTGATTCCCTAATAGATTTTTCAAAGGCGATTTGGGAATTTATTTTAGCGACCGCTCTTGACTAGCAATTCTTCCATGGATTTCTCATGTGAATTTTGAATGACGGGACATTGTGGGAGTGGAGATTTGTCAAAACCGGAAGGTTGACATTGATAATCATCATGAGGACCCCACAATATACACAAGAAAAGCGGGAACATTATGAATCTTGTTTTACTCAACTCCTCGGTTCTTTTCACCGACTCCGAAGCTCTAGATAAGTGTCTTGTTGGGTTTCTTTGAGGAGTTTGAGTCATTTAACCTTTGTGGAGGTTGGTCGTGATATGGATAGTCATAATTGTTACAAGGAAATGGATTCCTGTTTGACAATCGAGTGAAATGGGGACCTCCATAGTTCTCACAACAATAAAAGCTGCTGAGCTGGATTGGTGAATCATATGGATATTGGTCATAGCCAAAGTTACGAGCATCACCGAAAACTGTTCATAGACAAACGTGTTTCGGATTGACATTCAAATCCTTGGTGAGGACCTCCACGAATTCACAAGAGTTATGTTGATTATATGAAGATAAGTCGGTGTGGTGGGTAATTGGAAAAGTTTGAGGGTCGTTAAATGAGTTCGGATTAGGATCATAATCAAATGAATTCCTCGAACCACAAAACAAACAACTCCCGTTATGAATATCATTACCACATTGTACACACGTACACCAACGACGGGTGAACCAAAAGAGGCTCACCACAACCGACACAAGGAATAAACGATTCTATTTGAGAGTTATGAGAAGGAATCGGTTCATTCAAAGAATCAACAAAACTAACATGGTGATCCGAATGACTATTAAGATTCAAGAACATTTTGAAAAATCCGGAGGTGGGACAAGTGGTGTGCTCGAGAGCTAGCAATTTCCACCACTTCCGTTATGGTCTCGGTTTTGGTTCTTGAGAAGCGTGAAGATTAGGCAAGTCATTCTTGCTAGTCATCGGTCTAAATTCGCATGTTTGCTTTTAACCGTAAATCGTGAAAGTGTAGGATCAATTTTAGATGGCTTAAGAGCAATTGAGGATTAGATCTTTGGATAACCGTAGGTTGGACGATTAGCACCTCCATTATGAGAGGAAGTACCGGTCCTTTGTCACCCGGTTTCTCGTTCCATTTCCCTACGCGAATTAATGGATCATTACGAACAACACGAATTCTTGTCATTTGTGATAAAATAGGAAGTTTTTCAACTTCGTTCCAGAATTCGTTGTGGTCGAGAGATTCCATGAAAATAGAAGAAGTTAGAATCAAATGGATAGAGGGTAAAGGAATAAAGAATCAAAAAGGGTAAGAGGGTAAAGATGAATATTTTTGGATTTTTTGGATAAACATTTTGTAAAAACAAAGAATGAAACTATTTTTGGTGTTATTAACACTTTAGGAAAAGTGTTAATGAACTTTTTGATTTATATTTAACTTTACAAAAACATTTACAAACTGTGGTATATGTGCAAGTGCGGGTCCGAAAATGCTTAGAACACGCTTCTGACCTCCCGTGTGGCCCAAAATTTGATTGGTGCAAAACCGTCAATCTATATCACACAAGCTAGCCACTTGTGAATGGCCAACCGTAATAAACTTAAAACAACTCAAACACCAAATGCAATTTAGATCAGAGGAATATAGTGGATTCCTGGGTCGTTAAGTCCCACGGAGGATGAATTGGTGTATAAACACTTGATCAGATGATAGAATGATCACTAAGGATAGTGATCAGTAAGGATTTTGATGGATAATTATACCTAAAGAAAAGATCTACAAATTACAGCGACTTAAATGCAAATTAAAAGAAATTAAAAAGATAAAATATATTAAATAAACGCTATCACTATTTTTAAAATGATGAACGTTTAAAACCTAAAACGTACGTTTAAATAAAATTACGTAAAAGTACAAAATAAAACGTGAGTTTTAAGAAATAAAAGGCCTACAAAGATAAAAATGACATTTTTACAATTCTAATAATAAAAGAAAATTATTAGAAAAAGAAAATTATTTTTAAAACTATTTATTTAATTATTATTAATTAAAAACTATTTATTAAGTATTTAAAATGCACTAAAATATAAGAAAATACAAATTTAACCTAGAAAAATGAAATTATAACTTAGAAAAATCTAAAATATGATAAAACTTATTTTAAAACTAAAAATATATTTTTTATACTTTTTATGTATTTATTATTAATTTAATACTATTTAAAACTAATTAAAATGCTAGAAAATACTATTTAAACCAAGAAAATTATGGAAAAATACTTTTTATGACTTTTATATTTATCTTAATCTATGAAAATTGAAAACATATTTTTTAAGCTTTTTCTGATTTATTTGTATTAAAAGCTATTTAAAAGACTTAAAACTATTTAAAATAAAGAAAAATAGCAAACAGTGCTAGAAAAATATGAAAAATTCAGGAAAAGTATAAAATATTATTCTAAGTTTATAAAAAATATAAAAACATATGCTTATGTGTGAGAATATGAAGTTGCAGTGTAACTGCTTATAAATAAGCAATTCAAAATAAGCTAAAGTCCACAAATGGACACCAAATGAACATAGAAGCTAGGTTATGCTATAATAACTAAATACTAACCTATTCCAACCATCCTAAACTTCTGAAAAGCGGTTTAGCCAAAAATTAAGCAAAGCAAAACTAGTTCAATTCGGAAAATGGGACAATATTGGGGTGATCTAGGAGTGGGGTCCACAGAGCTTAAGCTCAAAAGCTTGGCTGCAAATGATAGTCACCGGGTGGTGAGTGCTATGGAACCAAGAACCACCAGTGGGGTCCACTGATGTAGCACATGGGGACCCATCAAAGTGGAGGTGATGGCCATTGTTTTGGTGGTGATCGATGCAGGACATGCTTTTTAGAAGGGTCTCAAAAGAAGCTATGTAATAAGCTGTTTATAGGCTAAATAGATACAAGCTAATATTTTTCTAATTAACATGAACAGCTTAAATTTAATATCCCAAAAGCACAAAGTCTAGATCCTAACAGTAAGATCATAGTGAAATTGTGAAGTTTATTCAAAAACTGCATTTAGGAAATTTTTGACTTTTTGACAGTTATGAACTTTTGACTTTTATGAACTTAGGATTGATTTTACTCACTAATTATGTTATAATAAGCTATGATAGGATTGATTTAAGCTAGAGTACTAAGTTATAAGCTAATATGATGAGATTTGCAATCTAAAATCCTAACAGTATAATCTAAATTAAGATTAGAAGCCAATTTTGACTTTATCTTGAACAGAGATGCAAATTTATGATCAAAATCAACTTAAATGTCCTAAATAAGTTTAATACAACGATAGCTAGCACTGATTTTACCTCAATCTCAGATTCACAAACTTATCCAAACATACCTTAAGGAGCTTAAATGTAATCTGCTCTATCTAATCTTAATGATGCTCTATACTAGTGATAAGAACTATTCTATAATAATGATAACAAGCTGATAGATGCTAACTAAACACTAATAACCTATAGCAATGAGTAAATCAAATAATGTGGTAAACAAATAAGGCTTAACTGAAATTAAGAGTACTCACATGAGGTCCAACTTAACTGAAGTTTAACTGAAAACCAGATATCACTATCCTAAACCCAATACCAATCCAAACCAGAATTTAGCTCAGTATCAACACATCTTCATTTCCATACCAAATTCCACTTCAGTTGACTTTCGTTGACCTTTGAGCTTTGAGATTAGAATCTGAGTAGAGACTTTCTGAGTAGCTAATAAGCTATAGTGAGCTTATAAAAGTGTATATAGGAGCTTATAAGCTTACTGAGTTCATAAACAACATTAATAACAACAATAATCTAAATATGAGATTTTGGCTAAAAAATTGTATAGACTGAGAATGAAGCTTAATATTGAAATTGAGACTGAAAACAAGATCTTATTACATTGAAATACGATTACAAAGTCTTTGAAAACTTAAACATAAACTGGAAAACTTAAAATATTTAAAGCGAGACAAGTAAATTAAAATTACACTACTTAGTTCTTCATCTACCTTCATTTCTTCTTTATATGGATTTATTACATTCCTTGTCGACATATGAGACTTTCCCACTGATTGCGACCCTTGGATCACTTGAAATCATCACAACCGTACACATGGTGTTTTGGCGGAAAAGTCATAGGCGGTGCGACATTAATTGAGGTGGGGGGTTAGTTTGCAAGGTGGAAAGGGTGATGATGAAGGTTTGGTATAAAATTTGGAAAGTGGGTGGGCGGTGGTAGTGAGCGGTGGCGAGATGAAGTGGAAGCAGTGGAGAAGAAGAGGATGAACAGTGAGCAGCGTGTTATTCTTTTAAATATTGGGCGGGTTTGGTATTTGGGCTTGGTTGGGTTAAGTTTGGATTTGGGTTTGTGATATAAAGGATCCGTTTGGTTTGTTAACACGAGGACCAATCATGTAATTTCGAAGTTAAAGGGTGAACACATAAAGTTATTTCAAGGGTGAATTTTGCCAAGCTTCAATAGTACAAGGACCTCAATTGATAATTTCCATTTTTACCCTTCTAGGGACTAAATCTGCCAAACTTTGAAACTTGAGGGACCAAACATGTAAATTCTCCAAAGTTAACCATAAGGGACCAATTATGCCACAATTGAATAGTACAAGGTTTATTTTTGATAAATTTCTATTTTTAAATTCACCAAGGACTATTTATGACATTTTTCAAAGTTCAGGGACTAAAGTTGTCATTTTGTAAAATTTAAACTTTAAAGGGTTTATTTTGACAACTTTTGAATCCCATGGACCTTAAATGACATTTTACAAGTTTTTGAATTACCAGGGACTAATTTTGACAATTTTTGAAACTTGAGGGACTAAAGCGCCAATTATGCAAACTTGATACGTTTTCATCGATTTTGATGTTTTGCATTTAAAACACATAAAACACTTATTTGTGATATTTTCATCATTTTGATGCATTTACGAGTGTTTTCGGATGTTTTGCGATCTAATCGGTATAAAATGATGAGTATTTAGACACTCATCGATGAATGACAATCGAAGAATCAAAAACTTGACAATCCTCACCCTTGATGAACTCATAGGCAATTTAAAGGTCTATGAGATTGTCCTCGCTAAAGATTTGAAGCCTCAAAAGTGAAAGAGAGCACAAATCTCTTGCCCTTAAAGCGAAGGTCTCAGTGATGAAGAGAACTCTCTTCGAATAGTGATGACGAGGAGTATGCCATGGCGGTAAGGGACTTCAAAAAGTTCTTTAGAAGAAAGGGAAAATACGTCAAACCACCATATGACGACAAGAAAGGATTCCGGAAAAGCAAAGAAGACGAGATGGCAAGGGATGATCGTGCTTGCTTTAAATGTGGGGACCCAAACCACTTTATTAGTAAGTGCCCCAAACGTGATGATCAAAAAGCATTCGTGAGTTGTTAGTGGGGAATGAGCGAGGAGGAGGATGAAGAAATTTGTCTCATGGAAAATGACGAGGTATGTCACGAATACTATAGTAGCTCATCATTAGATGATGACTCATTGCATAATGAATATGATAAACTTTGCAAAATTAGTTTAAAAGTAATCAACAAAAACAAGTTTTAGAAAAACCAAAACCAACGTTTAGAAAAGGAAGTCATAGAGTTAAAGGCAAAATTAAAACGTCTAGAAAAGGGGAAGATAGCAAGTGGCGAATGTGAACTTTGCGTTCAACTTCAAACACTAGTTGATCATCTAGACTTTAAGATTGCTAGAATGAACACTAATACCCTAGATATGATATTGGATAGTGTTAAAATAGGAAACAACCAAAAAGGTTTAGGTTATCAACAACTTGATGCGTCAACTAGTGAAAACAAAGAAACACAATTCGTAAAAGCAATAGAAAAACAAACCACTGTAGTCACGGATCCCACAAAAAGGGAACCGGCTAGTGTACAACCAGGGATCTGTGGGTCTGCTGAAGCAAACAGTGGTAATAATATAGCTTCCTCATCTAAAACTGATTTTGTTATTGTTAATAAGAAGAAACCAACTCATTTGACCATTAGACAACCACCTCCAAGACATAATCAATGTTTTACAAGAAACAAAGGTCCATCATTTTCAAAACCGAACACATCTAGGAGACCTAATAATGTTTATCCGAGAAGTAACCATCAAATGGGATGGAATCCAAATATGCAAAATGGCTTTCCGTTTCAAAACTTTGCACCATGGAACGCATACTAACCTTATCCATATATGTCTAACATGAATGGAATGTTTAACACTAATGGACCTATGAACAAATGGGGACCAAACTTTTGAGTTAATTATTTTCTTAGGTGTGCTTAAAGGTCGACCTAGATCCGGATGAGTGGATCAAGGATAGAGGGTGCATGAGGCACTTGACCGGTAATAAAGATTTATTCTCTACATATGAATCCTTCAATGGAGGAAATGTGGTATTTGGAAATAGCAAAAGCAAAATCATCGGTAAAGGTACGATTTCTAACAAATCTCTAACCATTAACGATGTGTGTCACATAGAAAACCTAAACTTTAACCTCTTAAGTATAGGACAAATATGTGATAAAAAGTACAACGTATTTTTTAACGAAAGCGGTAGTAAGATATTAAAAAATGGTATCACTATAGGTAGAGGAATTAGGAAACATGGAGTCTATGTCATTAAAATTGGTAATGAACCTAAAGACAAACTTTGTCTTACTTCTATGGATGATACTTCGACCTTATGGCATCGAATATTGGGTCATGCCAATATGCGACTTCTTCAATCGCTATCATCCAAAGATCTAGTAAGAGATCTACCAAAATTAAAATATGAACATCACTTTTGTGATGCTTGTAACGTAGGAAAACAAGTCCATGCTAGTCACAAAGCTAAAAACATGGTCTCTACAACTAAGTGTCTAGAGTTACTACACATGGATTTATTTGGTCCATCCGCTATCCAAAGTTATGGAGGCAACTACTACACTTTGGTTATAGTGGATGATTACTCTAGGTACCCCTGGACCAAATTTTTAAAGAACAAAACTGAAATGTGCAATTACTTTGAAATATTAAGTAAGAAAATCCAAAGACAATTAGGAAGTCCTATAGTGTCTATTAGAACGGATCATGGTAGGGAATTCGATAATGAAGTGCAATTTGGATCCTTTTGTGACGCTAATGGTATTACTCACAACTTCTCGGCTCCTCGCACTCTACAATCGAATGGGGTAGTTGAAAGAAAGAATAGAACCCTACAAGAAATGAGTCGCACCATGTTAAATGAGCAATCCATACCTCAAAAGTTTTGGTGCAATGTCGTTGATACTTCAACGTACATATGTCGAGTCTTAATTAGACCATTTTAGGTAAAACTCCATACGAGTTACTTCGAGGCAAAAAGCCTACGTTAGATCACTTTAGAGTCTTTGGTAGCAAATGTTCTCTACTTAACACTAAAGATTACCTTACAAAATTTGATCCTAAATCAACCGAAGGTATATTTTTAGGTTACTCTCCTAATAGCAAAGCTTACGTCATATTAAATAAAGAAACAATGAAGGTTGAAGAGTTATTAAACGTAAAATTTGATGAGAGTCCACCCAAACCTACTCTACCTCTTGTCGATGACGAGATTGTCGAGAGTGAAGCTATTGTAATAAAGAAAAAGACAAATGAAGAAGAAGAAACTTTAAATGATGAAATCATAAATATTAAAGAGTCCAAAGATCATCCCGTAGATAAGGTCATAGGAAAGTTAAACGAAAGAACCTTAAGGTCTCAAGTCTAAAACCAAAGTAGCCTATTTTGTTTTGTTTCAACCATAGAACCTAAGAATACACAAGAAGCCATAAAAGATGAAAGTTGGGTAATGGTATGCAAGAAGAGTTAAATCAATTTGTTTCTAACGATGTTTGGACACTCGTCCCTCCACCTAGTAATCAAACCATAATAGGAACCAAATAGGTATATAAAAACAAGTTAGATGCAAACGGTGTGGTGTCTAGAAACAAAGCTAGACTCGTTGCCCAAGGGTATAATCAACAAGAAGGAATAGAATTTAATGAGACCTATGCCCATGTGGCTAGATTAGAGTCTATAAGAATACTTCTTGCTTATGCTTATGCTAATGATCTTAAGCTTTATCAAATGGATGTCAAAAGTGCTTTTTTAAATAGTCTTATTAATAAAGAAGTATATGTAGCTCAACCTCTGGGATTCATCTATTTTGAAAAACCTAAACATGTATATAAGTTAAAGAAGCTCTTTACGGTCTTAAACAAGCTCCAAAAGCTTGGTATGATAGACTCAAGTCGTTCTTAATAAAAAAACAACTACACCATTGGGTTAGTTGATAACACACTTTTTACTAAGAAAAGATAGTCACATATAATCATTGTTCAAATATATGTAGATGATATTATATTCGGATCTACTTGTCAAGACATGTGTGATGATTTCTCTAAAATCATGCATGACGAGTTCGAGATGAGTATGATGGGAGAACTTAATTTCTTTCTTGGTCTACAAATCAAACAAGTAGAAGATGGTATCTTCTTTAATCAATCTAAATACATAAAGGAGATGTTAAAGAAATTTGGTTTAGAAGAGTCAATATCCATAAGAACACCAATGTCACCTGACACTAAACTCACAAAAGATGAAGACGGCGAATCCGTTGATAACACAAAATACCGTGGCATGATTGGTAGTCTTCTCTGCCTCACGGCTAGTCGGCCGAATATCATGTTTAGTGTTTGTCTATGTGCTAGGTTTCAAGAAGATCCTAAAACATCACATCTAGAAGCCGTCGAAAGGATTTTTAGATACATTAAGGGTACGAATCAATTAAAATTGTGGTATCCTAAGGGTACGGGGGTAGAAACAATTGTATATGAAGATTCTGACCATGCATGTGGTTATGTTGACCGAAAAAGTACAAGTGGGGTATGTACTTTTATGGGATGTTGTTTAACATCTTGGTTCTCAAAGAAGCAAACGACATTGGCCATATCAACAACCGAACCGAATATGTCTCCGCCGGCAAAGCATGCCAACAAGCACTATGGATGAAACAAATGTTAGTTGACTGCGACATTCACCTAAGTGACATAGCCATTCTATGTGACAACAAAGGTGCTATCGACTTAAGCAAAAATCCGGCATTGCACTCTCGCACCAAGCATATAGAGATTCGTCATCACTTCTTAAGAGACAATGTTCAAAAGGGAAACATCTCTATTGAGAAAGTAGCATCCGAAGACAACATAGCCGACGTCCTCACCAAACCATTGAAGCGGGAACAATTCAACCTACTTCGTCTTGGTCTTGGTCTCATGGAATAATCGTCGTAATTAGCTTTTAAACTCTACAAGGTATGTAGACACTAGCCTTCTTTTTTATGAGTCTAGGATCTCTATTTCACACACGACTCACAAGCAATACGGGAATTTTCAAAACCCATGATAGGTTTTACCTATAATACGTACTTTCATATTTGTTTTTTATTTTTTTTGGGCAAGTACCTTTTGCAAACACGTAATTGCATATCTATTTTTTTCACTCAAGAATAAACGTTTTTCTCACACAAAGAAATATCTTTTCAAAATGTTTTTCTAAAAGGATACCTCTTTCCTTATCACTTTCATAAAAGCCATTTCTCACGTCTAGGATAAATCGCTTTTTCATTATTAATACAAAGTAAAAACCCGTTTTTATTGCATCTCATGTTTTTTGAATGCTAAAGAGGACACATAACTAACATGTGTTTTCGGGTACATTCATTAAAGCAACAATGAATTAGGAGCACTCGGGTTATCTCACATAATAGTGTGCTTTTTCACTTCTAGTTTATTTTTCCTTTCTTTTTAAGAGTCGAGATAACCGCAACTCCAAATGGTTTGCATATAGGCACACACTAGGCACAAATGTTTCCAAAAGTAAAATTTTGAGCTGCCCGAGTCGCCAGTACCATGGATCCCAGCCTTAATGCTGGACGGTTCCCCTAAGGGAAGGATCCGTGAGACAGAAGCTAAATTTATCTTCTATTTTTCTCTCTTTGGATGAAAACTTCAATATTTTTCATCATTTTTATCATATTTTTGGAGTATGTTACTTAATGCTTGTGTTCTCATGATCACTTGCCTTAAATTCATATATAATCATTAGATTTTAATCCACATTTTGGGTCAAGCATTCATTACAATGCATTATTTTTTCTATAAATAGGATTCCCAAAATGCTTGCATATTCATCACTCTCAACCGCACAAACAAACATCATCATGTCATCCAAAAGATCTTCCAACATAGATGAATCACCTAGTGCAAACAATCCCTTTCAAGAAATTCAAAATTTTGTACTCCCACCTTCCAAAGTACCACAACCAAAATCTAGAAAATCCGCACGGATTAGCATCCGGCCTTGTTGCTTAACAAAACCATCATCAAATGGTTCATCACCAACCATTCATTCACCACAAAATGCTTCCATTATAGCACCTCCTCCATCTCCAACAAGTACACCAAGTACACCAACTTGATCACCCATCAAATCCCCACCTAAGGTCACTCTTTTGGAACTCCTTAAGACTCCAACAAGATCTCAACAAACAAAGCAAAAAGAACTAGTCTTTTTGACACCTCCCACATCTCCAAACACAATCTTCAAAGACCTTGAAACCTCACCACCTTTAGCTCCCATTGTGCTACAAGAACATCTAGGTTCTTTTCCACCACCACTTCCGAACATTCCGGACTTTGATCCGTATTTTCCAACTTTTCCACCACAACTTCCGCATCTCACAAATCAAATAACCCGGAAAACTTCTGCACTCATTACCCACATCACTTACATTGTGAACATTGCCAATCCACTAGGGGATCTTGCAATATAAATTAGGGAAGAAATGTGAGTCATACTTAACCTCATCCTTGATCGCATCAACATCATTACTCACCAAAACCTCCATCCATAACCTTATGCAAGCATGGAAGAAATCATTTTTATTATTTTTAGTATTTTATTTTGAGTTATTTTTAGAACAAGTCTTGTTCTTAGTTTTACATGCTTGTATATGGCATAAATACCACTATACTTTGTTATTTTATTACAAGGCTTTGTTTACATACCTTGGCTCCCAATCTTGATTCTCGTCAATTACAAGATTATTTATGCATGTTACTACTAACTTTTTCTTTGTAGGTAATTTATTTTTTCTCACTTGACGCCCCATTCTAGGGGGAGCTACCGTCAAGGGGGAGTTAGAGATTCGTGGACTATTTTTTCACATTTTTATTTCTTTATTAGGGTCACTTTTTGTTTCGACAAAAACGGGGAGAAGAAGTAAAACTTATGCTTTCAAAACATACATCTAATCTTAAGTTTTACTCATCATAACATTATGTTTTGTCATCAACAAAAGGGGGAGATTGCTAATACAAATAAACTGTAAAAACGTTTATTCATGTTTAGCGATCTCTTTGTGTTTTGTTGATAACAAATATAATGTTATCATAAGTAAAACTATAAGGATACATGTTATTTTTGTAAAGCATTTACATATAGTCATTTAATACAAGTTGTTGTAATAATTCATTTGTTGTAATAGTTTATTAGGATGGGTAAAAACCACAACCCATGACCCATACCCACGGAGCATATCCATAACCCATGGAGTTAACCCATACCCATTTGACTAGATGCATTGCATCTATTAGATACATTGTATCTACTTAGATACCCATGGTTCAAACCATAACCCATGACCCATAACCCAAAAACCCATGAGCAAAGAGGAGCGTCTCACGGATCCCTGGAGTTATACTAGACGGATCCCTCAAGCAAGGGATCCGTGGGATCCGTGCAACAATAGCAAGAATTTTCCTATAAATAGAGAGCCATTTCTTCATTTTTACTCACCCGTCTTGTTACTAACTCTCTCATATATTCTTACACTCTTCTAACAAAAGATCACTTGATCTAAAGAGTTGTTCTTCTTTCTTCTATTGTGATTCTCATATAGGTCCTTCTCTAAGGCGAGATCACGGGCATTCTACAAGTCATCCAAGAAAGGGGTCCTTGATTGATTTGTTCCTTCACAAGATTTCTGTAGTGAAGATCTTGTATTTCATATTTCACATATTTGTTGTGTTATAGTAGTGTTGGTTTGGTCCTCCGTGTTACGGACTCGGTATTTAGCTTTGTACCGGAAAAAGGTGTAAGCAACGTTGTGAAGGCTTCTCAACCAAGTTGAAGGAGTTTGTTGATATAGTGCTTGAACTCTCGAGTAGGTGACTCGGGGAGTGGAGTAGGGCAAGGAAGGTGTCCGTGTAGCCGAACCACTACAAATCGGTTGCATTTATATCATTTACTTTACTTACTTTACTTGCATTACTCATAGATCTATACTATCTCCAAATTCATACGATTTCACATAACATCGAATCTAAAAGTTTTTGAAACTAACTTAAAATCGGCAAAACTATTCAACCCCCCCTTCTAGTTTTCCACACCCCATTTGATCAATAAGCCCTTTACCAATATCAGAAATTGGAAAGTAAAGTTTTTCTACATTCAGAATACCATTGTACTCCACAGTACCCTGCGTTATTGAGTGAAGAGTTCCAGTATGATGAGAAACGGTTTAATGATCCACTGCCATACATTGTAAGAAAAGATCCTCTGTACCAGCGTCTTTGTCATCACCCAGCTGACTGTCAGGCCTTTCCTCAGCATATCTTTGTTAGGTCACTAGTTTTACAACACAAGCTTACAAGAAAGAGATAAAGGCGATTGAACAAGTAAACCAAACACACACACACGTTATACTAAGACGGTTATGCATAGATGTATGTGAAAGGAAATAAATTGAACAACCAACCTTCAAATGAAGGTTTACAAGAGTATTTATAGGCAAGGAGCTAGGGCAACACTCCCACTCCTTCCCTTTTCCTTATTGGACATGGGCCTAAGCTTATGGGCCTTCTACATAAGCTTGACCTTAAACAAACATAAAGGCCATAATAAGCTACCTATTACATATGAGTAACAAACACTTGAATTAAGGTTTAGGAGTGATTCCAACAATCTCCCCCTCAAGTGTTGGTGATGAAAAAGCAGTGAAGGCGTTGATGTAATAGTAGCTTTGGCGTCTTCGACATTCTTCTTTCTTGTGAGAAGAATTGCCTTGATTCAACAATCTCCCGAGTAGAGATAGTTGTCTTTGAGCAGTTATGCTTTGGCGTCATCTTTAACTTTGTTCTTTGATCATTGTTCTTTGTGATGAAAGTGATAGTATGTTGTAGTCTCGCATCAAGTGCCTTTGCTACTCCGGTGTCTCCACGTCATTCTTCAAAATGCTCACACGCTTTTGACGTTGGAATTCAATCTTGATGAAGTTCTTTAAGTCTTTAACTTTGTAGATTCTTTGGTTTGACGAAGAATCATTACATTGTTGTGTTGCATTTGAATAGAACTTCCATTAGTGATGATGTTGGCGTGAGCATGAGAAGAATCTGCACGATCATCCCGCTCAAGACTTCCATAAGAAGAAAACATTTCAAGCGGTTAGTAATAAGCGGTTCCGCACTTACAAGTTTGAACTTCAAGAGTTTTAACAACATAGTGTGAAAACACAACTCTAATTCTTACAAAGGCCGTTCTGAGCTGGAGTCCCACAGTGAGATAACTCGATGTACCAAAGTACATCTACATTGAGATGAGTCATTGAGGTACACGAAGCATCACCTCACGATCAGAGACCGTTTGAGACACACTAAGCGTAATCCACGAGGAGTTACCGAAGTGACTGTTTGTCGGTACATTTGATGTTGACCACAGCGGGAGTTTCCATTCAATCACCGAGGATCACAATTGTGAACCTCTCATAAATGTTCTTGACAGATTGCTAAGATCATGAAGGACTCGATATGAACCATCGATGATCTTATTTGTTGATCAACAAGTGATGAAATGTCAAGTGTTCTTAAGAGATCTTTTGATGAATCTCGTGGCTCTAGACTCAATAGTGCGTTTTGGTTTTCTGACGGAGACTAGGAGAGGTCTCCTTCTTTAATACCGGCGATCTCTAAGAGAAAGCCAATAGTTTACGTAGGGTTCCACATGGGAATGAAACAAGCTTCTATTGAGAGAAACTTGAGTGGCTAAGAAGGTTTAGTGCATGCGTCCTTTGGGTCCATGACGACTTTTAATCTTCAATACCGATGTCACTAAGTGACAACCAAGAGTATATGGATTGAACCCGTGTCTTCCCTAAGTTGAATAATGCGGAGGGCTATTTCTTTTCACCCTTTTCTTTGCATTTCTTTTGATTCTTCAACTCCTTCTTTCTCCGATTCTCATTTTCTCCTTTTATAATCGTACCTAAGGACTTCTAAGTCTTGACTATTTGTGATGTCCTTGGGTAGATCCTCTCGACTCTGGCGGATCATAGACAGTTATTCCTAACCTTAGTCACCTTATAACTCCATGACTAACCTATGTTGCCATTAAAGCCATTTGTTGAAGAATCTCTCAAAGGGTTTGTAAATGAAAACATGTTTGAACCACTATGAGAGTTTTATCTTTTAGCGAAATACTCCCCTCACATGTGCTTTAGAGTTTTGACGGAAATCAGCCTTTGTGTGGGAATAGCGCACTTTTGAATTGATCAACTCAAGATAGACAATCTCCATGAGACACGGTTCGTTGCATAGTTAAAGAGTTACATTGACAGCTTTTAGGTGACAACTAGCTCTAATAACTACCTTGAAGGTGTAGACAATCCTCAAAAGGTTGTCATACCCATCAGAGTTCATGTCTACCAAGAGTTTCTCGAATGGTACTTTCTACTCGGACAAGTCCTTTGCGAGACACGTTTACATTACTAGCGAACTAGCTTGAAATTATTACCCGTCCAGGACAAGTCTTTTCGAGTTACTAATAGTTTAGTACCGTCAATTCATTGGTTAAGTCTGAAGTACACATATTCATTTGCATTTTGCACAACGTATTTCTTATCACACAATTTTCTCCCCTAAAAATGGCATATAAAATGTTATTTTGAGCGGTTGAGAATAAATATGACCATTTCGAGTGTTGCGGGAAGAGTGACCACTTGTGAACAATTTGTGAACAAAGTTTTAATTCAAATACCCCCTCGACAAGTGATATAAGCGGTTGAGGTTTTGAAAATCATACGGGAAGTACTTGTTCTTTTGAGCAAAACCTTTAATAATGAAAGGTTTGATAGGTTTTACTCAAAAGTAAGAAGCTTTCGCTCCTTTTATAAGGATTGTGGCATCAAGCGTACCACGGGGTCCTTTCTTGACAATTACGGGTTGTACAATCGTGTGTGCACAAGCCATTGACATATCTAATCACACATCAAAATATAATGAAAGAAGCGGTTCAAGGGTACCGGAAGTCCAATGATGTTGCCGGAGTGCGAGCAGGCGTTGATAGCCGATGATGTTAATCTGGGTCGACCACCAACAAAGCTTTCCAAAGTTACAGGCGATCCTTCTATTCAACCTTTCATCAATCATTTTGATGATCCTCCTCACATCCCTTCGATCACGAGAATTCCATCGCTTAGGAGACCCAATCTTGTGACGTATATCCTTCAACCTATAAGCCATTCCGTCCCTAACCATCTTCAAAGTGTGATCCCCAAACTTGTGAAGTTCACTACACGCCATTAAGCAATTTCTTTGTAGTTCACTACGATGGCGACGCCGAAAGGTTTCTTGATGAGTGTATATTGTGAGAGCGGTTGATGTCGGAAGATCTAGGCGAGGTGGTGTGAAGTTGACACGGGTATGATAAGATTCAGCTGCCGGTGAAGATCTTACGCGTTCCTTGATGACTATCGTCGATGAAGATGAGCGGTGACTTGATGAATTCACGTTGTACTTGGTTGAAAATTGCCTCATGCGACCTGTGCTTTGGCAAGGTACATGTCTTCAATGTCGTTGATAGACAAATTCTCAAAGTCGACTTGAGAGAATGCATAATCTTTTCATCTTGTCGTTTGACCACGATATTCTTTAGGAAAGTGTAGTCCCACTTAGATGAAAGAGCAACGTGTTTGATGGCAACGATATCCTTAATCTTGAACACCGCATGTTGAGACTTGAACTGGCGACACAGAGTAGATTCTTGACGTTCCCGCCAATGATGAATCCGTACAATGCATCTCGGTCGTAAGCTTCCACTTTGTTAGAGAACAAGTGATTAGCTCTTTCCTCGATAGCTATGCGGTTTGAGTATATTCTTTGCGGGAATGGAAGTGTCAAAGATGTAGCGTATTTCCTTGACCCATCGCCACCATGTAGAAGAAATTCCAGGTCTTTGTTGAAGAAATATCTGAATGGAATCCTAGGTTCATCTGGTTGGCCAATTGTTGGTAGAGGTTTGGTCCAGTCGGTGTAATATGGAGGATTGTCCCGTTTGGTGAAGTCGATGTTTGCTTATGGGTTGAGCCAATCCATGTTGTTAGACAATGCTCGAGCAATGTTATCAAGGTGATATTCGACCTCGAGTGCACTTTCGGAGCTGTCTTTTAACAGTTGAAATGCTTCATTCTTGATTCGCTTCAACTCGGATTTCGTCATCTTCTTCACATGGAAATTTCTTGCAGAATTTTGGCATGCTCCAATGTGTTACCGTCTACCAGATCTTGACCTTCTTCAGGGTAGGGAGTGGAGTTAACAAGTGTAGAGAACCATTCAAATTCCTCTGTTTTATCATCGTCTAGCCATGATACAACGTCAGTCTGAGGCGTCTTCTTCTTCTTTTTCAAAGGCCTAGATGATGACTCTGGTTTCTGTACTTGTTTGGGAGATGTGGGTTGTTGAAAGGGCTCAAGGACTTCTTCATCGTCACCACCGTATACTCAAAATAATCATCGGTTTTACGAGTCAGGGCGGTAACTCGAGAATCTGAGGTTTATCGGTGAAGAGAGGGAGGAGACCTTTGTTGAGTAGGACTCCGTTGGGGAGGAGGTAACATAGAAGATGATTCACGGACTTCTTCCATCGTTTAGTTTCATCATTCTTATCCCGATCCTTATCTTCATCATCTCTAGGACGTTTGACCTTTACGCTTCGAATCTACATGCTTCTTTGAGTTGGTAGTCCAAAGAATGCTTGAAACAGATTTCCTTCATCGAGTAAATGTCCCGGATCGTTTAGACATTTGTGTGACAAGCTTGGCCACCAATTCATTGTCCGAGAAAACTACGGGATCGGATGGATTGATTGTGACGGTTAAAGGTGTTGATCTTATAGTTTGCTTGGCTATCGCATAAGATTCGGATATAGTTGTCAGTAAACATCTCCTTTGTGACTTTAGGAGCGATATCGAGAAGGTACTTGTTAGTGTAACCTTGATCATTTCGTTCGATTCCTCTTGACGATGACTTCTCATGAACTCTGAGCGAATTCCTTTCTTTCACGCATCTTGTCATTCTCATCATGTAAGTCTTGTATTTGGTCGACAAACCAATTCGGTTTTCTGTGGAGCATGTCATTCTTTCTGACTTGTTGGACAGCTTTCACAATTCTTTCATGAGTATGAGAAATCCAAGATCGAGGTGGTTTCTTCACTGATTTGGATGTTGATTTGGTTGATCTTTTTGACGGTGGTGGTGATGAGTGAGAGGATGAGTCTGATGATGATGAGATGTGAGGAGATTCAGGGTCCTTTGGAGGTGCAGAAGTATCCTCCTTGGAACGAGTTGGACTGTTGAGAAGATAATCATCATAATTCTCTTCGTTATCGTGTCCAGGTTTAGCCTTATCTTCCATCTGAGCCTGAGCTTCTTCATCAGTCTTTTCTTTCCCAGTCTTATCCTTTTCTGGTTCCTCAATGTTATACTCGATGAGACACCTCCACAAGCGTTTGATATTGCACAAGAGTGGTGGCACGGATCCCTTATCGGTCGATTAACGCATCGGGATCCGGTGAAGAGTGGCGACACCACTTGAAGGTGTCGGCAATTTAAACTTCTTCTTGTAAGATAAGTCCGGTTGCTCTTCATCACTTTGAGCTTTCATCATATGGCACAAATGCAGAGTCTTCCCTTTGCCATGTTCAATTTGTAGGACTAGGAGGTTTTGCTACTGAGGGAGGTGGTTCGATTGCAGATTCAGAGTAGGTAATCTCTTCATCTGAATCAGTACCTTCAGAGCTTTCGTCCACAAGCTTTCTTTGCGGTTCAGGTGTGGGAATAGGTTCAGCTTCCTTTATGGGAACAATCCTTTTACGAGGAGGATTCCTTTTGAGAAACTTCCTTTGACTATCAATACTTGCGGACTTGTTGTCGCCTCTTACGGATCTCTGTAGGTGTTCCAGAAGACTTCTCATCAAGATGACCAACTTTGCCTTCTTTTACTGCTACCCGATACCTTTTGTACGTTTCGAGCTTTTTGATTTCATTAGTCGGCAGTGATCGGGTAACACCGCACCTGTTTCTTTGTTGACGATTCCTTAATTCGGCAGACGGGATGGGCTCGGTCAACATGTCGTGATTGTCGGTCATTGAGCCTCTTGGGGATATCGGGATGAAGTCCAAGTGCTCTGGATCAACAGATTTTGTGTATCGACATAGGGAATCTTTGAGCCAAGCTTCTTGTGAAATGACATCATGTCATCCCATATCGATCTTGATTTCAATGTCCTTCTTGTTGATTAATGACGGAAGATTTGCGGTTCCATGAGCTTGGGATGCTCATAGCCACCGCCACGACCGAGGCCGATTGGTGATGATGATGTGAGGGTTCTCCACGGTTGAGGAATGTTCTTAAGCTCCACATGAGAGTGCTTAGTGGCAATTCACGAAGCTTCATCATAGCCAATATCAATCGAGAATTGAAGAACTGTCTCCTCGGTGGGTGTGGCAAAGAAGTCGGTTGGCACGATGTGCGGAATGATAAGCACTGACCGTAAGTCTGCGGGAGTGATGGTGACTTGTTTGTGATTAAGTGTCACCGTCACTGCGCTTTGACTGTGATCCTCTCGCATAGAATTCGAATTGCTGAATGTAGATTTACATGCTGTAGCGAGTGTGAGCATGTTTTGGTAGGGATGATTCCTTAGAACATCCACAACAATCGAACAAAAGATTACGAGCATGTGAGGGTTTCAAAGTCAACCACGAGGTTGTTCTTTCCAATCTTTCTCGGATAGCCATTAGGGAAGATGTCGACAATTGTTAGAACTTCGGTGCATCCACATTCATTTGAGAAGCCATGTCGAGATCCGAAATAACATTAGCCAAAAGAACCAACATATCAAAAGACATAATGTTAGTCAACGAAGGTTTTATTGTCCAATTATTGAATGTACAGTGTTAAAGATTATTCTGAGTCCTAAGTCACTTGTTTGTCCAATAGTCCAATGACGTGGTGAAGCGTTTAGTGAGTTAGTTAACTTTAAGTTTTAAAGTTTATGTTATCACTTATAGTTCAAAACATATCAAGCGTTTAAGTTTATTAGTGACATTATTGGTTTCGTGACGATATAATTTGTTTATTAACAAGTTTGTACACGTAACAATTCATAATGAAGGTCAATCAAGGCTTAGGCGTAGATTTGGCAAAGTTAGCGTGTGATGACATACATGCAGCGTGAGCAAAGCTTACGCGAAGGATCTAACTACAGCGTAAGAAAAGTTCTGCGTGAAAAGGGGACCTTAAGCGGAGAGCTTCGGCGTGGCGTATATAAACCTTACGCGTAAGGCTTACTCGTGAAGTAGACCTTATGCGTGAGGTCATTGTTCGCATATCCTTCACGGGATACGCCTGGTCCGTATTGTAGAACAAAGACCTTGATTAAAGTTTCGGTAGCAAGCGTAAAATTTCTCTCATCAATCTTATAACTTTCTAAACATCGCGTAAGGTGATCCTTAAATTGGCGTGAGGTTTAAGTAACAAAGACCTTGATTAATAACTTTTTGGCACGGTAGCAAGCAAGAAATAAAATCATTATATCATCAATCTTAACACATATATTCATTCTAAAACATTTGTTATGGCATGAAAGCTTGTTAAACATTTACGCTTAGAAAGTCATATCATTTACGTTAAAACCCATAGAGTTTAAGTTTAATTACGCGTATGATTTCTAACCATAGGATTTGCACCAAGCGTTTTACGGTAGGTCTTAGGTGTTGTGAGAGTCTAATAACCAGGTTTTAACATCCAATTAGTGGTGAATCAAAAATACCCAAAGTCAAGAACATTAAACCCTAATTCCTAATTCTGACAGAATTAGTGTTTCTGGGTTGTTATAGGGCCTGGAAATCATTAATTCAACATGATATAAACATCACACAACAATTATTTTGACCAAAAACCTTCACATTTGAAAACACCCAATTCGACTAAAGAACCCTAATTTTGAAAAGCCATCAATTCGTGTTTCTGGGTGCATTTTGAGGATAAAAAAGATATCCTTGATGTTCTAAAAACGTTTTGACACGATCTTTTTGACCACAAACACACAACACATGATCATGTGTTCTTACGCATATGCGAAGAACACAAAATCAACCATATAAGTAGATTTGACCGTTGGATTCATTTGAAAATCAAAACCAATGTTTAAAAACATGTTAGAAACATTAATCCACTTACAGTTTGATGATCAAAAACACAGATTGGATGAACGATTCTTAGGCGTAGGATCTTTTAGGTGTAAGTAATAAATGTGATGGAATAGTTAGGTGGAGAGTGTTTTTATTAAAATGACTTTAACATTTTGACAGTTTTGGTCCCTCCATCTTTTCCTTTTTTCATACAAAGCCATTTAACTTCCATTTTGGTTACCAAACAAAGATTTTGAGAAAGAAACTTGACGACACTCCCCCTCGACTTAAGAAACTAATGAAAGGTTATAAATTTTAGTCAGGAGTGTCATTGAACGAAAAATTTTACCACCATTGATAAAAGAAACAACCGGGATATGATAACATGCAAGTACACGATGTTTTGAAGCAGTTAAGTGATTATTTTCTCCCCTCAACACACGATCGGAAAAATCTTGAATTTTGAAAGATTAGAGTGTTGACGGAAAAATGTACTTGCCATGTTGAAAGAAACATAGATAGAAGAATATTTTTGTTGTTTTATCGGGTTTTATATTTTGTATTTTGTTTTGGAAAAATATTTACAAAAGATATTTTGGTGTTTGTGAGGTTTTAAGATCGTTTTAGGAGGTCATCCAATTCCTCTTGTGTCAAACACCTCATACCAATCCGGTGGACCAACTCATTAAACCTAGCGGGAGGCAAGGCTTTGGTGGCGAGATATGCCAATTGGTATTCGGTACCACAGTATAATTCAACTATACTACATTCCACGTGGTCCTTGATGAAATGATAACGAAGATCGATGTGCTTAGATTTCGATTCTTTGGTGAGTTGCGAGATCGCAATGGCACTCCGATTGTCGCGATACATCGGGATTCATCAAATCGTAACCATAGTCTTTGAGTTGTGTTCTCATCCGGATGACTTGAGCACATCACGCGGACATGGCTACATATTCTACTTCGGTTGATGACGACGATGTACAATCTGTTTCTTTGATTGCCAAGACACTAGTTTATCACCAAGAAATTGTAGTGCTCTGAAGTACTTTTCCTTGAGTCTAAGCATCCTGCGTGGTCGTCATCGAAAAAGCGATTAGTTCAAAACCGAATCCTTCGGATACGGATCCCAAGTTAATGGTTTCCTTGATGTATCGGAGGATTCTTTTAGCCTCGAGAGGTGGGTTTCGGTTGGTCGCGACGATAACGGGAGCATAGATAAGCGGAAAATACAATATCAGTCTGCTAGTATTAGATACATGAGAGACCCAATAATACTTGGTATTTGGTAGGGTCAACTAATTTCCCATGTAAATCGACATCTAGCTTCTTGGTATGAGCCATTGGTGTTGCATAAGTGTCACGGTTTTCATTCCAAATTTGTTTAACAATTCAAGGGCATATTTGGGTGACTCAAGAAAATACCACGGGGTGATTGATGAACTTGCAATCCTAGAAAGAGCGTAAGTTCACCCATCATGGACATTTCAAAATTTTCTTCATTAGTTTTGCAAAAGCGATTGAAAACTTTTATGTGTAGACCCAAAATGATGTCATCCACGTAAATTTGAACAATTAAGATATGTGCCCGTGATATTGTATAAAAAGAGTAGGGTCGACCGAACCTTTGGTGAAATTATTAGCAATGAGGAAAGATGATAGCTTATCGTACCATGCAGGGGCTTGTTTGAGACCATAAAGAGCTTTGTTCGGTTTGTAGACATGGTTCGGGAACTCGGGATCAACGAATCCATCGGTTGGTGACATAAACCGTCTTTAAGTTTTCCATTGAAAGCGCAGTTTGACATCCATCGATGAACCGTCATATTCATATGAGCATGACGCGAGAAATATCGAACGACCTCAAGGCGAACAGCAGGAGCAAAAGATTCTTCAAAGTCTATACCTCTTCCCGCGATAACCCTTAGCAACTAGGCGTGACTTGTTTGGATTCGTTCCTTGACATCAATTTGTTTTTCAGTAAGATATTGGATTTCACAAACACTCTAAACCATGATCAAAGTTGGCGTATAAGTATGTTAGAGAGAAAGTTCTAGTGAGATAAAGGAAGAGAGTTGGGAACTATAGTGAGAGAAAGAAAATATTATTATGAGCTCGACTCTCTACCTTGGGAGGTAGAGAGTATTTATAGTCTTACATAAACGCCACACAGCGGGTGTGGATCGGGCATACAGTGGGTAAAGACCGTCCAGTCCTCCACGGTGTTGCTTAACTAAATACTACTTAGCTTGAAATAACTACGACTACGAGCTTTCTAACGATTACATATACTTGAGGTGACCGACTCTTTAATACACGAATTTCTAATTCCTAACAATCTCCCAAAGGAGGTCACCTCAATCATGTACTAAAATTACATTGAATACAAACAGATATTACATTAACAATTGTTCTTGCATTCTTGATGTAGTACTTTGCTCCTAAGCTCGTAGTCATTGATTCTTCACATTGCATGTTTGGTTACTCGGTGGAGGTCTTTCTTGATCCACGTGATAATAAATTTGAGCCGACTTTTGAGACCATCGGCTAACAAAAATCTACGAGACATCCATTGTGGTGTTGGAATTTTGTGATGTTGTGACATTCGGACCGACATGCTCACATTACGGATCATGATATCTACTCATCGAGTAGCGGAAGCTTTCGTTGATTCATGATATTGGCGGCAACGTAGCGAAGCATGGAGTGAATATATCGAGTCATTGATGCACTAATCATGATTTCTTTTGAGATGAATGTGTTAAGTGAGCATGCGGCTATGGATTGACCGCTTCATTACGATCATTGCAAACATAGGGCGTACCGCATACAACGATTAGCAATAAATCGCACGAAAGTGTCTTTGAACACTTCGTTGAATTGAGTACACGACCCACGGTTCCATGTTGATCGATACATGTCTTGCTGTGATCGGTATAATTCAAAGAATTTCCTTGATGGGGTTTCGCGGTTGCTCTAGTTTGTTCTCAAACCGGGCGTCTCAAAGAAGACAACACGGAGTGAGTGAACCAAATAATTTAAGTCCACCGATTGATGAAAAGAGATTTGAAAAACAATCGTGTATTGCTCAATAGAAATTGTTTTTGCAATACAACGAAGGTTTTAATGAACATAAATTATCAATCATAAAACACCTTTTGATTTGAAATATCCGTACCGGTCGATTTGCTAAAGAAAAGAGTTTTTAAGGACAAAGACCGGTTTTCAAAGGTATCCGTCAATCCATAACTGAACCGAGATTGATTCAAGAGATTGAATCGCCCCATTGTTTCTGTTCGGTTGTCACATGGTTGATCTATATAATAGATCTCACATGCCACCTACCGGGAGCTTGTTTGATGTTGGCTCGAAGGCTTTTCATCTTCATTGTGAATATGTTTACACATCACTCGGATGTTACGGCAATACCACAAGGATAATCGTGGGACTCAAGATATAATCTCTCTTCCACATTGTATGAAACAGAGAGTCTTCATTGAAAGTGTCCTAATGAGATTTATTGATGATCTCGTGGCACTAGACTCAATATGTGCATATTTGGATCCTATATTGGAGACTAGGGAGAGGGTCTCCTTCTTCATATCAACAATCTCTAAGAGAAAGTCGATAGATAATGTCGGTTCCCGTGAGAATGAAACAAGTCCTTTTAAGAGGAACTTGAGTGGTTTGGAAAGTTGAAGTGCGGTCGTCCTTTGGGTCCATGACGTCTTGTCTTCAATACCGATGTTACCATCGGTAGCATATGAATTGAACCCGGTTTACGCCTAAGGTTGAATATATGGAGGGCTATTTGTTTTCACCCTTTCTCATTCAATTATTTTTAATTCTTCACCCCTTGATTGCTTACGAGACTTCATAGCTAGAACCTTGTTGGGTTTATTCGATTACTAGCTCGGTCTCGATCCGCACTCTTCCCAAATCTTATTTTTCTCCTTTTATCATCATATCTAAGAACTCTACACTAACTAGTGGATAGTCCTGGGTAGATCCCTCACAGTTACGGCGGATCATGGGAACACATACCTAACCTTATTATCCTTATATCACCGTACATAAAGTAAAGTTGGTCGGTCAATTAGGTATTGTTCATCCGCCATTGGAACCAATTGAAAACCATTTGAAAATCAATCCGGATACTTGTGATATATTATCAAAACATTTTGTACTGAATTGTTTTTGATATTTTTAGAACAAGTTCTCCCCCTCAACATGTGCATCAAATGTTTGAAATCGTTTTGCACACGGAGGCAAGAGGAAGAATTTACTTCTTTGATTACCATTTTCTAAAAGATATCAACATCACTTCCTGATCAAATCAAGTAGATAAAGCATTTCGGGAAGGATGAGGTTTTCATAAGTTTGCTCCCCTCAATATGTGCCTCGAGATTTGAAAAGAGTTTTGCACATACTAGAGGAACTGCATATGAGATAAGTGATCACGTTTCAAATCATAGGTTTAAGATAGATGCTCCCCTCAACATGTGCATGGAAGTTCTTGAAATCGTTTGTCACATGTGGGAAGGAGAGCTTGTGCATCCTTATAAAACCATTTACCGAATTATCGGTTTAAATCCAATTTAAATCACACATTCTCCCCGATCACAATTATCAAATCATTTGAGATTTGTGATCTCTTATAATTTAAATTGATTTTGAAAGCTTTTGAGGAGAATTGTGACTTGATTATGAAGCGTTTTAAGCGATAAGGATCGGATTTTAAGACTTTAAACTCCATTGATAAAACATGCATGTATATCTTTTGAAAATAATTTAATGCCAAATAACTTTTTAATTTAATTGAAATCATTCTCCCCTCAATAAATGACATAGGTTGTTGATTGAGAGATTGATATTGTGACAAATAAGTCAGGATGATTATCAAAAATAGAGGCGAGTTATTTTTCAAAGCATTACTTTTCAATGAGATAAATGTTTATAGAATCGAGCATGGAATTTTGAAAACATGATAAAGAATAGCTCTGTTCTTTCTTTAAAAAGCGGTTCTTGCTGAAATGACAATAAACCATTGTTTCTCTTTCACCCAAAAATAATTTTTGATTTTTAATATATATATATATATATATATATATATATATATATATATATATTTATATATTTTTTATATATATATATATATATATATATATATATATATATATATTTTATTTTTTTTTTTTAAAATTGAACAACATCTAAAGTCCGTGTCATTCTTTGAATGACAGCACAAAGACCGTAGATATTGTCGAACCGAGAAAAAGCATAACAAAATGACAATATTTTTTGAAGATTTTTCGAATTTTTTCAGATTTTTATGGATTTTGAAGGTTTTATAATTTTGTATTTTGTTTTTCGAATAGATATATACAAGAGATAGATGAAGATAGACCTTTACTCCTCGTCTTCCTCCTGAAGATGTTTGAGTGTTTCTGGTTGAAGGCTTTTCAAGCCAAGACGAGGAAGAATAAACTCAAAACGTTCTCTTGGAAGAGCTTTGGTGAAGATGTCCGCTAACCGATATTCGAGACCTCACAAAATAGAGTTCCACCACACCTTTTCCACTTGTTCCACGATGAAATGATGTCGAATGTCGATATGCTTTTCTCTTGAGTGTTGAGCGTTGTTGCATGAGAGAGCAATAACACTTTTATTATCACGGTACATAGGGATTTTGTTGAATTCAAAGCCATAGTCGGATAGTTGAGATCTCATCCATAAGATTTGAGCACAACAAGATGACATGGCTATGTATTCAACCTCTGTAGAGGAAATAGAAGTACTCATTTGCTTCTTTGAAGACCACTCACAAGCTTATCACCCAAAACCGAGCACCTCCGGGCGTGCTTGACGTGTATCTTGACAACTGCATGATCGGCATCGCATAGGCCGTTAGTGACATACCGGTGTCCTTGGTACCATAGTCCCATATTGATGGTTCCTTGGAGATACCGAAGACCCGTTTAACCGCTTCAAGGTGCATTTTAGTAGGCTTAGGCGATATCTAGCACACATGCACTGCGAACAAGATGTACGGTCTACTAGTTTGTGAGGTACATCGTGGATCCAATCATACTACGCTATTTCGTTTGATCTACCATGATCCCCGAGTGGTCCTCATCCGACTTGGTTCGTTTAATCATGGGAGTGTCAACGGGTCACTAGAATCAAATCCAAATTTCTTTAAAATCTCATTTGCATATTTAGATTGATTTATGAAAATGCCTCCGGGACTTTGTGAAATTTGTAATCCCAAGAAAATGACATTTGTCCCATCATTGACATTTGAAATTTTGAACCCATTTCATTAGAAAACGATCACATTCCATTGGGTCGGTCGAGGCAAAAATAATATCATCAACATAAATTTGAATGTGAATTAAGTGTTTGCACGACTTTACGGTGAACAAAGTAGGATCAAGCTGCTCCTTTCTTTGAATCCGATAGATAGAAGAAAATTTGACGTAGCATACCATGCTCTAGGAGCTAGCTTCAAACCATATAGGGCCTTTTTCAAGCGATAAACATGAGTAGGATGCTCAATTCACAAAACCCTCTCGGGTGGTGGCGTAAACCACTTCTTTCGGATCTCCATTAAAATGTGGTTTTCACGTCCATCGATAAACAACCATGTTCTTGCTAGCAAGATTAGCCAAGAAGATTACGATCGCCTCGATACGAGCAAGCTGGAGCAAAAGATTCCTCAAAGTCTATACCTTCTTCTTGACGATAACCTTTAGCCACTAACCTAGCCTTATTTTTCAAAACATCACCATGCTCATCAAGCTTCACTTTGAAGATCCACTTAAGAGCAATGATCATAGCACAATCTGAGTGGTACTAATTCCCATACATCTAATCGATCAAACTCATGAATTTCATCTTGCATGGCATTGAACCATTGTCTTCATTCATAGCGGTTTAACATCTTTAGGTTCGATCTTTGAGAGTACAAAGTTAAAGAAGCACCATAAGGCATGAGTAGCAAGGCATTTACAGTGGATACCGGACGATAAGGATTTCCAATGATGTTGTCTAATGGATGATCGTGAGTCCATTTTACGAGGTGTTCATGTGGTAGTTGTTGAGGGGTGAAGTAGCAGAGTCGATGTCTCTGAAGAAGATGGTTCGATGAAGATTCGGGAGCAAATATATTTTCAAATGGAGCATCTTGAGGAGTAGCAAAGGGATTAACTTCATCATTGATGCGAAATGCAGTTCCATGATGTACATTTGAAGAATGATGATTTGTTGATGAGGCGAAGGATCGTGACGCAGCTTCTTGACTTAAAGATATTGAGGCGAGGATTAACTTCATTCACGGGAATATTAGCGACCTCTCTTGTAGGAATCGACACCTCATTAGTACTTGGATCATAAAGTTCATCAAACATAGGATCAAACAATTTACATAAATCATCTTGGATGGAGGTACATATGGAGTTTCTTGAGAAGAGTTTGGAACAAGGGATGAACCAATGGGACTGCTTTTGAAGTGCGGGTCTGAATGGAACCTTTGTGTGTAGCATGCGGTGGCAATAGCTTGACCAGGAGAAACATTGGAACCTTTGAGTAAATCGGCATTGTTCTAGCGGCTTCTACAAGAGTTCGATTTAGTCTTTCAACTACACCGTTCATTGAGGAGTTCGTGGAACACTTCTTTGATGGTGATTCAATGCTTTCATAAAATTCACTAAGTTGTTTGTTAACAAACTCGGTTCCATTATGCATTAGGATAATTACGGCGGTTTTGTTAAGTCGAACTGCACTTTGTTTGATGAGTTTGATGATGATATCGGAGTTTCATCCTTTGTCCTTAAGAACTTGACCGGTGAATCTAGAGTAATCATCAACCACAACTAACACATATTTCTTCCCAAAGATATTACGCACTCTCATTGGTCCACATAAATCCATATGAATTGTATGAAGAACTTTTGTGACAGAGTTAGTAGGTTTGGGTTTATGGGCATACTTCTTGCTTTTTCCCAATTGACATCTTGAACAAAGATGATCCTTTTCATACTTGAGTCTAGGTAAACCTACAACTAACTCCTTTACGGTGAGATCATTGATGGTGCGAAGTTCAAGTGATTGAGACGACGATGCCATAACCATGACTTTGTTTTAGAAGCCTTTGACGACAAGCAAATTGGAGAAGACTTTATCATATC
Source organism: Chrysanthemum lavandulifolium (assembly GCA_022545495.1). Lineage (NCBI taxonomy): Eukaryota > Viridiplantae > Streptophyta > Magnoliopsida > Asterales > Asteraceae > Chrysanthemum > Chrysanthemum lavandulifolium. Next base: position 190,854,237 of record CM040239.1, on the reverse strand, counting down.
TTCGATAGAGATGGTGTATAGATTTGAACCACGTGAACCTCTTAAAAGTTCCTTACCATCAAGTTCTCTAACTAAGCGGTATGTTTTCAAGGCTACTTCTAGATCGAATCGCAGAATTGACCAGCAGAGAACAAGTTATGACCAAGACCTTCTACATAGTAAACCACGGAGATAACACTTTTGCCAACAACATAATCTCCATAACCCATAATTGCACCGAAATGATCATTCCGAATCTAAGCATCGATGAATTTGCTCATGAAGTTCATGAGCCGCGACCGATCGCCATGATCATATGCTTGGAGCGACTGAGTCCGGTACCACGAGCGATTTAAACGATCTGCGGTTGAACACGGACAAGAATGGATAAGCGGATAATTGGGATCCCCATGCAAGAATGGGTTCCATTTGGTTAGTAACAATGGTTGGAACACCCACATCGAAATAGAAGAATTCATATTAGAAATTAAGGCAATGGAATCATTATGAATAGATGCGGTACTAGTCTCAGTATTAGCCCTATTCAAAGTGTGCTCACTTCTTAAGGGAATAGTTCTACGGTGAGCATCCATTTTCTAGTGGGCATTGTGCGATTAGTCTTATGACCAACAATATCAATGATAGCCTATCTTACTAAATGTTCTTCTGTGGGTTTCCACTATTTTCTAACTTTCTTTCGTTTTGCCTTTTAGCCTTCTTAGCTTGATTTTTAGCATTAACAATATTAATGGACAATTAACATCATTAGGCAAAACATTAACACCACATTCATGATTAGAAGCGAAATTCAAGCGACATCAATACAAGGTTTGCAAATAGTATCGAATTGAATTAATTACGATGCGCCTATGGCTAGTACTAGAATCAACACGATTCGTTTTATTCGGCTCAAACTTAAAGTTCCTAGGTAGGTCTTCTACTTTCTTCCAATGCACATTCTTAGCTTGCGGTCGTGTCCTTCCTTGTATTGTCTTGAGACTTTGACACCTTGCTTTAATGTCACCGATTACTCTGTAGAGGGAATGGGAACATTAGTTGGTTTTGCTACTCTTTGCATCTCCTGTTTAGATGTTACGGGATTTGACTTACATGTAGGCACACCAAGGTTCACTTTCTTAACACTAGAAGTCTTGGCATTTGTACTCCTAGAAGGCACACTAGAGTTCTTTTCTTAGCATTGACGGATCTGGAATCGAACTACTTAAAAGGCACACTAAGGTTCATATTTAAAACATTGGGCATCGAATGAATATCATACTTAGCACTAGGCATCGAACATGGAATCAAAGGATTAACTCTCTCACCTAAGGACTTTGGGCATATTGTGATTAAGCATTCTAGAATTTCTTGAGATCGTTTGGCATATAAGCATGCATGTCCAATTGCATTGTCAAGTGGTTTCTCTAATTTATCCTCTTCAACAATCTCACGTAGACATTCTAGATAATTCTTAAGGGATGAGAAATATGTTTGAATAGCAAGTTTGTTATTCCTGATATGAGGGGGGACATATTTCACAGACAAAGCATATTTATTACAAGAGTGAACCTTTGATACACCATTCTCCCCATTGGTCATTGGCATCTTCCCTTTTACGACTCTTTAGATTCTCAATTTCTTTTTATACGAGGCTACCGTTTCGTTATTTTTATTCTGATGACCTTTATAGATTCAAATAACTCATTGAAATGACATTTAACCTTTTCATTTTCTTCAAGAAAACCCTCATTTTCCTTTTGCAAAGCATTTACTAAGTTTTGAAGATGAAAGTTTTGAGAATTCGAGAATCTAAAGGAGGAGGCATTTGGGGACCAAATCGCATTGTTCTTTTCACCCTTTAATTGAGCGATTTGGGCTTTCAAATTTCGATCGTGTTACAATGAGCTTGAATCTGTTAAATCACGTTTGTTTATTTGAAAAAGCGCATCAAACTCTGGAGCATCGAGGATGTCTTGATGTTTGAGGTTTTAACACTTTCTTTAAGATGTTGATATTTTAGTTGTAGATCAAAATGATCAACCTCTAGTTTAGAAAGATGTTTTACCAAATTATCATGGTCATCCCGATCAATTTTTCACTTAGTTTAGAGTTTTTGTTTTCAAGCTCAATGACACGATCATGGGAGACTTTTAAAACAACAGACAGTTCATGAAATCGAGAAGCGATAATAGAACAGTTAGTAGCGATGTAGAACACATCTTGAGCAATACATTCAAAATCGAGGTTCTCATTTAGTGTATGCAAGTTCTTCCTCTCAATCTCATTATATTTTAGTGCTAGCTCATAGTCACTAACCTCAACTATCTTTGCATCAAATTCCTTTTCCATTCCTTTAATATCGTTATCTATCCCTTTTAAGACTCTCAAAGTGATCTTTTAGGAGTTTAAAGAAAGGCATGACCTCGATTAAATAGCATTCTTTTGTTTGTTCAAAACCCTTTCCCTTGATTATCCCGATGGGTGTGATCCTTTTCTTACAAGTTTTCTCAAAATCAACAAATAGTTGAAAAATAACATATTGACCGATTAAGGTCTTGCTTTTAGTAGCAATAGTTCTAGGAACTAGATGCATTGGTGTATTGGGAGGATACACGATCGCTTTAGGCATTTTCCTAAGGGAGGGTTCGTTACAACAAGATTCTCTCGCTTTTGCTTATCTAAATCCTTTTCCGAACACTTGTCGGGTGTTAACAATGTCTCGAGGCTTAAACATGTTCAAGGAAATCCAGTTTTCTTTCTTGTAATCATGGGGTGTGATCTTTATTTTCTTCTCTTTACATTTAGGATCATCTAATTTCTTGTTCATCTTTTCCTAGTGACTTCATCGAATTTCTTATCTTCCTCGGTACACTCAATGCAACTAGGTTTACATCTAGGTTTAAGGATTTCATTGCCATCATAAAGAACCTTATGAGCATTTCTAGCCCTTTTAATGACCTCTGGATTTGGTTCCTCAACAAGGGAATGCTATGCTTATCGCTTAAGACTCTATGCTTAGTGATCATGTGAGCGATCGAATGGTGTTCCTTGTATGTACAACTTGTTTTCAAGTTTGTTTTCAAAGTTTTAAGATTAGAAAAATCTTTCAAGAGTTTTGATTCCTTTGCATTAAATTCTAGCTTAAGCATTTTCACATTTTCTTGAAGTTCTTGTTTTGCTTAGCGGTTTTAGAAAGCTTTTCTTGCAAGGAATTTAACTCTTGTTTTAATACTTCTTCTCTAAAATTACTTTTTCTAATGATTATGCGCACTTGGTTATCCATTTCACGCTCACGAGTGGTCAACTCAAGTTTTGCACGTTGTTCATAAATAGCAACACATTCTTTATAGGCATTTAGTTCGAAATTACGAATCATCGGGAGCACATGCGGTGAATTCATCAAAACATAGTCATTGTTGATGCGAAGATGCATCACTTGGTACAACTTCACTTTCACTTTGTTTCACATATTGATCATATTGGACAACATTGATATTACCCATATTTTCAATATTTGATTCAATAGTTTCGAGATGATTGTACTTTGTCATGCATCTTTGCACATCGACATCATCGTATAGTTTTAATACCTACGAGATGAGTTTCTCATTGGATGGGCCAGCTTGTGGTGAAGAAGAGACCTTGGGAGAAACCATTGGAGAAATGCTAGCCATAAAAATTGTGTGTGCAGTGGGTCCATCATCCACATCAGTCGTATGCATCACAATCGGCGACTTGAAAGGCATTCGATGATTGTGACCTATCTCACGAATGGTGCTCATCCACATCGCATCATAGGTCTTGGCATTGCCCTCGAGAAGAAACAACAACTCTCTTCATCCAAAGCGGCACCATTATCACGAGCTTGTACAAGCGACATCTTATCTCTCAAGTAATCGAGATTTTGTGGATGTTTTGGAGATGTGCGGTTCCTTGCAATGTGTCCTCACCACCACGCTTATAGCATTTGATCGGCTTAGCTTGACCTTGATTTCCATTCCTTCCTCGATTCGATTACCAACATAACCTCTACCAACTCCACCTCTTCCCCGATCATATTGTCTTTCTGAGCTGGTTGCACCACGATCCTCCCATCTCGGCGGTAGCTTGATTGTGTGGGTTAGATGCTATTCGAGGTTGTTGTTGGTTTGTGGGAGAAATTCATGTTTTGACTAATCGGAAGAGCTAGTTGATTAATGATGTTTCCAGCGTGTGCATCGGCATCGACTTGTTTGAACATAGGATCGGGAATGAGTTTTGATTACCATTACCCATGGGTATGACTTGTGAGGCTTTGGTTGTGATTCCGATGTTTGAGTAGAAGGCGGTTGAGTCATTAGAGAGCTTGTCTCTCCTGGTTGGTTTTGAGCCGATTAAGAATCCTTTTTCAAACATAGCATGTCTCTCATTACGAAGGAGGAAGGCATAGAGTTGCTCATAGTTTGTATTCTTTAGTCCTTTAGTGAGCTTCACGTAGTGACAAACTTGTGCCATTCGGGATTCATGTTGTTCACAAATTTAGAGTTCAAATGAATGTTAGGCATAGTCATTCGATGTTCCTCATATCATTAACAAGCTTGTGGAATCTCACATAGTACTCATAAACACTCTCATCCGGTTTCATCTTGAAGTGTTCAAATTCATCATAGAGTTGTGATTCTCTTGTCTTCCATGGTTAATTCGAACACGATAGAAGCATCTTGACATTATCCCATACGCCTTTGCTTCGGTGTTGTGATTGATCGACTTGTAGATATCTTTTGGTAGACCTTGAAGTATAATGTTAGAAGCTCGGATATCTGCATCGAATCTCTTTTCTCCTTATCATCAAGCTCATCATACATCTTTAGTCCATCCATTCCGTAAATCGAGTTCCATCTTGATGATCAAGTACATCTCTAGTCGTCTCAACCCGATATGGTCCTTCATCAATGGATTTGAGAATGTTGACTCCATTTTCCTTTCCAAGACAAGACAATCGATTCGTTGAGCCCAAGATTCGTAGTCGATTACATCAAGCATGGGTGGACGAATATCCGAACCATTGCTTGAACATCCTCGACAGCGATGGAGATGATAGTAGGAACGTTTGTAGACATGTTTCAAGCTCTACGGATTTTACTATTCTTTGATTAAACCGGAAATTGATTCTTTCACGGGATTTTACTAAACCAAAAGAACAACCGTAAGAATGTATCACGAAGAAGTAACAAGCCTAAATGAATAAGTACCTAACCACACAACTCGCTTGATTAAAAACTCGCTTAAGTAATCAACTCGCTTAATAGCCAAGTCGCATCAGCATCAACTCGCAACACAGTCAACTCGCTTAATGAATCAAGTCGCTAAATAGCCAACTCGCTTTAGTATCAACTCGCAACACAATCAACTCGCTTGAACACTAAGTCGCTTAAATTAACTCGCAAGTCGCTTTAGATCTCAAGTCGCTTAAAGAAACAACTCGCTTAGAACCCAAGTCGCATAAATATCAACTCGCTAAACAGCTAAGTCGCATGTACCAACTCGCATCTAATAACAAAGCAACTCGCTTTGAAGAAACACAAGTCCGAGACTCAACTCGCTTAGTCCTTCTTTCACAAATAACCACTTTATCAATCCAAAACAACCAAACCACAATGATTTAAGCCTTCCAATTCAAAACATAAACACATATGATGATCCTAAACACAAAAGTACAAGCAAAATTCAAACTTTACCACTAGAATTTGTCCAAATGAATCAAACTCTCCTAAACCCTTAATACACCAAAAACCTTATGAAATCTACCAAAACAAAGAGCATGAAAGATGAGTGATTAAACCATGGCTCTTGATACCAATTGTAAGATATTGGATTTCACAAACACTCTAAACCATGATAAAAGTTGGCGTATAAGTATGTTAGAGAGAGAAAGTTCTAGTGAGAGAGTGGAAGAGAGTTGGGAACTATAGTGAGAGAAAGAAAATATTATTATGAGCTTCAACTCTCTACCTTGGGAGGTAGAGAGTATTTATAGTCTTACATAAACGCCACACAACGGGCTGTGGATCAGGCATACACTGGGTAAAGACCCGTCCGTCCTCCACAGTGTTACTTAACTAAATACTACTTAGCTTGAAATAACTACGACTACGAGCTTTCTAATGATTACATATACTTGAGGTGACCGACTCTTTAATACCTGGAATTTCTAATTCCTAACATTTTCCAAATCCATTTGAGACCAATGACGTAGACCCCTGTTGGTCTTTCAACCAGATCCCATACTTCAAGACGTTTGAATTGGTTGAGTTCTTCTTGCATGGATTCAATCCATGTGTCTTTTGTCATTCGTCTTTGATGTTTTTAGGCTCAGTTAGCGGACATTGAGTGCATAAATGCAAAGTGCTCACTATCTCGAGTGAAGACGTTGTCTCGTAACGATCGGTTGGTTCGGGTTGCCAATAATATTTTCCGGAGGATGGTCTTTTGTCCATCTATGTGTGGAGGTTGATGTTGGTATATATTGTGCAGATTCGATGATTCAAATGGTTTGTTGAAGATTCCGCGACATCCGTGCAGCGATCTCATTAACAAGCGGGTTAAAGAACGCATTTGGATCAAAATCTGCAGGTGGGGTACATCATTGAGAATATCATCACCGGTTCATCATTGTTGGAAGCGGTGTGTTCAATGTTGTGGTGGAGTCAATCGTGGTGCTTCTTCAACAATGAGTTGTTGTAGCAGTGTATCGGTATAGGAATATTATCGGGTTGTGCGGTGAGCAATGGATACACCGAGCACGTTCATCAATTTTGTCACCGAACGAGGAGCAAATAACCTTTCCATTTGTTGTGAGTGGTGGGGGCTTTGTTCGGTGATGATGGGGTTGAGGAAGTTTAAGCGGTTGTGACCGGGTTCTAAGTCATTATACTCGAAGCCATTTCCGTAAGTTCATCAAAATGAGCATGAATCGTTTCCATAACTTTGTTTTGTACGACGATTCCATATCCGTACCCTTTAGAATTCTCACAATATCCAATAAAGACTCCAATGTCGACTTTGGCTTTGAGCTTTCCAAAATCATCACGATCATTATTTGGATAGCAAAGGGATCCAAATATATGAAAGTGTTTGAGATTCGGTTTATGGTTGTGGACAAGCTCGAAGGTGTTTTGTTGTGGCGTTTGTGATCATAGAGCGGTTTTGAGTATAGCATGCAGATGAATCGACACGCCCACAAGTAATCTGGAAGTTTAGCATTGATTAACATTGTTCTTGCGACTTCCACTAACGTTCGGTTTAGTCTTTCAACAACTCCGTTTTGTTCGGTGTACGTGCAATAGATGTTTGATCTTTGAATTCCCACTTTCTCATAGAATGCACGAAGGGTTTGGTTAACAAATTCGGTTCCTTTATGCATTACGATTAGCTTTGATGGTGTTGCGGAGCCGAACACATATTTTCGTGAGAAGGTGATGATCATTTGTGGAGCTTGGTCTTTGCTTCTAAGAAAGTAGACCCAAGTCCATCGTGAGTAGTCATCAACAATTACTAAGATGTAGCGTTTGCCATTGATCGTTTGCACACGCATCGGGCCACACAAATCCATGTGAAGAAGATGAAGCACATGTTGAGAGTTGTGTTCAACCTTTGAAGGAAAATGAGCACGAGTGCTTTTCCCTTGTTCACAGGCCGAGCAAAGGTGATCTTTTGAATACCGGAATCATGGGAGACCTTCAACTAGTTTGTGTCGAGCAAGATTGGTGATGGTTTGAAAGTTTAGATGTGAAAGACGACGGTGCCATAGCTAGGATTTTGTTGATGTTGCCTTTGAAAGTAAGCAGATGGGAGATAAAGCAACCATGTCTTGCATAGAGATAGTGTAGATACTAGAATTACGCGAGCGAGACATAAGGTCGTTTCCTTGTAGATCACGAATGAAACAAGTTTTCTCCACAAGGCGACCTCCAAATCTCCATCATAAACCGACCTCATGAAAGCAGTTGTGACCGAGGCCTTCCACATAGTAAACCTGCTGATTTTGATGTTCCCATTGACATAGTCTCCGTAGCCCATGATAGGCTGCGAAGTGATCATTCCGAACTTGCGGTGCCAATGAACTTTGCAATAAAGTTTGATAACAATTTAAGGTTGCTGTCATGTGTCGGGAACATCCGCTATCAACAATCCAGAGAATGATTTGTATCACTGCATTACACATGCATTTACACATATGGAATAGAAGTAGATGTGGAACCCGAAATGTTAGAGGTTCAAGCATGTATATGAGACATACACACATTAATAATTTTAGGCATCCATTTAAAACCTAGTGTGTTATATATCCATTTCGCCATCTATAACTACTCTTTGCTTTAGTCTTAGTGAATGCACTAGGTGGTACTACATTCTTAGGAGGTGGCTCGAGCTACAGGGACAACAATGCTTGCCTTAGTATCTAAAGAAGGCGGTCTACCAAGCACGTACTTAGAATGATTAGTGGGCCTAGAGGTATTCCGATTCTTAGGATTCCGTAAACGAGAGATTATTGCTTTAGCAACACATTTGTCATGACACTCGAATTCATACTTTTTCGACAAATAACACAAGGTGCATCGATGAATATCAAAAGTGCTTAAAGGTTTAGCATTAGTTACATGACTATTTCTATTACATTTGCCGACGCAATATCTATAGTGGAAGCAACGTGAGTCTTATTCATTGTCCTAGGGTGTTCTTCTACTTTAGCATTCCTTATTGATCTTTTCTTAGGTCGCAACTTCCTATTCTTCGATTGAGTGCTCCTAGGTCGTGAAGTGCGGACGTTTGGAAAAGACGCAACTATTCTGTTTCAAGAGAAGGAAGCACGTTAGCAACTTGTGATTTGGCGGTAGGGATTCTAGGTTCACGATTACTAAGTGTGACCGGTGCTATTCTCTTAATCACGGTGGCGGAAGTTGTTCATACTTTCCTAACATTTCTCTTACCTTAAAGATAGTGTGAATCAAATCTTGATTTTCGAGCGAATATTACCAAAGAAAATTCATGACTTCTCTAGTGTGAGCAAGATAGTGATCAAGTTCGTTTGATGCTTCATGACGAGTCTTATTGAGTAAATCAAATATGACACCATATTCTGTTTAACTTTACAAGTTCTTGTTCATATTTTGAGATTTGACTTTTCAAAGACACGTTTTGATCATCCAGTTGCTCAATTTTAGGATCGAAGATTTTGCACACAATCCGAGCGATTTGTTTTGAAAAGCAAGTTGTTTATTGTGAATATCTTTTGACACCAATTAAGACGACGTTTTGCATAGGAAAGTTCGTTAAGCAATCGTTCATTTTCACTTTTAAAGACTCGATCTGAAGCACATTATTGGTGTTCTCATGATTACACTCTTATCAACATGTCACGCAGAGATATAATCGGATGCATGTGGCAAAGAATTAAATAACACAACATTATGGATATCGTACGATAACATCTTTCAAGAGTCGATCAACATCTTTTCTCAACATTTTCTTTTACGTTTAGTGTTAGAAATAGATGTTTCATTTTCTAAACGACCTTCATCACTCAAGTTCCTTATGAAAGTCCGTTCCCAAGACAATGCACAATTTTCAAATTTTTAACATTTGGTAAAAGATTTTTCAAAATGTCTCTTTGTTCTCGCTAGAGGCGATTGAAAATGTTGAACTTTGATTTGAGAATGATATTCTATCTCATGTTGTAAAGTTTTGAGGTCGACCATGAAAATGTCAAAATATCTAAGAATTTTTCGATTTTCGTGTTTTGAGTTTACTTCACTAATGGAAGGTAAAGGACCATAAATTTGTGCATAATCTGGTTTGGGATTAACATTAGAAGACTCGGTGTTTTTATGATAACCCTTGGTGTGTTAGAAGAATCCGTTGATGTGACAAAAGTGACCGGTTTGAATAATTAAAGGTTTGTTGTAAACAACAGTTTTAATTTTGATCGACTCTCCTTACGCATCTAATTCCTCTTGACGATGATATTCAACAACACTTATGACAAGATCATTAGATTTATATTACTTTGAAACTTGAGATTTGGTTTGAATGTTTTTAGTGAAAGCTTAGGTTTGTAATCGCAAGAGTTGGTCCATATCCTTTTGGATTGGGTTTTAAAGTAAACTTTTCAATAGTCATTCTTGATTCACCATGTTTGTAAACAACATTTTAAACTCTTTAAGTTTGTTTTGCAATCCGATAATTTCTTCAAGAAGGTCATCTATTCGATTCGTTGAATGCTTTTTGTATGCAGAGAACTATTTTTGACAAGTTAACAACTCGACCTTAGCTTTTGATTTTCCAAGGTAAGAGCGTTAATTTGCTTTTATGTTCATGTTTCAGCTTGTTCTATCTCGCACAACAAAGCATTCTTCAAGCGGCTAGATCACGATCTGTCTCTAAATATTTTTCGTTTTGATGAGATTTTGTAAAGCGGCTTCAAAACCTTTTTCACGGTTTTCTTGAGTTTTAAAAAGTTGAGTTGCATTTGTAAGCATTCAAAATCCTTGGTTAGCAAGCATTTTTACTTTTAAGTCCTTATTTAATGCACAACATTCTTCAATTTGGGATTGTTGGTCTTTAAGTAACAGAGCAAGATCCGGATGAGGCAAAGTTTGGTTTGTTCAGCGGGAGTCACAACATGATCATTATTTAGATCCTCAAGTATAACCACGGAGTCAATTTGATTATCAATGGAAACCATAAGGTCATCTTGATCGTCAAATGTAACTACGGGGTTTAGTTGAAAATCGTCGAATGTGATGTAAATGACTCATTTTGAACATTCGAGCCTTGCCGAATTCGGATATTGGCGAAGATATTAGATCGATGATAAATATGGTTTGTTCGGCACACGAGACAAGCCATCGATGTCATACACCGGGCCTGTGTCACTCATGTGTAGCTCATGCATATTAGCCATCAACATAACAAATGCATTAGCCTGCAAGTCCTCCATATCATCATCCGAGTCTCGCATTTGCCATAAAACTCGTTTTTTATGCGTGAGAGATCCACCACTTCATCCTTAAGAGCCAAAAGAAGAGCCTCTTTGAAATAAGCACTACCCCTAGTCCTCGGCTTTGGGCATGCATTAGCAGTGTCCTTCTCATTGCGGTTGTAGCATCAAGACCGCTTAACCCATTCTCGAGCATTTACATGCTCCACCACTTGAGCTCGTTGTTGTTCCTACCGTAGCATTAAACTCTTGACCACCGCCCATCCGACGACCATAACCACGATTCGAACTTCAACTCGTCCATTGTTCACAACACTGATTGCGTGTGTTAGATGAGGAACGAATACGATTGTTTGATTTGTTGGTATAACGGCCAAAAGCATTAGCAATCATAACAAATCCTTGTTGCAATGCTTCGAACGGACCGATGTCCTCATTAGCTTCACTGACAGATGGTTGAGCATTGGTGTTGTTGTATGGAACCAATTGATTTTGTTGAGATTGTTGATGTGAATAATCATTTTGTGTGACTGAGGCAGTTGGTTGAGTTGCTTGTTGAGGAGGATAACTTTGTTGAGCATATAAGGCAAGTTGTTGATTTTCCGGATGTGTAGGTGGAGCAATTTGAGCACGGAGAATCCTTTCCCGATCAACTTCCTTTTCATGAGGCTTCAAGTAATCGACAAATCCATATGTAGAATGATGCATATTCTTCACTGACGGAGAAAATGACATACTTCTCCCATTCGGGACCAAGACTACTCGGGAACTTAGTATTCACTGCAATTCTTGGCATGATGATGTTGTGTTTATCCAAATCATTGATGATGTCTCGAAAATCGATGATGATAGGACTCTAGTGTCTCTCCGTGTTCAATCATGAAGTGTTCATATGCCAAGTAAATTTTGGATTCCAAATCCTCCCGATTGAGTATGATCCTTCCATAAGAAGGCGAATATGATCCCACATTTTCTCGCGGTCTTTTGAGCATCAACACTACGGAGAATTGGGTTTGGTAATCCTAAGAGGATATATTCCATTGCAAGCTCATCTCGCTTCATAATGTAGAAGTTCTTGAGGATTCAAGTCTGCAATAGCAATGTTCGGTTGTTCATCTCTTGGTGGAATAGCATTAGGATCTCCGGCACAATGACGGTAGGAATCTCAAATGGACCTTCCAAGATAACCTTCTTTAAGAACTTTCCATGTGGCTTCTTCGATCACAAAACCTAAAGAACCTTATCACCCATTGATCGTAGTTTCGGAGTTAGCATTGGAGGTCTATCAAGTTATCCACCTCATGAATTGATTGTTGGTCGCTTAAAGCTTCACACATCTTTGCAAACCAAGTGGGTTCCTTCATAGTGTTCCTTGATGGATGTTGATTGAAATCGTTTGTGTAGGGTTGAACTTGAAGGTTTGGCGGTGTTTGAACCATTTGTGGTGGAGGAATTGCTCCAAGTTGTGGAGTATGTTGTTGATTAAATTGTTGTTGATAAATTGCTTGTTGTTGATTCCATTGTTGATGTTGTGGACTTAGTTGTTGTTGTCGTTGAGAATAAGTGTAAGGGAAATAGTTAGAGTATGGTGGTTGAGACATGTTGATTAACTTGTGTTATAAAAATGGATCTTTGTAGTCGAATGAACCTTAGTTGTTGAAGTGTCCTTAGGCATAGAAATCACAATAATCCAAGTAGCACTTATGCGTAAAAACACCAAAGTTACGCGTAACAATCAAGAGTTACGCGTAGAATTTAGCTTACGCGTAAGTATGGAAAAGAATCTAAAGTTATGCGTAGAAACAAAGTTAGGCGTAGAAACTTATGCGTAGGATTACCTTATGCGTAAGACTTGGCTTAAGCGTAAGATGAATCTTATGCGTGGGATTTCTACACAAAGCTTTATGCTTATGCGTAAGTTTAGGGTTTTATCTCAGTGATCTTTTACACTATCACGGTGGCAAAAGATATCCAAAGTCGACGTATTTTCGTGCTTATCCAATCAAGAAAACACGGAGTAAACCACTAAAATCAAGATCAAACCACGGATAAAGTTACGCGTAAGATTAGGGTTTTGATACGCGTAATCTTACTCGTAAAATGAATATGCCCAAATTTGTTTCTAAACCGATTTTGTTATGGAATAGCGTTAATAGTGCCAAAATAACACAAAAGTGTGAACGTTGATGAACCAAAACGGCTAAGCGGGTTACGCGTAGAACTTCACCCACGAACAAAAACAAGCTTAAAAACTTAGATCCACGCGTAAAGTTTGAAACTTTTGCCAAAACAAGTATTTTAACACCTTAAAGCGTTGAAAGTACAAGAATCTTGGATTAAAAGTGTAAAAACAAGTTTTAAGCGAACCAAAGTATCTTGTTATTCTTACGCGTAGGACCAAAACCCACTTCAAGAAATAACGATTCACCCAACTAGTTAGGCTCTGATACCACTGTTAGATCACTAGTTTTACAACACAAGCTTACAAGAAAGAGATAAAGGCGATTGAACAAGTAAACCAAACACACACACACACGTTATACTAAGACGGTTATGCGTAGATGTATGTGAAAGGAAATAATTGAACAACCAACCTTCAAATGAAGGTTTTCAAGAGTATTTATAGGCAAGGAGCTAGGGCAACACTCCCACTCCTTCCCTTTTCCTTATTGGACATGGGCCTAAGCTTATGGGCCTTCTACATAAGCTTGACCTTAAACAAACATAAAGGCCATAATAAGCTACCTATTACATATGAGTAACAAACACTTGAATTAAGGTTTAGGAGTGATTCCAACAATCTTGTTTATGGATGGCTTTGCAGATAGTTGGGAGGGCTCCCCTTTGCTTCCTGAAATTATTTGTTGTGGAGAAAGTATGTACCTTTCCATTTAATTTAAAATTAGAAACTTATCTGCTGGTATTTATCTTTTGCCTCTCTTGTTGTAGGAATGACCTTCCGAAACTTTGTTGTAGTTGGAGGTGCAAAAGAAGTGAGTTTCAACCCGAAGGAAGCTAAGGATGTGAGTTATGGCATTGGTTCCCCGTCTGTTTCTGTGAAAAACAATGATGTTAATGCCCAGAGGATTGAGCCTATTTCCTCTGCACAGACTTCCAAAGAAAACGTCCCTGAGGAAACCACCCAGCTTGTTGAGAATGTGGCTGACTCTGATGATCCTCTGTCTGAGGATCAACTTATGATCATGGGGTCCTCCGGTATTGCATATAGGGTTCAAAGCAGGAAGGGGACGAGTGCCAAGGAAACAAAGTCTACTTCCAAAAGGAAGTTGATATTGCCCACTCTTCCTTCTCGAACCACCAGACAGAAGAGTGCACAAGGTAAAATAGTTGTTCATCCAGCTTTTGAAGGACCTAGAGATGAGGATATTCATGGTAAGCCTGCCTTCCTATATTGAGAACTTGTTATAATGCTTCGTTCCTCTAATTGTGTGAATTTATGCAGGTCTTCCGGACACTAAGGAGCTTCCGACCCCATTAGCTAGTCATTTGCTAGTTGAGCATGTGACCCTGCATGACCTGCATGATAAGAGTTATACTATACAGGTTGTTCTTGACAGCCACCTTAATACCCGGACCAGAGAGCTTCTTCGTGCTGTTAAATCTGCTAGGGAAGAGATGATCGTCATGCTTGTTAGAGAGAATGCCAGGGATCAACAATATGCAGATTTGAAGACCAAATGTGAAGAGGCAATGGAGGATTGTGAAAAGAATCGTTTGGTTCATGCCCTTCGAGCAGACATCCAGAAGCTTGAACAATAGCTTACTGATAGCCGTGTAGAGTGTAGTAGGCTAAAGCTTGAGGAGGCCAGGGTTACAGGTTACAAGGAACAAATTGCTGCTTTGACATCTAAATGTGCATGTTTGGAAATTGAGAGGGCCAGGCTTGGGGAGCAAGAAATCAAGTTGAGGGAGGATGTAGATGGCTTGAATCTTCGTTGCAGGATGCTTCAAAAGGATAGAGCTGATGTTGTCTCCTAGGTTGTTCCCTATATAGCTATGGAACTATATGTGGATTCCCAAACCTTGGATCTAGAACACTTATCTTGTAAACATGTTAGTTGCCTTGGATGGTTCCAAAACAACAATGAGAAACTTTGTTGTAGATGCACACAAGTATGCGAATCTACTTGAATGCACTTAGAAGATTAATGTAAACACAAGAATAACACCAACAGCTTCAATATTATTGATTAATAATACGAGTACTCTCCTAGTACTAGGGTTTACAACCTTGAAGCTTTTCTTAAGACGGATAGAGTAATGGTATATGCTTAAACTAGCTAGGATCTCCTTTTATACACTAAGGAGATCCCTTACAAAGATAACTATGCATTAAGTATATCATATCTTCTATTGGTATAGAAGATATGCTGTTACAAACCTTACACGACATACTTAATATAGATCAGTACAAACTTTAACACTATCAGTACTAACATTTTTACTATCAGTACTAACTAGTTAATACTCTTCTAATAATACTATCAGTACTAACTTTAACATAATAAGTATTAACTCCCAAAAGCGAATTTCCCAACACTATATCATAGCGATGAGGTCGGAGAAGTGGTGGGAAAACTAGTTAATGCGGCCATCTTTTATGGTAAGTGCACCACCTTGGAGGAGATAGAAGAAACAGGTAAACCTGTGGTTCTTGCCGATGTGCCCTACTACCGACCAATAGCTGAGAAAGAATATGATGATGCCGGTAATGCATTATCCACTGCTGAGTACCCCTTCCTCGACTTACCCGGAGACCAAAAAACTTTTATTTGAAATTTAAAAACGTTTTAAATTCGGATAAGAGTAATTTCTGGGACACGTGTGCGGTGTTTAAGAGATGTGAAAGAGAGTATTTAAAGGGGGTAGTTGAAACCCTAGCACATTTTACTCTCTCCATCTCTTTCTACACGCAGTAAACTTTGATTGCCACAGCTTCGAAACCAAAAGGTAAACATCCCTCCTCGTTAGTAGCTTTAAAAAAAATGGATTCCAAGTTTATCATTAAGCAACAAAAATGTACGTTAACTGCACAAGATTTACACGATCACCTAGCTGATTATCCAATCCCACCGGAGTATAAAATCATGTTACCCAAATCTAATCAGGGTATCTTTGATGCTCCTCAAGGTTTCGTAGGGCTATACACGCATGCATTTAGCCATTCCAACCTTAGGATTCCACTGCACCCACTTATATTAGAGTTTATGCAGTACTACAAGGTGCATATTTCTAGGTTTAACCCATTTGGTTTAGATAAATTGACCACATTCATAGTAATGTGTAAAGCATACGGCTATGAACCAACTCTAAAGGTGTTAAGGGGTTTTTTGAACTTGTATCCTAGTGGAAACTGGTTAACCTTGGCTAAGAGGCCTGAGGCGGATGTGCCAAATCTGTTTGTGAGAGTATACACCAACATAACAGCTTGGAAGGGCAGTTTTTTCTATGTGCAAAACACTTTTATCCCACCCAACTATCCAGAGTTGTTGAGTAAGGAGTATATGTTTGATGCAAAATGATACAATGACCCCTTTCCATATGAGGTGCGAAGGGATCCATGCTATCAACGTTTGGCTAGATACCCTGTTGATGTGCAAGTGTTCCCCGAGCCAATCTTGTACATGGTGGGATTGCCCAGTGGGGGGGTCTCCCAAGAAGCTGTTATCATGTACCATGGACAAAGTATGTTTTATACTTCTATTTAAGTAGGACCAATGTAGCACTGATATTTATTTTTTCTTGTTTTGTTTTTGCAGAAATGTCGTTCAGGAACTTTATGTACCAGGATCTTGATGAATACTTGAGCTTCATGCCCGCTGAGAAGGCCGAAGAGTCCTACGGTGTTGGCTCTCCTTCCACGTCTGTCAACAACAATGATGTGGATACTCTGCAGCCGGAGCCTATTGCCTCAGCACCTCCTCAGGCTGCGCTGGAGGGTCCTTCTCAACTTGTTGAGAATGTGGCAGACTCGGACGATCCTGGAGCGGAGGATGTCCCGGTCATAGGCTCCACTGGGATAGACGATAGATTGAAGAGCAGAAAAGGAACATCTGACAAGGCAGTCAAGTCCACCAACAAGAGGAAAAATCCCCTACCCACCTCCGGATCAAGGGCCGTGAGGCAGAAGAGTGCTGAAGGCAAGAAGTTTGTGAAGTCTGCCTTCGAGCTGCCAGATGAGACTGTAGAGATGCATGGTAAGCAATGTCCCTTTTTAGATTACATGAATTTATAATCATGGTAAGTAGTTAAACTTTTGTGCATTGATTGTGTTAGGAATTAGAAATTCCAGGTATTAAAGAGTCGGTCACCTCAAGTATATGTAATCGTTAGAAAGCTCGTAGTCGTAGTTCTTTTATGTTAAGTAGTATTTAGTTAAGTAACACCGTGGAGGACAGACGGGTCTTTACCCATGTATGCCCGATCCACGACCCGATGTGTGGCGTTTATTATAAGACTATAAATACCCTCTACCTCCCAAGGTAGAGGGTTGGAGCTCATAATAATATTTTCCTTTCTCTCACTATAGTTCCCAACTCTCTTCCACTCTCTCACTAGAACTTTCTCTCTAACATACTTAAACGCATACTTTGATCATGGTTTAGAGTGTTTGTCAAATCCAATATCTTACAATTGGTATCAAGAGCCATGGTTTGATCACTCATCTTTCATGCTCTTTGTTTTGGTGGATTTCATAAGGTTTTTGGTGTATTAAGGGTTTAGGAGAGGTTGATTCATTTGAACAAATTCTAGTGTTAAAGTTTGAATTTTGCTTGTACTATTGTGTTTAGGATCATCATATGTGTTTATGTTTTGAATTGGAAGGCTTAAATCATTGTGGTTTGGTTGTTTTGGATTGATAAAGTGGTTATTTTTGAAAGAAGGACGACGAGTTGAGTCTCGGACTTGCTTTTCTTCAAAGCGAGTTGCTTAGTTATTTTATGCGAGTTGGTACATGCGACTTAGCTGTTTAGCGAGTTGATCTTTATGCGACTTGGGGGTTCTAAGCGAGTTGTTTCTTTAAGCGACTTGAGATCTAAAGCGACTTGCTACTTAGCGAGTTGTAACGTTTGAGAGTTAACTTAAGTGACTTAGTGTTCAAGCGAGTTGATTGTATTGCGAGTTGAGACTAAAGCGAGTTGGCTATTTAGCGACTTGATTACTTAAGCGAGTTGAGTGTGTTGCGAGTTGATGCTTATGCGACTTGGCTATTGAGCGAGTTGACTGCTTATGCGAGTTGTGTGTTTAGCGACTTGTTCATTTAGACCTTTTCTTCTTCTTGTTACATTTTTACGGTTGTTCTTTTGGTTTAGTAAAATCCCATGAAAGAATCAATTTCCGGTTTAATCAAAGAATTGTAAAATCCGTAGAGCTTGAAACATGTCTACAAACGTTCCTACTATCATCTCCATCTGTTGCGAGGATGTTCAAGCAATGGTTCGGATACTCGTCCACCCATGCTTGATGAATCGACTACGATTCTTGGGCTCAACGAATCGATTGTCTTGCCTTGGAAAAGAAAATGGTGTCAACATTCTTAAATCCATTGATGAAGGACCGTATCGAGTTGAGACAACTAGAGATATACTTGATACTAATGAAGATGGAACTCCTATTTACGGAATGGACGGACCTAAAATGTATGATGAGCTTGATGATAAGGAGAAAAGAGATTTGATGCAAATATCGGGGCTTCTAACATTGTTCTTCAAGGTCTTCCTAAAGACATCTACAAGTCGATCAATCACAATACCGAAGCAAAGGCGGATGGGATAATGTCAAGATGCTTCTCTCGGGCTCTGAATTAACTATAGAAGAGAGAGAATCACAACTCTATGATGAATTTGAACACTTCAAGATGAAACCGGATGAGAGTGTCTATGAGTACTATGTGAGATTTCATAAGGTGGTGAATGATATGAGGAACATCGAATGACTATGCCTAACATTCACCGAACTCAAAATTTGTGAACAACATGAATCCCGAATGGCACAAGTTTGTTATTCGTGAAGCTCACTAAAGGATTGAAGAATACGAATTATGAGCAACTCTATGCCTTCCTTCTTGAATGAGAGACATGCCATGTTTGAAAAGATGATTCTTAATCGGTTCAAAACCAACCGTGGAGAGACAAGCTCATCCAATGACTCAACCGCCTTCTACTCTAACATCGAATCACAACCAAAGCCTCACAAGTCATACCCATGGGGAATGGTAATCACAAACTCATTCCCGATCCCATGTTCAAACAAGTCGATCTTGATGCACACGTGGTAACATCATTAATCAACTAGCTCTTCCGATTAGTCAAAACATGAATTCTCTCCCACAAACCAACAACAACCTCGTAACAACATCTAACCCACACAATCAAGCTACTTTGTTAAAGATGGGAGGATCATGGTGCAACCAGTTCAGAAAGATAATATGATCGGGGAAGAGGTGGAGTGGTAGAGGTTATGTTGGTAATCGTAATCGAGGAAGGAATGGTAATCAAGGTCAAGCTAAGCCAATCAAATGTTATAACTGTGGTGGTGAGGAAACATTGCAAGGAACGCACATCTCCAAAGCGTCCACAAAATGTTGATTACTTGAGAGATAAGATCTTGCTTGTACAAGCTCGGGATAATGGTCTTTGCTTTGGATGAAGAGGAATTGTTGTTTCTAGCCGAGGGCAATGCCAAGACCTATGATGCGTATGTGGATGAGCGACCTATTCGGGAGATAGGTCACAATCATCGAATGCCTTTCAAGTCGCGATCGTGATGCATACGACTCGATGTGGATGATGGACCCACCGCACACACATCTTTATGGCTAGCATTTCTCCAATGGTTTCTCCCAAGGTCTCCTCTTCACCACAAGCTGGCCCTTCCAAAGACAAACTCATCTCGGAGGTACTAAAACTATACGATGATGTTGATGTGCAAAAGATGCATGACAAAGTACTATCAAGCTGAAACTATTGAATCAAATATTGAAAATATGGGTAATATCAATGTTGTCCCATATGATCAATATGTGAAACAAAGTGAAAGTGAAGTTGTACCAAGTGATGCATCTTCTGCGATCAACAATGACTATATCTTTGATGAATACACCGCATGTGCCCCGATGATTCCGTAATTTCAACTAAATGCCTATAAAGAACGTGTTGCTATTTATGAACAACGGGCAAAATTTGAGTTAACTACTCGTGAGCGGTGAAATGGATGACCAAGTGCGTCTGATCATTAGAAAAAGTAATTTTAGAAGAAGTATTGAAACAAGAATTAAATTCCTTGCAAGAAAAGCTTTCTAAAGCAATAAGCAAAACAAGAACTTCAAGAAAATGTGAAAATGCTTAAGCAAGAATTTAATGCAAATGAATCAAAACTCTTGAGAGACTTTTCTAATCGAAAACTTTGAAAACAAACTTGAAAACAAGTTGTACATACAAGGAAACACCATTCAGATTTGCTCACATGATCACTAAGCATAGAGTTCAAAGAGATAAGCATAGTGTTCCCATTATAGATAAACCCAACCCCGAGTACGGAAAGATAGCAAAAGCGACTCAAAGTGTGATCTATGATGGCAATGAGATTCTTAAACCTAGACAAAAACCTAGTTGCGTTGAGTGTCTGAGAGGATGATAAGAAACTAGATGAAATCACTAGGGAAAAGATGAATAAGAAACTAAATGATCCTAAATGCAAAGAGAAAAAATAATTATCACTCCTCATGACTACAAGAAGGAAAACTGGATTTCCTTGAACAAGTTTAAGCCTCGGACATTGTTGACTCCCGAACAAGTCTTCGGAAAATGGATTTAGATAAGCGTAAAGTCGAAAATATTGTTGAAACAAACCCTCCCTTTGGAAAATGCCTAGAGCATTGTGTATCCTCCTAATACACCAATGCATCTTGTTCCTAGAACAATTGCCACTAAAAGCAAGACCCTAATTAGCTAATACGTTATATTTCAACTATTTGTTGATTTTGAGAAAACTTGCAAGAAGAGGATCACACCCACCGGTATAATCAAGGAGAAAGGGTTTTGAGCAAATGAAAGAATGCTATTTAAGCGAGGTCATGCCTTTCTTTAAACTTCTAAAAGATCACTTTGAGAGTCTTAAAAGGGATAGATAACGATATTAAGGGAATGGAAAGGAATTTGATGCAATGATAGTTGAGGTTAGTGACTATGAGCGAGCACTAAAATATAATGAGATTGAGAGGAAGAACTTGCATACACTAAATGAGAACCCGATTTCAGAATGTATTGCTCAAGATATGTTCTACATCGCTACTAACTGCTCGATTCTCGCTTCTCGATTCCATGAACTGCTATGTTGCTTTGAAAGTCTCTCATGATCGTGTCATTGAGCTTGAAAAACTAATTACGAACTAAATAAGAAAATTGAACCGGATGATCATGACAATTTGGTTAAACATTTTCTAAACTAGAAGTTGAGCATTTTAATTTACAACTAAAATATCATCATCTTAAAGAAAATGTCAAAACTTCAAATATCAAGACATCCTCGGATGCTCTAGAGTTTGATGCGCTTTTTCAAATTAACAAGCGTGATGAATGCATTCAAGCTCACCGCAACACGATCGAAAGTTGAAAGCCCAAATCTCTCAATTAAAGGGTCAAACGAACAATGTGATTGGTCCCCAAATGCCTCCTCCTTTAGATTCTCGAATTCTCAAAACTTTCATCTTCAAAACTTAGTAAATGCTTTACAAAAGGAAAATGAGGTTTTCTTGAAGAAAATGAAAAGGTTAAACGTCATTTCAATGAATTATTTGAATCTATAAAGGTCACTCGTAACAAAAATAACGAAACGGTAGCCTCGTTACAAAAGGAAATTGAGAATCTAAAGAGTCGGGTAAAGGGAAGATGCCAATGACCAATGGGGAGAATGGTGTATCAAAGGTACATGTATGTAATAAATATGCTTTATCATGAAATATGTTCCCTCATCTTAGGAATAACAAACTTGCTATTCAAACATATTTCTCATACCTTAAGGACAGCCTAGAATGTCTCTGTGAGATTGTAGAAGAGGATAAGTTAGAGAAACCAGATGATAATGCAATTGGCCATGCATGATTATATGCCAAACGATCTCAAGAACTTCTAGAATGCCTAATTACAACATGCCCTAAAACCTTAGGTGAGCAAGTCAATCCCTTGATACCGTGTTCTATGCCTAGTGCCAAGCATGCAAGTCACTCAATGCCAAATGTTATGAATGTGAACCCTAATGTGCCTTCAAGTAGTTCGATTTCAAATCATTAGTGCTAAAAATGTGAACTCGAGTGTGCACTCTAGGTGTTCAAATCCCACTATTCAAGTGTTAAAAAGTTAATCTTAGTGTGCTGCATGTAGCTCGGATCCCAAAGACATCTAAGCAGTGAAGCAAATAGTAGCCAAACCAACTAATGTTCCCATTCCCTACAGAGTAATCGGTGACATTAAAGCAAGCGGTCAAAGTCTCAAGACATTACAAGGAAGGACACGACCTCGCAAGCTAAGAATGTGCATTGGAAGAAAGTAGAAGACCTACCTAGGAACTTTAAGTTTGAGCCGAATAAAGCGAATTGTGTTGATTCTAGTATTAGCCATAGGCGCATCAGTAATTAATTCGAATTCGATACTATTTGCAAACCTTGTATTAATGTCTCGCTTGAATTCATTTCTAATCATGAATGTGGTGTTAATGTTTTGCCTAATGATGTTAATTGTCCAATTAATATTGTTAATGCTAAAAATCATGCTAAGAAGGCTAAAAGGCAAAACGAAGAAAGTTAGAAAGCGTTGGAAACCCACAGAAGAACATTTAGTAAGATAGGCTATTATTGGATACCTATTGGTCGTAAGACTAATCGAGACAATGCCCACTAGAAAATGGATGCCTCTTGGTAGATCTATTCCTTAAGAAGTGAGCACACCGTGAGCAGGCTAATCTGAGACACTAGTCGCATCTATTCACAATGATTCCATTACCCTATTTTCTCGATATGAATGCTTCTATTTACGATGTGGGTGTTCCAACCAAGTGTTACTAACCAAATGGAACCCATTCTTGCATGGGGATCCCAATTATCCGATTATCCATTCTTGTCTCATGTTCAACTGCGGATCGTTCAAATCGTTCGTGGTACCGGACTCAGTCGCTCCAAGCATATGATTGGCGACGGTCACGCTCATGAACTTCGTGAGCAAATTCATCGGGACCGTTAGATTCGGGAATGATCATTTTGGTGCTATTATGGGTTATGGTGACT
Organism: Chrysanthemum lavandulifolium; assembly: GCA_022545495.1. NCBI lineage: Eukaryota > Viridiplantae > Streptophyta > Magnoliopsida > Asterales > Asteraceae > Chrysanthemum > Chrysanthemum lavandulifolium. Next base: position 190,830,979 of record CM040239.1, on the reverse strand, counting down.
ATGTTGTTGGCAAAAGTGTGATCTCCGAGTTTACTATGTAGAAGGTCTTGGTCACAACTTGTTCTCTGTTGGTCAATTCTGCGATTCGGATCTAGAAGTAGCCTTGAAAGCATACCGCTTTGTTAGAGAACTTGATGGTAAGGAACTTTTAAGAGGCTCACGTGGTTCAAATCTATACACCATCTCCATCGAAGATATGATGAAGTCTTCTCAATTTGCTTCTTGTCAAAGGCTTCTAAAACAAAGTCATGGTTATGGCATCGTCGTCTCAATCACACGAACTTGGCACCATCAATGATCTCACCGAAAAGGACTTAGTTGTAGCTTTACCTAGACTCAAGTACGAAAAGGATCACCTTTGTTCAAGATGTCAATTGGGAAAAAGCAAGAAGTATGCCCATAAACCCAAACCTACTAACTCGTCATCGAAGTTCTTCATATGATTCATATGGATTTATGTGGACCAATGAGGTGTAGAATATATTTGGGAAGAAATATGTGTTAGTTGTGGTTGATGATTACTCTAGATTCACAGGTCAAGTTCTTAAGGACAAAGGATGAAACTCGATATCATCATCAAACTCATCAAACAAAAAAGTTAGGCTTAACAAAACAATCGTAATAATAAGAGCAGACAATGGGCCGAGTTTGTCAACAAACAACTCGTGAATTTTATGAAAGCATTGAATCACCATCAAAGAAGTGTTCCACGAACTCCTCAACAAAACGGTGTAGTTGAAAGACGAAATCGAACTATTGTAGAAGCCGCTAGAACAATGTTGATTTACTCAAAGGTTCCAATGTTTCTCCGGGTCAAGCTATTGCCACCGCATGCTACACACAAAATCGTTCCACGATTCACACTTTGCTCATGGAAAACTCCATATGAACTTGTCCACAACAAAAACCTAATCTCTTTCCTTCGTGTGTTTGGTGCATTGTGTTATCCAACTAATGAGGGTCAAGACTTAGGCAAACTTAGAGCTAAAGCGAGACATTGGAGTTTTTGTAGGTATGCACCAAACAAAAGGGATACCGAATCTACAACAAAAGAACCCGAAATATCATGGAAACAATTCACGTTCGTTTGATGAGTGACGGTCAAATGGCTCTGGACAACTCGATTCAGGACCCGCACTTCAAAACAGTCCCATTGGTTCATCCCTTGTTCCAAACTCTTCTCAAGAAACACCATATGTACCTCCATCCGAATATGAGTTAAAGAAATTGTTTGATCCTATGTTTGATGAACTTTATGAGCCAAGTACTAATGAGGTGTCAATTTCTACAACAGAGGTCGCTCATATTCACGAGAATGAAGTCAATCCTCGGTCTCAATATCTTTAAGTCAAGAAGCGCTGCTTCTTGATCCTTGATCTCATCAACAAATTATCATTCTTCAAATGTACATCATGGAACTGCTTTACGCATCAATGATGAAGTTAATCCCTTTGCTACTCCCCGAAGATGCTCCATTTGAAAACATATTTTCTCCTAAATCATCATCGAACCATCTTCTTGGGAGACATCAACTCGCTACCTCGGTCCCTCAACAAGCGCCACATGAACACCTTAGAAAATGGACTCACGATCATCCACTAGACAACATCATTGGAAATCCTCTCACCTGATCAACACGGAAACAACTTGCAACCGATGCCTTATGGTGCTTCATCAACTCCGTACTATCTAAGATCGAACCAAAAGATGTTAAAATCGCCATGAATGAAGATAGTTGGTTTAATGCCATGCAAGATTAAATTCATGAGTTTGATCGACTTGATGTATGGGAGTTAGTACCGCTCGAGGCGTGCTATGATTATTTCTCTTAAATCGATCTTCAAAGTGAAACTTGATGAGCATGGTGATGTGTTGAAGAACAAGGCTCGATTAGTTGCTAAAGGATACCGTCAAGAGGAGTGTATTGACTTTGAAGAATTGTTTGCTCGGTTGCTCGAATCGAGGCAATCGAATCTTTTGGCTAATCTTGCTAGTAAGAACATGGTAGTCTATCGGATGGATGTGAAGGCGGAATTTACGAACGGAGATCTTAAAGAAGTCGTCTCGTCGCCACCAACCTGAAGGATTTGTAAATCAAGAGCATCCTACTCACGTTTATCGTTTGAAGAAGGCCCTTTACGGTTTAAAGCAAGCTCCAAGGGCATGGTATGATACAACATCAAAGTTTCTTCTATCACCGGATTTAGCAAAGGAGCATTGATCCAACATTGTTCACCGGAAGTCGTGCAAACATTTAATTCATGTTCAAATTTATGTTGATGATATTATTTTGCCTCGGCGGACCTAATGGAATGTGATCGTTTTCTAATGAAATGAGTTCAAAATTTCAAATGTCAATGATGGGACAAATGTCATTTTCTTGGGATTACAAATTTCACAAAGTCCGGAGGCATTTTCATAAATAAATCTAAATATGCAATGAAATCTTAAAGAAATTTGGATTTGATTCAAGTGACCTGTTGACACCCCATGATTGATCGAACCAAACTAGATGAGGACCACTCGGGGATCATGATTGACCAAGCGAAATATCGTAGTATGATTGGATCCTCGATGTACCTCACCGCTAGTAGACCGGACATCTTGTTCATTGTTTGCATGTGTGCTAGATACCGTGCTAAGCCTACTAAAAGCACCTTGAAGCGATTAAGCGGGTCTTCGGTATTTCAAGGAACCATCAATATGGGTCTTTGGTACCGAAGGACACCGGTATGTCACTAACGACCTATCTGAGATCTTGACCATGCGGTGTCAAGATACTCGTCGAAGTACATC
>CM040239.1:190657911-190828083 GCA_022545495.1 Chrysanthemum lavandulifolium | reverse complement strand
GCAATTAATGTTGAGATGGATTCCATCATGGGCAACAACACTTGGGTGTTGGTTGATCTACCACCGGTTGCAAACCTGCGGGTTGCAAATGGATTTTCAAAAGGAAAATGAAGGTAGATGGAACTATTGAAAGTTCAAGGCTAGATTAGTTATTCGGGGCTTTAAACAAAAGTCGGGAATAGACTATTTTGATACTTATGCCCACGTGGCTCGTATCGATATCATAAGGCTGGCGATTGCTATGGAATCTATTCACAATCGGTTATTCATCGGATGGATGTGAAAGCACTTTCTTGAATGGTGAATTGGAAGAGGAGGTTTATATGAACCAACCTCGGGGCTTCATCATGCCGAGCAATGAAAACAAGGTGTGTAAACCGATTAAGTCTCTTTATGGACTTAAGCAGCACCTAAGCAATAGCATCAAAAGTTTGATGAAGTTGTTTTGTCTAGTGGTTATGTTCTTAACCAAGTCGACAAATTTGTATATAGCAAATTTGATGAATCGGTAAAGGAGTCATCATTTGTCTATATGTTGATGACATGTTGATCTTTGGCATGACCAAAATCGAGTTGACGACAAAGGAATTTTTGTCATCAAGGTTCTCCATAAAGGACATGGGGAAGGCGATGTTATCCTTGGTATAAGGATTAAACATGAAAGTAATAGAATTTCTATCTCTCGGTCTCATTATATTGAGAAGGTCTGAGGAAATTCAATTACTTTGATTGTACTCGATAAGTACACCTATGGATACTTGTGAAGGCGATGCCTAATCATGGCAAGGTGTATCTCAACTTGAGTACTCTAGGGTAATTGGTGCTGATGTATGCCATGACTTGTACAAGGCACGATATTGGTTTTGCGGTGGGAAAATTGAGCGGTATACTAGTAATCCTAGTGCTCATCAACGTGAAGCGATTCGAGAGGGTCTTGGAGTATTTGAAGAGAACTATGGATTATAGTCTCTCATATCTTGGTTACCCATCGATGTTGGAAGGTTACAACGATGCAAGTTGGATCGATAACATCAAGACAATTCGTCTACCGGTGGTGGGTATTCCTACTTGGTGGAGGTGCAATTTCTTGGGCATCCAAGAAACAAACTTGCATCACCGGTTCAACAATGGAATCTGAATTTGTGGCTTTAGCATCTAGCGGTAAAGAAGTGAATGGTTGAAAAACTTTCTTCTTGAGATTCCATTGTGGCCTAAACCTATAGCACCTATTTCTATCGGTGTGATAGTGCGGCTACAGCGGCTAAGGCTTATAGCCGGATGTACAATGGTAAGTCTAGACACTTAGGTGTCGGACATAGCATGATTCGTGAGCTTATCATGAATGAGGTGGTATCTATAGAGTTTGTGAGATCTCAATGAACTTAGTTGATCACTTGACGAAGGTGCGGCTAGAGACTTGGTTATAAAGTCGCTAAAGGGATGGGTTTAAGTCCAACTTAGTCCTTTGAATGCTAGGACACTGACTCCTTCACGAGGAAACTTAGGGCTGAGTTCAATGTGGAAAGTCGAACATTCGATGGTGGAGCACATGTTTTATTTACATCCCAAGGTTGTGCTCGAACTGTTGAAAGGAGGATGAAGTCTTTACTTCTTAATGGTTATATTTTCTTTGAAAAAGTGCTTGGCGGGAGCATGACTAAAGAGGAACCACCTATGTAAATGTTGAAGTTTTGCCACTTGGGAAGCTTTGGAATTTTAGCTTTTACAACATTTATGAATTTAGATATGGACACATGGCTTGTATGGTGTCGGGGAGGCGATAAGTGTTTGAAAACTTGTGTGTATTTTATCTTGGTATTCAAATGGGTTGAAGGGTTCAATTCTTAGAACACCACGATTCTCGAATATTTGAGCGTGTAATTTACTAAGATGGAAATTCAATCCTCGGGATATTTTCGTTTATGCACATGTTTTGCTTGATGTTTATTTTTTCATGCAAAGGAAGTGAACTAAATGTGGGAGGATTGTTGGAAAATTTAGTGCACTTGTGGGATTAGTTCACACCTTGTAATGGGTTAGGATGCAGTCACCCATAAGGTCCATGAACACCACGACTCTAATAGTGGTTTGTATTGGTAGTGTTGTGGAAATCTTGGCAATGGAAAGTCTTGCTTGTGGTTTCATCGATGGCGATGTTTCCAGCGATAGGCGAGGTTTCAGAAGTGGTGTATCCCAGTACTATGATATTGTTTCGTGGTTGTATTTCCACCAAGTGGAAAAATCGGTGGAAAGTCATTAGTGGCGATCGATTATGATAATTGGTTTACTATAATGGGGAAAGTGATTAATGGGCGATTAATCGATTCCATTTGAGTGATAAATCCATGTAGATACACCATAAACCATTAGTGAAAGTATCTAATTCTCTAGCGCATTTAGTCTTATCGACCTTTGAATAGTTTACTTTGGAAAGTGATCACGATTCAAGTGATATCCGTAACCACCAAGTGGTATATGTTACTGCGACCTTGTTGATTATCTTTACCTGTTCTGGGCAACCGACACCAACAATCAAAGTAAACTATTTTGTGATAATCAATGGCAACTAACGCAATGAAACACATGGCTTCAAACTTTGCTAAAATTTGGACAAGTTTGAAGGGTGGACTTTAGGAGGTAGCGAAGAAGATGCACTTCTTCTTTGTCAAGCATGAGTGTGGTCTATGTCTTGACTACTCCAATTCGATGATGGGGATGATGCTCTTGTGGAGCGGATCGGGAGGAGGAGCAAGTGGGAGAATGATGACTACATATCACGAGGTCTTATTCGAATGGTATGTCGATTCTTTGTTTGATATTTATCGAACTTTGAATCTTCAAAGAGCTGTGGGATTCCTTGGATGCCAAATATATGGTGAGGATGCATCAAGTAAGAAGTTCCTTGTTAGTAATTTCTAAAATTACAAAATGGTGATTCAAGACCGGTTATGGAACAATACAATGAACTTCTTGGAATACTTGGAAGGTTTACACAACACCAAATGAACATGGATGAGGCTATCAAAGTCTCTTGTGTCATTGACAAACTCCTCCTTCATGGAAAGATTTCAAGCATACCTTGAAACATATGAAGGAAGAGTTAACTCTTGTTGAGTTGGGCGATCATACGCACATTGAGGAATCTCTCAAGGTGCGGGATAATGACAAGCCAAAAGTAGCAATACTCTTGGTGCATCTGTTGTCAATATGGTGGAGCATAACAACTCCACGGTACAATGACAACAAAGGCAAACGCAAATATCATGACAACACAGGGCGATCCTAACAAGAAGACTACACCTACTTGTTGGAAATGTGGCAAGGCGGTCACATTAAAAGGGACTTGCAAGGGTGTTAAAATTGGTGGTAAAGCCAATGGATCGAGCACCAATGGTTCGGGGGTGGTGGTTCGACCAACTCGGCTGAAAGGTCGAAATATGTTTAATAAGTCTTTTGGTTTATTATGTTACATATGTCTCGAATCTTTTATGTGCGGGATGATGATGTTGCGTGGTGGGTTGACTACGGTGCAACAGTTCATGTGTATAAAGATAGAAGTTGGTTCAATACTTATGAGTCACTAAATGATGGTTCTATTCTTCACATGGGAAATGAGTCAACGACCTTGGTGCATGGTTAGTGGTTGTGTAGATCTTAGGTTTAGTTCGGAAAGATTGTAACTTTGTTTAATGTTATTCATGTTCACGATATCGGGAAGAACTTGGTTTCAAGTAGTGTTTTGAATAATCATGGATATAAACAAGTTATTGAATCGATAAATTTGTTCTTTCTAAATGTGGTGTTTTTATTGGTTTTGGTTATTTATGTAATCAAATGTCCGGCTTAATATTACCAGCGATGTTATTTCGACTTTTGTGACCACATATGATCGACGGATTCTACCACATGGCATGCTAGACTTGGTCATGTTCACTATAAAGAATGCAAGATATGTCTAGGGATGGTTTAATCCTGCTTTTGACATGGACAACGAAAAGTGTAAAACTTGCATGTTGACCAAGATAACCAAAAACCCTTTCGGGGTGTTAGTCGTGAGACTAAGATCTTGGAGCTTATTCACGATGACTGTGTGATTTTCATGCCACTCCTTCTTTGGGGAATAAGAAGTACTTTGTGACATTTATTGATGATGCTTCTAGATTTTGTTATGTCTATCATTACATACCAAGGATGAAGCATTAGATAAATTCAAAGTGTTTAAAGCGAAGTTGAATTACAACTTGGGTCTTTGATCAAAGATTAAGGATCGATAGGGAGGTGAGTACATGGATACTCGGTACTTTCATCTGTTGGAATAATCCATGAAACGATCGCCCTTATACTCCTCGGCAAAATGGTATTTACGAAAGGAAAAGCAGTCTTGAAGGAGATGGTTAATTCCATGTTGTCCATTTCGAGGTGAGTCAAGGGTTACGGGGTGAAGCTATGTTAACGACTTGCTATTTATTAAATAGGGTTCCCAACAAAGGAACAAGGTTACCCTTATGAACTCGGACTAAAAGGAAACCCAACTGAATTATCTCAAGGTTTGGGGTTGTAGAAATTGTAAGACTCTCGATCCAAAGCAAAAGACTTTGGGTGAAAGAGGCATTGTTGCATCTTTGTTGGATATCTTGAGCATTCCAAGGCTTTTAGGTTCTATGTTATTGAACCTAATGAACATGTTCGATTAACTCGATAATTGAATCAAGGGATGCGATTTTGATGAGAATAGATTAGATTCATCATGGTCCTAGACCAAGTCGGAGGATTCCTAATGGAACTCATGACCTTTGGTGTATCAGAGGTCCCGATGGTGAACCATCGGTGGTCCCTAATGAGGTTGTGGTTCGACAACTTTGAACACGTCTTTCGGGGAAGTGCAAAGGGTCGAGGACTCCAAAGTCATTTGGACACGAGTTTCAACTATACTTAGTTGAAGGTACTAGGGATGAGGTCTCGAACCAATACTCCTATTGCTTCATTGTTGAGGATGACCCCAAAACATTTGAAGAAGCAATGAAGTCCCGTGATATTGCTTTACGGAAAGAAGCAATTAATGATGAGATGGATTCCATCATGGGCAACAACACTTGGGTGTTGGTTGATCTACCACCGTGTTGCAAACCTCCGGGTTGCAAATGGATTTTCAAAAGGAAAATGAAGGTAGATGGAACTATTGAAAAGTTCAAGGCTAGATTAGTTATTCGGGGCTTTAAACAAAAGTCGGGAATAGACTATTTTGATACTTATGCCCCGTGGCTCGTGTCGATACCATAAGGCTAGCGATTGCTATGGCATCTATTCACAACGGTTATTCATCGGATGGATGTGAAAACGACTTTCTTGAATGGTGAATTGGAAGAGGAGGTTTATATGAACCAACCTCGGGGCTTCATCATGCCGTGCAATGAAAACAAGGTGTAAACCGATTAAGTCTCTTTATGGACTTAAGCAGGCACCTAAACAATGGCATCAAAAGTTTGATGAAGTGGTTTTGTCTAGTGGTTATGTTCTTAACCAAGTCGACAAATGTGTATATAGCAAATTTGATGAATCGGTAAAGGAGTCATCATTTGTCTATATGTTGATGACATGTTGATCTTTGGCACCACCAAAATCGAGTTGACGACAAAGGAATTTTGTCATCAAGGTTCTCCATAAAGGACATGGGGAAGTTGATGTTATCCTTGGTATAAGGATTAAACATGAAAGTAATAAATTTCTATCTCGGTCTCATTATATTGAGAAGGTCTTGAGGAAATTCAATTACTTTGATTGTACTCGATAAGTACACCTATGGATACTTGTGAGAAGTCGATGCCTAATCATGGCAAGGTTGTATCTCAACTTGAGTACTCTAGGGTAATTGGTGCTGATGTATGCCATGACTTGTACAAGGCACGATATTGGTTTTGCGGTGGGAAAATTGAGCGGTATACTAGTAATCCTAGTGCTCATCATCGCAAGCGATTCGAGGGAATCTTGAAGTATTTGAAGAGAACTATGGATTATAGTCTCTCATATCTTGGTTACCCATCGGTGTTGGAAGGTTACACTAATGCAAGTTGGATCGAGAACTGCGAAGACAATTAGATCTACCGGTGGTGGGTATTCTACTTGGTGGAGGTGCAATTTCTTGGGCATCCAAGAAACAAACTTGCATCACCGGTTCAACAATGGAATCGAATTTGTGGCTTTAGCATTTCTTTGGTAAAGAAGTTGAATGGTTGAAAAACTTGCTTCTTGAGATTCCATTGTGGCTAAACCTATAGCACCTATTTCTATCCGGTGTGATAGTGCGGCTACAGCTAAGGCTTATAGCCGGATGTACAATGGTAAGTCTAGACACTTAGGTGTCGGACATAGCATGATTCGTGAGCTTATCATGAATGGGGTGGTATCTATAGAGTTTGTGAGATCTCAGCGAACTTAGTTGATCACTTGACGAAGGGTGCGGCTAGAGACTTGGTTATAAAGTCGCTAAAGGGATGGGTTTAAGTCCAACTTAGTCCTTGAATGCTAGGACACCCACTCCTCACGAGGAAACTTAGGAGCTGAGTTCAATGTGGAAAGTCGAACATTCGATTAATTTGGAGCACATGTTTTATTTACATCCCAAGGTTGTGCTCGGAACTGCTTGAAAGGAGGATGAAGTCTTTACTTCTTAATGGTTATATTTTCTTTGAAAAAGTGCTTGGCGGGAGCATGACTAAAGAGGAACCACCTATGTAAATGTTGAAGTTTTGCCGCTTGAAGCTTTGGACTTTTAGCTTTTACAACATTTATGAATTTGGATATGGACACATGGCTTGTATGGTGTCGGGGAGTCGATAAGTGTTTGAAAACTTGTGTGTATTTTATCTTGGTATTCAAATGGGTTGAAGGGTTCAATTCTTAGAACACCACGATTCTCGAATATTTGAGCGTGTAATTTACTAAGATGGAAATTCAATCCTCGGGACATTTTCGTTTATGCACATGTTTTGCTTGATGTTTATTTTTCATGCAAAGTGAACTAAATTTGGGAAGATTGTTGGAAAATTTAGTGCACTTGTGGGATTAGTTCACACCTTATAATGGGTTAGGAGGTGCGGAGTGTACACCCATAAGGTCCATGAACACCACGACTCTAATAGTGGTTTGTATTGGTAGTGTTGTGGAAAGTACTACTTGTGGAAAGTCCGCTTGTGGTTTCCATCGATATGCGATGTTTCCAGCGATGGGCGATGTTTCCATCAGCGAGTGTTTCCACCGAAGTGGTGTATCCTTTGCTAGTACTATGTAATCTTGATAGCGGTGTTTCCAGCGATAGGTTGTATTTCCACCGCAAGTGGAAAATCTTGCTAGTGGAAAGTCTTGCTTATTGAAACTCTTGCTAAGTGGCGATTACAAGCGCATTATGACCACGTTTAATTGGTCATGTAACCACTAACGGCTATAATGGGGATAGTTATGAGGTGATTAATGGGCGATTAATCCTCATAATTCCATTTGAGCGGTTGAGAGTAATGTCCTATAAATAGGATATCGATTATGCATGAAAGATACGAGAAAACATAAACATCGATTAGTGAAAGAGTTATAGAATTGTGCCTAATTCTCTAGCGCATTTGGTCTTATCCCAGTAGATATTCGTGATACCCAGGCATTAGGGTCGAATAGTTTACTTTGGAAAGTGATCACACGATTCAAGTGATATCCGGTAACCACCAAGTGGTATCTCATTCTGCGACCTTTGTTTTGTTTCTGTTTGAGCAGTTGTTGATTATCTTTACCTATTCTTTGGGCACCGACACCAACATGAGATACATAAATGGCTTGATGAATTTCTTACTGTTAACGGTTGAATAAGTCTTACTTTTGTTTTATAAAATAATATAAAGGTATGTATATGTGTTAGCTGAGAAGAAGAATTTAAAATAAATGAGAATGTCTTGTTAACTTGGCTAAGTGTTATATGTTTAGTTAACTATTGGGTTTAAAAAAATCCATGTTATAATGGTGAGCTAACAATGACTACCTAGCATAGCTCTTTGGTACCAAACTATAGGCTTTCATACACTGTATATATTAGAAATTTGAATAATAATGAGGTAAAAGATAAACTAATGTTACGAGATATTAACGTTTAAGGAACTCAGCCAATCGGTTAGTGTGTTATATGCTTCTATAATGGATGCTATAAGTTATAGAATTATTTGGTTGGGTTGTAGGACACTTGTTTGAACAGGAAGTGAAAGCTATAAGATCGATATTACGAGGTGAGTTTTCATGTGCTTTTAAATTGGGTTGCAATTTTTGTTGAAAAGATGTTATCATGCAAACTCGTTTGAATGATCATTATTTGCTACGTGTTCTGATTATTTGATAATATGTGAAAGTTGTAAATTTGCCATATTTACATGATGAGATATATAAATGTTGAATCGTGAATCGTGAACCGTTAAATTATGAATCGTGAATCGTTAAATTGTGAATCGTGAATTGTGAACCGTTAAATTGTGAAAATTGAATTGTGAAATGTGAATAAGTTGGAACCGTTGAACCGAACGGAGATATGAATAAGCTGGAACCGTTGAACCGAACGGGAATATGAATTGTTGGAACTGTTGAACTGAACGGCAATATGAATCGTTGAAACCATTGAACCGAACGGGTACATGTTGACTCGTTGGAACCGTTGAATCGAACGGAAATATAAATAGTTGGTATATGTTATAACGTGATATAAATTGAATTGTTGGTTTATATTGAGTTGTTGGTATTTAAATTGATTAAGAATATGCTATACTGAATAACACTTATATGAGATTTGAAAAAATTGCATGATCGTTTTATAAGTTGGATTTTATATGAATTGTTTTGTACGTGAAAACCATGAATTCTCACTAGGCCTTTGGCTAACCCAAAACTCTTTTAAACTTTTCAACCCAGATGAGCTGCTTTTAGGAATTAAGAGATTAATTGAGACCGAGTAAGAGTAGATGCTTCCGCTGATATAAAGGTAAATAAGAGGGTTTAATGTTCCGAAAAGGCGGGGTGTTACAGTTGGTATAAGAGCTTAGGTTTAAGTGAATTAGGTGTTAGGAACCTAGTCTTAAACCTAGATTAAGTATTTCAGATGCGAAAAGGTTTGATACTTTATGCCCTCTAGGCACATTAAAGATAAAGGGTAATAGTTGTCTTTTAAGATGAATTAGATGCCTTTATATAGATATAGACTCAAACTGAAACATTGTCTTAATATATATCTAGTAATAGTTAAATATGTGGAAAACTAGAAGGGGGGGTTGAATAGTTTTACCAATTAAAACTTCTTTTTAAAACATTTAGATCAACTTATGTCAATCTATTTAGATGTGTATGTTGGACGTTAATAGATAGATATATAAAAGTGTAATGAAAGATAAAGAGTAAGAAGCACATAACCACGACACGAGTATTTATAGTGGTTCGGCTACAAGGACACCTTCCTTGCCCTACTCCACTCCCCGAGCCTTCACAACGTCGCCTACTCTTTTCTCGGTACTAGGCTAACCACCGGGTTCTTTTCACCAAGGTGAACCACACCTACCACAACGTCGCCTACCCTTTATCCGGTACTAGGCTAAGTACCGAGTTCCATTACAATGGAGGAACTACTACCCAACACTACACAACACCTAATCCCAAAGGAGACCCACTCCTTATTACAACACCATCAAGGATATCAACATCCTTGGAAACAAACTATCACTATATGTATAACGATGCACCTCATCGAGTATACGACCTTGGCATTCTTCACTAATGCCACTTGATTTGATTCCTAGGCATCCTTCACCAATGCCCTTGACACAATGCTTGGCACCTTTCACTAATGCCTTCGTCTTAACACCTTTATCATTCTTCACTAATACTTTTGACACGGACGAAAAGCATCTTTCACTACTACTTTCGTCTTGACTCTTTCGGCATCCTTCACTAATGCCTTCGACACAACACTTTTATGGAGAAGGAAAGAACTATCAACAAGAGAACCTCAGTAGTCTTGATGATGACGAAGTATGGCAACTCATGGACTTGAGCTTGCTCGACTTCAAGAAGTGGTGATCTCGCCTTTAAGAGGAACCTAGAGAATCACATAAAAACAAAAGACAAACTACATAGAAAGATCCCTTAGGATCAGCGGTTAGAGAGTTAGAATACTTGGGGAAAGTATGTGTGAGAGTGGCAAGCCAAAAGGAAGAAATGGCTCACGATTTATAGAGGAGAAACACTACTGTTTCACATAACCAACGGATCCCTCCCTCAAGGGATTCGTCTAGTGTAAAACTAGGGATCCGTGGGACGCTCCTCTTTGCCCATGGGTATTTTGGTTGTAGGTCATGGGTCATGGGTTATGGGTTGATCCATGGGTATTTTTTTAGATATAATGTATCTAATGGGTGCAATGCACCTAGTCAAATGGTTATGGGTCAATACTATGGGTTGTAGTTTTTACCCATTTATAATATATACTAGTTATGTATATATTTGCCCAATATGTATACACTAGTTGTTGTACATATGTATTACTAAATCATAAAATCACTTATACTTGTTTTAGTGTTTTATGTGAAAACGTAATTGTGTTAGAGAACTATTGGCTCAAACTATTTACGTATTTTAATTGTTTCGTTAAAATGATTTTACGTTTGTTATCGACAAAACATTAGAAGATCGTAAAATATAAATAAGCGTTTTCGACTTATTTGTATTAACAATCTCCCCTTTTGTTGATGACAAAACATAAAATTAATTTAAGGAAAAGCTAAAATTGTAAAAGTTCAAATTGGAGTTTTACTCTCTTCTCCCCTTTTGTCGAAACAAAAAGAGCGTCGAAAAAAACTAACACATTGTTTTAAGAAAAACATGTAAAAGAAAAATGTAAAGAGAGCAAGTGACGGGAATAGTTCTCGTCTTAACTCCCCCTTGAAGAGTCCATCCCTTTGTGAGGGCGTCAAGTAAATATAAACTAATAAGCTATCGAATTGCAATTTTGTTTGCAAATGGTTTCGTCCTTGTGACGAAAATGCTCCCCCTTGAAGATTGCAACTTTGCAATGGGGTGTCATAAAGTGTAATCCAAATAAGGATTATGTTGCAAATGGTTTGACACAAAGCTCCCCCTAGCTTAGGGTGTCAAAAGTCTTCATGTGTATTTTGAAAATCTACAAAATAAAGGTTAGAAAATAAGAGTATAGTGCATAATTTCCTGCAAATAAGACTCAAGTTAGTAGAATTTTGTTCTTCTGTACCACGGTTCCCTCTTTTGTGGGATCTGTCTAGGCAATTTCCAGGGATTCATCTGTCTGGTGACAGATTATTCAGCAAAGGTGATATACCAAACAATGCTAAATATGAAAGTGAGATATGTATACAAACAACGAACATATACTCAAAGCAATAAGGCAAATAAGTTATCATTCAATAAACAAAGAGATAATCAAGAAATCTATAAAACTAAGAGAATGATTTAGCCATACATTTTCTACTAATACTAATAAGTTACTAAAGCCTAGAATGCAACAATGTGCTTGAGTCTAAGGATGAGTGAACTTGTTGATTTGGTCCAATCTTTCAAGAAGATGATTAAACATGAAATGCAACTCATTTCGTACTTCTTGAACGAGTCCTTGGGTGATTAGACAATTAGAGCAATTATTGTCTTGATTTGGAACCGGAGGAAAATGGATGTTTTGAGGAGGCTCTACGAATGATGGTGGGGTTTCATTAAGAGAAGAAGGGTGAGGTTCTACTAAGAATGAGGGTAGTAGTAATGGATATTCCTCCATATGATCAAGTCCTTGGTGGTTCCTTGTTTCCAATGATGGACTAGTCGGTGTTGTAGGTGGTTCCCTATTTAACGAGAAAGTTGGTGAGTTGGAGGTTCTTGGTGATGAATGCTCTAATGATTAGAGATTTGGGTGAGGAAGAGGCTCGTTGAATGAGTGTAATCCATGCTCTAGGAATAAGGGCTTAGATGGTTTGCTAGAGCTAGCTATGTTTGGTTTTGAACTAGATGATCCCTTTTCTAGCCCAAAAGGTTTGATGCTAATTCTTGCGGTTCTCTTAGCAATTGTTGAATGGGTTTGTTGAGGTGGGATTCTAGTATTGTTATCTCTTACGGGAGATGATTCGGTGGATGAAATCTCATGAATCATTTAACCCTTTCTTTTGGATGAGCCTTTGGTTGAAGAGTTGTTACTAAGTGCTTTGGTCATGGTGATGGTAAGGATGCAATGTAAGCTTCTAACTACTGATTTTTGAGAGCTATGTGAGAATGATGACTTAACCTTAAGAGTGTTTGGTTTATAAAGGATAATTTTGAATTACGGAATTAAATTCTTGACCACTAAGAGGATTAAGCATGCACTTAGGATATTGTTCAGCTCTAGGAATACATTAAATGGTAACTAAAAGTGGTTAGATAACCAAAAGGTGGCTTAAATTTGAAGAGGAAAGCTGATTAAAGTCTTTCTGCAGACACGGATCCGTCTGGTTATAAACCAGGGATCCGTCTGTCAGACAGATACTTGATGAGATGATTATGCTTTTCTTAAGGTCTAGTACCTATGTATCTTGAGGTTTTGACTTTCCTTTGATGTCTTGAGTAGTGAATGTCTTAAATGCTCAACCATAGGGAGTGAGGGTGCTTAATGATGGTTTTGGGTAGGAAAGTGGACTTTAGATAGTCTAACTAGGTGCTTGAGAAGGATACCATTTTATTTGAGATGAAAAAGTGGTGGTAATTAGTCCTAGAAATCAGATGATGGCTAAAGAAAAATTTAATAAAATCTTAAAAAATAAAAAATGAAAAACTAGTTTTGAGCCTATTTTTGAGTTAAAAGTGACTAAACTCAATTTGCTAAAATTGATGGACATATCAAACTACGTGTTATATGATGTGAGGAATAATGTGTGAGCGTTTGAAGCGGAAATATGGTGAGTTATGATGAGTTGATAAATCAAAAGCACTTTGAAATAGATCCTAGGTAAGCTATGGGTGAGTGTAAAGCTTTCAAATGTTTGAGGAAGACTTAGTTGGTTATAAGGTTTTATGTTTGACTAGTGTGAGGGGATCTAGTGAGCTGTTTTTTGATGTAAGGAAGTCTGTATTCCTCATCTGTGGTCACGGATCTCACGGTTCCCTTTTGGGAGGGATCCGGCTAGTTATATCGCTGGGATCCGCCTACTGCAGATCAGAATGCTTTCAGCAAATGTGCAATTTTGCACTCTTAGCAAAATGCTTCTCCTAGTTGTTTCTACAAAGACTAAATGCAAGAACACATCAAGTATAACGCATAGCAAATGTGGGGGAACTAAAAGTACCTAAAGGTGAGTGACGACGACTACTTGAATGATTTCAAGAAGTCGTAAAATCTCATCCTACGCGTTCCTAAGTTAAGATTGTTCAATGTCAAGTTATGGCAATAGCTACATACTACATACTACATCCAACTCTACATAAGTATTTGTTTAGATGTTACAACCCATTGTTTCAAAAAAAATTCACAAATTAAGGTCCTATGACCTTACCTTACTTCTCCACCACTTCCCGTCTTCACCCCTCCTCCACTCTTTATCACACCATCTCTACTTCTTTTCTTCAAGAATTTGGCGAAGCACTTGAAGATTCCCTTGGTTTGTTGCCATTTTGGTGATGGGTTAGGAAAGTCCGACAATTGATTGACGTAATCTAAGGGGTCGAGATCGGTATTTCCGAGTGGGTTGCTACTACCTTCACCTTCTCTTTGCCTTTCCCTTTCATCCGAGGAATCCGTGGGTGGGTGAGGCCTTTTGCCTTCCACCATAAACCTTGTAGTTCTACCTTCGGTCAATGACACCATAACTTTGTTGCAAAAGCTATGATAATAGGATTGCAGAGAAGGATCTAATGCAAAGATGAATTTTGCAAGACGGGTTAGGAGCATTACGTACGGGAGCACCATTTTGTCCATGTTTTTTACACTTGCCATTCTCTTAATCATGTAGTAAGCAAGGTTGAAGCGAGTCTCGGTCACTAGGCAATAGATCATGAAACTTAGGCATGCGTTGGGGTGATCCTTGTTTCCTACTAGGCACAACACATTCTCCCTCACCACAACTTCCCATTTCCTATACAATGTGTACATCTCAGAGAGCTCCATTTGGAAAGGATCCCTATAGATCACTTTCGAATTCCTAGTGACCCTCGATGGGGATGCTCTTGGCATGGTTGCTTCCGGGATTAACATGTGGTAGATTTCATGATGATCAACCATAGTGTGTATCTCTTCCAAAGACCACTCATTGGAAAACATGCAAACACCTTGATATGGAACCCCTATTATTCTTCCAAACTCCACAAGCGAAATAGTGTACTCATGATCATTTATGATGAAGACAATTGAGATGGACCCATCATCATTTCTAACTATCCTCATTGTCTTGTATAACTCGAGTACGAAAACCAGGAAAATTTGTTCGTTTATGTCCAATAAACAATCAAAGCCAATGGTTCCAAAAACTTGTCTTATGTCGGTGTTAGCAAGAAATGATGGTTCTACTACACGACCTTCATGAAAAGGTCTCTTTTCGAGCATTTTAAAGGTTTTCCTATCTTCCGGGCTAAGTCCATCTTTTCTATGGTACATTGGTATGTAATGAGCGGTATCTTGATAGTCTTGTTGTTAGTTACTTGGCATGATTGTTCCTAAACAACACAACCACAATGTGGTGTTAATTGTGAATAGTAGCCTAAAGGGTTTGATCACAATTTTGCTCAAATCATTTTTATTGAATTCAAGAAATGAGTTTAATTTGTATTAACAATGTTAATTATTTGATTTAGATTATCTTAGAAAACAATGTGGTAACAAATTATGATAAACCCATTTGAACCTAACTTCTAAAAATGAAGAAATTGTAATCCTAGAAATCAAGGAATTAAATTAACAATGTAGTGAAGATTATACCTACACAAGAGATTGTTATGCTTGAAGGAAATGATCAAATTGCTCCACGTGAGCGATGGCGGGCTTTTGTTCGTGAGTCTTTGAAGGGAAAGTGATTGTGGAACTTCCACAGTGATCATTACTAACTTATGTTGTCTTCTGTTGCACGGATCCCACGGATCCCTCTCATTAGGGATCCGGCTAGTTCAAGCTCAGGGATCCGGCTTGACAGCAAAAAATCAGTTTAAGCATTCCTTGATAACTTTGGTTTGGGAGTCCTAAAACGCCTAGAGTTTGGTGTTTAAGCTCTATAACTTATGATTTGGGGTTTTGACGGTTTAATACTAATCCTATTTGACGAGATTCCCTTTTTATAAATTAGTCACAATTCTTGGGAGGTTTTTCAAAGATTATGATAAAATCCCATTTTATCATAATACAACACATGGATATTTATTGACATAGATGAAGTGTCAATAATCCTTTTGTGATGAATAATGATTGAAGTTATCGTATAACCGAGATATCATTATTACAGATTAGTAGTGTAGTCTATACAAATCAATCGAAGAATACTATTCTTGATGATGGCTTTAATATAGATAACTACTCAAGTAATTACTAATGGAGATTAATTATACAACTAAGATTTTAACAATAATAAAACAAATGTAAATTATTAATGATCATACATTTGCTAAACATTCTTTTTAAGGGAAGAAGTATTTAGAGAAAATGCTTTGTGATCTTCTTGGAATCTCCAGATCCATGTGTGAGAAAAACAATGCTAAACATTCTTTTTACGAAAAGAAATATTTAGATAGTTTCTTCATGATCTTCTTTTTATGCCCAAATCCAAGTATGGAGAATTCTTAACAAGGAAAGTATTAGAACATTCTATCATTGTCCAACAATAAACACTATAATGATTTTTAAAACATGACTTGAAAAATCCTTCTTTGTAGTTTTCAAACATACACGGATCGTATCAAGTTTTAAAGTACAACATACTCTAAGAAACTTGGTAACTAAGCTCTGATGCCAATTGTGGAAAACTAGAAGGGGAAGGGGGGTTGAATAGTTTTACCAATTAAAACTTCTTTTTAAAACATTTAGATCAACTTATGTCAATCTATTTAGATGTGTATGTTGGACGTTGATAGATAGATATATAAAAGTGTAAAGAAAGATAAAGAGTAAGAAGCACATAACCACGACACGAGTATTTATAGTGGTTCGGCTACAAGGACACCTTCCTTGCCCTACTCCACTCCCCGAGTCACCTACTCGAGAGTTCGTAATCACTACACTACACCATCTCCTTATGGCGGAGAAGCCTTCACAACGTCGCCTACTCTTTTCCCGGTACTAGGCTAACCACCGGGTTCTTTTCACCAAGGTGAACCACACCTACCACAACGTCGCCTACCCTTTATCCGGTACTAGGCTAAGTACCGAGTTCCATTACAATGGAGGAACTACTACCCAACACTACACAAAACCTAATCCCAAAGGAGACCCACTCCTTATTACAACACCATCAAGGATATCAACATCCTTGGAAACAAACTATCACTATATGTATAACGATGCACCTCATTGATTATACGACCTTGGCATTCTTCACTAATGCCACTTGATTTGATTCCTAGGCATCCTTCACCAATGCCCTTGACACAACGCTTGGCACCTTTCACTAATGCCTTCGTCTTGACACCTTTAGCATTCTTCACTAATACTTTTGACACGGAAGAAAAGCATCTTTCACTACTACTTTCGTCTTGACTCTTTCGGCATCCTTCACTAATGCCTTCGACACAACACTTCTATGGAGAAGGAAAGAACTATCAACAAGAGAACCTCAGTAGTCTTGATGATGACGAAGTATGGCAACTCATGGACTTGAGCTTGCTCGACTTCAAGAAGTGGTGATCTCGCCTTTAAGAGGAACCTAGAGAATCACACAAAAACAAAAGACAAACTACATAGAAAGATCCCTTAGGATCAGTGGTTAGAGAGTTAGAATACTTGGGGAAAGTATGTGTGAGAGTGGCAAGCCAAAAGGAAGAAATGGCTCACGATTTATAGAGGAGAAACTACTACTGTTCCACGGATCCCTCCCTCAAGGGATCCGTCTAGTGTAAAACTAGGGATCCGTGGGACGCTCCTCTTTGCCCATGGATATTTTGGTTGTGGGTCATGGGTCATGGGTTATGGGTTGATACATGGGTATTTCTTTAGATACAATTTATCTAATGGGTGCAATGCACCTAGTCAAATGGGTATGGGTCAATACCATGGGTTGTAGTTTTTACCCATTTATAATACATACTAGTTATGTATATATTTGCCCAATATGTAAACACTAGTTGTTGTACATATGTATTACTAAATCATAAAATCACTTATACTTGTTTTAGTGTTTTATGTGAAAACGTAATTGTGTTAGAGAACTATTGGCTCAAACTATTTACGTATTTTAATTGTTTCGTTAAAATGATTTTACGTTTGTTATCAACAAAACATTAGAAGATCGTAAAATATAAATAAACGTTTTTACGGCTTATTTGTATTAACAAAATATACTCGTCTTTTAAATATTCTTGTGAATTTCAAGGCACAGAGAAATGGAAGGAAAGGGTGGCGGTGGATCCAAGCAACATCCAGGAAAGAACCAAGATGTGCCTGTTACCAAAGGGGAACTAAGTAACGAAATCATAAGGATTATGTCAGAACACATGCCCACTATTCTGGCTAAAAGTCAAGAAAACTTTAGGAAGGCAGAAGAAGCTAGAAAAGCTGCAGAAGAGGCTGACAAGAAGAAAAAGGCAAATGAAGATGCTGAGAGGAGAAGAAAAGCAATGGAAGATAAGAGAGCTGCAGAGGAGCAAGAGAGGAAAAGAAAGGCTAAAAAAGATAGGAAAAACGCAAAAGATGCTAATAGACTAAGAAATGAAGAAGCCCAGAGAGACGGATGTAGCTACAAGTCCTTCTTAAACTACAAACCGACCGAATTTCATGGAGATAGCGACCCTGTGATTGTCACCAATTGGTTCAAGGAGATAGAGGACATCTTTGAAATTAGTGAATGCTCACGTGGACAAAGGGTGAAGTATGCATCCCATTTGCTTAAAGGAGAAGCGCGACATTTGTGGAATATGATCAAGATCGCTCGTGGTAATGAAGCTGTGAGTGCTATGACATGGGAACAATTTGAAGAGTTGGTCATGGAAAATTATTATCCCCAAGGATTGATGGATAAGCTTGAGGAGGAATTCTTGAAACTACAGCAGAATGATATGACAGTCCCGAAATACACGGCAAAGTTTAATGAAAAAGCAAGATTTGCAAAATACCAGGTAGCCACTGAGGAAAGAATAATCAAACGATACATATGGGGTTTACGAGCCGGGATTAGGGGTCCAGTTCAACAAGCAAGACCCTTAACTTTTCAAGAAGCCGTGGAACTTGCCTTGATGGTTGAGAAAGAGAATAGTCGTCAACTAGAAGAGGGAGGAGACAACAAAAGAAAGAGAGAGAATCAGGATGATGACATGAAAAAGATCAAAAGAACTGGTGAGAAACTGGAAAATGCAAGTGAGTATAAACCATGTACGATATGCAAAAAGACACACAGGGGGGAATGTTAGCATGAGGATTGTCGTAATTGTGGGAAGCTTGGACATGCAACAAAGGACTGTAAAGCTGATTGGGTTTGTTTTAGATGTAAGAAACCGGGACACAAGATTGCTGATTGTCCTGAATGGAAGCCTCTTGATCCCCAAGAGAAAATCGGATATACCGGCAACCGAGTGGAGTACAAAGATACTCAACCACTGAAGACAAAGGGAAGAGTTTTTCAACTGACTACTGAGAATGCTCGGGACACTCCGCATAAGAAATAAGATAATAAAGAAGCATGTGACGTCTAGTAGTACCTTTTCGATTATTTTAGGATTATGCATTTTGATGTGTTCAAATCATTAAGTTTGGTTTATTTTGATGAAACATTCACTTCTATGCTTGTTGAAAATATTTTTGGTAATAGTTGAACTTTTAGTTGAATAATAAAGTTTCAAATATTGAAAGAACATAATGTTATGACAAGGTGTGTGCTTTAAGAAGGTGAGATTGTAATAAACTGAATTTTAATGATTTACATAGACATGTTAATTTGAAAGTTATAAAACATGAAAGGTTATAAAGTGAAAGGAAATAAAAGTATGAGGGTCAATATTATAGGACTACATAAACTTGAAAAAAAAATAAAAATAAAGAAGAAAAAAAAGGTCATATACGTGGGTATGATGTTTGTTACGTCCGTTTCGCTGGCCGAGTCCATCAATAAAACTATTGCCACAGTTTCATTAGATAGATGTTCATAACCTAAAATAAAAGAAAAACTAAGAACGGCGGAGACAAACCAAAGAGTTTACATTCAAGGTGCTCGAGTGAAAGTGTATTTCATTGTGAGGTAAATTCCGTTTTAGCTTATGAATAAAGTTGGTTGTTAGAACTGTAAGTATGTAGAGTACGATTGGCCGAGTTTCGAGTGACGTTAACGTATTTTGATATCCAAACGATAGTCGTTTTTAATTTTCGTGTGTTAGTACTGCTTTGGTGTCTTGGTGTCAAAAGATTTATTATTTTTATTGTGTGAGTTAGAGTAGTAAATTAATCATTTGTTCAATGATCAGTTTCTAAAATAATGAACGATGAGATAAATGAATGGCTTGGTGTATTTCTTATTGTTAACGGTTGAATAAGTCTTACTTTTGTTTTATAAAATAATATAAAGGTATGTATATGTGTTAGCTGAGAAGAAGAATTTAAAATAAATGAGAATGTCTTGTTAACTTGGCTAAGTGTTACATGTTTAGTTAACTATTGGGTTAAAAAAAATCCATATTATAATGGTGAGCTAACAATGACTACCTAGCATAGCTCTTTGGTACTAAACTATAGGCTTTCATACCCTATATATATATTAGAAATTTGAATAATAATGAGGTAAAAGATAAACTAATGTTACGAGATATTAACGTTTAAGGAACTCAGCCAATCGGTTAGTGTGTTATGTGCTTCTATAATGGACGCTATAAGTTATAGAATTATTTGGTTGGGTTGTAGGACACTTGTTTGAACAGGAAGTGAAAGCTATAAGATCGATATTACGAGGTGAGTTTTCATGTGCTTTTAAATTGGTGATAAGGTTTTAAAAGGTACCATTTTGAGGGGTCGTTTAAGTCCTTATTTGATCACTTTTGTATCCGTTATTGCTTAATATCGTTCCTTTTCACTTTTTAGGTCTCTTGAAGGCAAAATCTTTGGAATGGCACTTATTTGGACGAAAAGGCGAATATATGAAGAAAATGGCCAAAGTCAAAATCGAGACACTCACAATTCTTTGAAAATAGAAGGCGGCGGCGTCGGTGCTAGTGCGGCGCCGTCCGAGGATTTTGTGACGGTTCGAACCCAAACTCGTATTTTCAAGTGACGGCGTCCGGTTGTAAAAGAGTAGGCCGTCGCTACTCGGGCGGCCTAGATGCAATCCAGACGACGTCGAAGTCGAGAGGATGGCGTCACGGACATAAGGTGGCGCCGTCGCAAGGTTAACGTGGCCAAGACGAAACCCTAATGACGGCGACACGACGGCATCACGAAAACATAAGGTGGCGCCACGCATATGTAATCTTATATATAGAATCCGAATTTTTCGCTTTAGGGAGAGTCTTTTGGGTGAAAACCTAAAACCGAACCTAAGGTGTCTTGTACAAGATTTTAGGGTTTTAAACCTATCTTACATCAAGATAAGTATTTACTTCATTAATTCAATTATGTCTTTGATTATTTGTGTGTATGCTTGCATGTTCTCCATGTCCGGCTAATTTATTTGTGTGTTTGCTTAGGAAGTATGAAACTTAATTATTGAATATTGATTGGTTGTTTCTTATCTTAGTTGATTAATGATCTAGTAATGCGATAGGTCATTCGTTGTGTACTAATGCTTGATTCATCTCTGTGAACCTTAGAATATAATTACCGAGTAGTTGTAAGCTAAACCATCCAAAGAGTGCCTTAGAGTAAGAGTTTATTATCCTAGTGGGTTTTGTAGGCGAGACCCTTTGGTAAGTTCAAAGAGTTAGGGAGAAACGCATACCCTACAACTTTAGACACACAACGCAACTAAGAATAAGGACGTGACAACTCAACCATCAATAGGAGATAATTAAGGAGTAGTACAACCTAAGTAAACACATCTTTAAACTATCATACGAGCACACATTAATTAGACATAGACTCCCACAACCTTAGTTTAGATAATTAGATAATAGTAGAGTAATCGGTGAAATACCAACCCCCCAATCCAATACCCGAGATTCGTACCTTTCCATTTCATAAAATATAAAAATACAAAAATAATCTTCCTCAACCTTAACCTTAGCGTAGTAACTCCTTACTAGCATTCCTATTCCCTAGAGAACGATATCAATACCCGTGGCTTACCCTAATTACTACACTACAACGATTAGGTTCACCGCCTAGGGTGTTATAAAACTTGCTCGAAGAAAGGAAGTTTCCTTGACCCCGAACGACGCGTGTTATCAAGTTTTTGGCTCATTGCGGGAATAGAATAGCTAGTTAGTAGTCCACCTCGTTTAGGTTCTTTGCTTGATTCCTATCAAGTAAATGTTTTCTCATTTTAGCTTTCTCTTAGTCTATCCCCTTCTTCGTGACCTTTGTTCGTAATCCCATCACTTTTCATCATGGAAGGTGATAACCAACCACCACTTGATAACCCAACACAAAAATTCAATGTCACTCAAAACCCAACCCAATAACCAACACAACCGTCGAAGCCGCTATGTGAGTAGAAACACCGACCTTGAGTTTGCGTAAAATATTCGATAGTACAATTAGGGAAGCATTGAGAAAGTAGTCGGTCTTGCTATAGTTGGCTATATGATTAGCGATGGTCGAAAAATGGCATGATAAACAACAACGTGGATGTGGAAAATAGTGCTTACTTCAATCTTTACCCCACTAAGGAAGAGATTGCGTACCATCAATACATAATCGATAATCCACGATCACCTATCATTAGGATATGCCCAAAGATTAGGAGGAAATCACGGAACCTAAAAATCCCTTGTATGATCGGATATAGGAGTGTCGACCACGCTTACATAGATACGGAATCCCCATCAATGTAATGTCATCTGCATCTACAATGACATTATGAATGAGCGACTCAATATTAGGAGAGACCCTAAGTATCCGGAAGAGTTTGCAACTTTGTGGGAAGAGTCAAGGACGTGCATGTCTTTATAGGAAATTTCACCTACCTAGTTGATTTTATGGTCCTAGAAGATGTAGGATGCGTCATTGACTATAGCTTATCCCAAGTAGTGCTAGGAAACCGTTTGTTGAAACATCTAGAATGAGCCATAACAAGCATGATGGAGCGGTTAGGTTCAAGGAAGGAACCGATGAGATCACCTATAGGATGCCTTGGAAAACAACCGAGTATGGCCACTTGTCCATTTATGATCGAGACAACATCAAAGCTTTTGAGGACAAAAGCAAGGAAGATGTTGAAAAGGTTATAAATTCATGTGGGAAAGAAGGAGGCATTATTATAAGGATTGCTTGACTCTAGGGCCTAGGTATAGAGTCGATGAAGATTTTGTCAACATGATAGAATTCTCATTAAGGATGCGTGAGGAAACGTAGGTACACGACTATGAGTCTAGCTACAAGACTCTTTAATAAAGAAAAGCGCTTCGTGGGAGGCAACCCATGCTTAATTGTTTGCTTGTTAGTGTCATATATCTTTTATTAATTGTTTATCCTCATGTTTAAATTTGTAAAATGCTTTATTTTGTTTTAACCTCTTCTTAATTGCATATAAAGGTATTTTACATAAAGGATAAGTGTAGGGAGGATTACACAAGTTTTCAAAAGAAACGTAAACATGAGAATAACAATTAACTAAGAGATATTTATGTTTGTTTGTTCGAGTCAAATGCTTGTATCGAGTCATAATGGATGTTTTGCGAAATTTTCCAGATTCTAAAGATGTAAATTTTCTAGAATTTTTCCGTAAAATCGCAGACCGGTTTTGTCGGGATAACTGACGGCGTCGAGATTGCAACTGACGGCGTCGGAAGGAGTAAAACATCGATTACTTTTTCTCGTTTTCGAGCTACTTATAAATTTTGGAATTTTCGGTCTTAATTTTCTTAGAAATTCAGTAAACATCCATTCCACAAGCATTATATCCTAGTTTAAATCGAGTCTTATATATACTATTACCGCCGATTTTACGTGAAGGTTTCGTTTGTTTTCTTCAAGTGTGCGGTTTTAGTTTGTCAAGAAGAAGTTACATAAGATTGGAAGGAGCTTTTCACGCAATAATTCTTCTTGAAAAGGATTTAACCACCACTTTACACGGATCCTACCGAGCTAATCGGGGAGTATTAGTTTCTTTCGTTTTAATTACCTTCCATTATCATAACTTTGATACTTTCGGGGAACATTGGGGACAATGTTCGGTTTAAGTGTAGGAGGAAAATAAAACGGAACTTTGAAACTATGCTTATCCTTGACTATTTGCTTTGTCCAATTGTGATTGTGTAATAAACCATGAGGAAATGTCGGTTAGGGTAATTTTGGCACCAAATTTAAAATTTTTATGACATATAGGAGTGGGCCATTAGTCTTAACAAAAGCGTCTCATGGATAGGAAGTTGCATGACTAGCACAAAACCCTTTACCACCCAAATTCCACCAAAATGTGAGGATCGCCTTAGATTAGTAGGAATTAAAGCATTCATCTTCAATGCTTAGAGTGTGAACCGGTAGTATATTAGATTCTAGAACTTGTTTTGTGATGCATTCCGAGATCGCAAGTGAGACTACACTTGTGTAGTTAGGAATAACTAAATGATAAGAGGCATTAGGATAACCCTTGTTTGATACACGTAATATAATTACTTCTTCCATATCGGTTGAGTAATTCCCCACACCTTTGCGTTGTACTCATCTTTAGTACACGATACCCTAGTTAACCCTCGAGCCTATCCTTTTCGCGGTTCTCGTGATGTTTCGGTTTTCCGAATATCAATGAAAAGCATTGTTTACACCCCACCCCAAATATACACCCAAATCGCCTTAGCCTACCCTTATGCACTCACTTTTAGTGCAAATGTTTGTTATCACCCTAAACCCTTAGTTCAATTATCTAGTTGCTTGCATAAGTTGCTAAGTCGAGTCATATCCTTTGTATACAGATTTTGGGACGATTGGGATTCATGGAAAAAGTTAAAGTTTATGAAATGACGGAAGGGCGTTAAATTCAAATTCCCTTTGTTTGCATAATAATGTACCCCAAGTGTTTTGATCTTTTCAAATCGGGTCAAATTAGTGTTAGAGTAATAAAAACTCAAGTGTAGGGATATGCCTATAAATTCCTAGTATTTTGATGTTATCGTAGAGGATGGTAGAGTAAAAGTGTATGAAAAAAAAAAAAAATCGAAAAAAAATAGAAAAAGAGAAAAGAAAAAAATATATAGAGTGTAAAAAAAAAAAAAATACGGGCTACCATCCTACATCTATCTTTGAATTTATGTTTGTTTATTTCAGTTATCTAGAGTTTAGAGTGTCGAGTCTTGGCTTAGCAACGCCATTCTTCGTATGCATTTAACATAGAGATTTTTGACTTGCCACCACTAAATAGCCTATCCCACCAAACCCTTTGTTTCCCTACCGTAAGCCTAACATTACAACCCTTTTAAAGACCTCTTTGATAGTCTTTCCTAGGTGCTTACGCCAAAGCGATGGAGGTTTGATCTATTCTCAAGCCTATGGTAATCTATGTACTAGGACCGGTTAATGAGTGTTTATCTTCCATTTCCTATTTGTTATATTTCATATATACACCCGAGAGAGATGTGAGTATCCAAACACCCCATGTGAGGTGCTAGTATGTAATTCCGTGCTTGTTATGACTTTCTTGGGGCTTATATGTGTTGTGGACCGTTTTGAATTAATGCTTCATGACCCCAACTTATAAATTAATTGGTTAAAAGCACATTTGCTTGAGGACAAGCAAATAACAAGTGTAGGGATATTTGATAAGGTTTTAAAAGGTACCATTTTGAGGGTCGTTTAAGTCCTTATTTGATCACTTTTGTATCCGTTATTGCTTAATATCGTTCCTTTTCACTTTTAGGTCTCTTGAAGGCAAAATCTTTGGAATGGCACTTATTTGGACGAAAAGGCGCGAATATATGAAGAAAATGGCCAAAGTCAAAATCGAGACACTCACAATTCTTGAAAATAGAAGCGACGGCGTCGGTGCTAATGCGATGCCGTCCGAGGATTTTTGTGACGGTTCGTAACCCAAACTCGTATTTTCAAGTGACGACGTCCGGTTGTAAAAGAGTAGGCCGTCGCTACTCGGGCGGCCTAGATGCAATCCGACGACGTCGGTCAAGAGGAGGCGTCACGGACATAAGGTGGCGCCGTCGCAAGGTTAACGTGGCCAAGACGAAACCCTAATGACGGCGACACGACGGCGCCACGAAACATAAGGTGGCGCCGTCGCATATGTAATCTTATATATAGAATCCGAATTTTTCGGTTTAGGGAGAGTCTTTTGGGTGAAAACCTAAAACCGAACCTAAGGTGTCTTGTACAAGATTTTAGGGTTTTAAACCCTATCTTACATCAAGATAAGTATTTACTTCATTAATTCAATTATGTCTTTGATTATTTGTGTGTATGCTTGCATGTTCTCCATGTCCGGCTAATTTATTTGTGTGTTTGCTTAGGAAGTATGAAACTTAATTATTGAATATTGATTGGTTGTTTCTTATCTTAGTTGATTAATGATCTAGTAATGCGATAGGTCATTCGTTGTGTACTTAATGCTTGATTCATCTCTGTGAACCTTAGAATATAATTACGAGTAGTTGTAAGCTAAACCATCCAAAGAGTGCCTTAGAGTAAGAGTTTATTATCCCTAGTGGGTTTTGTAGACGAGACCCTTTGGTAAGTTCAAAGAGTTAGGGAGAAACGCATACCCTACAACTTTAGACACACAACGCAACTAAGAATAAGGACGTGACAACTCAACCATCAATAGGAGATAATTAAGGAGTAGTACAACCTAAGTAAACACATCTTTAAACTATCACACGAGCACACATTAATTAGACATAGACTCCCACAACCTTAGTTTAGATAATTAGATAATAGTAGAGTAATCGGTGAAATACCAACCCCCAATCCAATACCCGAGATTCGTACCTTTCCATTTCATAAAATATAAAATACAAAAATAATCTTCCTCAACCTTAACCTTAGCGTAGTAACTCCTTACTAGCATTCCTATTCCCTAGAGAACGATATCAATACCGTGGCTTACCCTAATTACTACACTACAACGATTAGGTTCACTTTGCCTGGGGTGTTATAAAACTTGCTCAAGAAAAGGAAGTTTCCTTGACCCGAACGACGCGTGTAGCGTTATCAATTGGGTAGCACTTTTTGTTGAAAAGATGTTATCATGCAAACTTGTTTGAATAATCATTATTTGCTACGTGTTCTGATTATTTGATAATATGTGAAAGTTGTGAATTTGCCATATTTATATGATGAGATATATAAATGTTGAATCGTGAACCGTTAAATTATGAATCGTGAATCGTTAAATTGTGAATCGTGAATTGTGAACTGTTAAATTGTGAAAATTGAACTGTGAAATATGAATAAGTTGGAATCGTTGAACCGAACGAAGATATGAATAAGTTGGAACCGTTGAACCGAACGGGAATATGAATTATTGGAACCGTTGAACCGAACGGCAATATGAATCGTTGGAACAGTTGAACCGAACGGATACATGTTGAATCGTTGGAACCGTTGAATCGAACAGAAATATAAATAGTTGGTATATGTTATAACGTGATATAAATTGAATTGTTGGTTTATATTGAGTTGTTGGTATTTGAATTGATTAAGAATATGCTATACTGAATAACACTTATATGAGATTTGAACAAATTGCATGATCGTTTTATAAGTTGGATTTTATATGAATTGTTTTGTACGTGAAAACCATGAATTCTCACTAGGCCTTTGGCTGACCCAAAACTCTTTTAAAATTTTCAACCCAGATGAGCTGCTTTTAGGAATCAAGAGATTAATTGAGACCGAGTATGAGTAGACGCTTCCGCTGATATAAAGGTAAATAAGAGGGTTTAACGCTCTGAAAAGACGGGGTGTTACAAAGAGACCTTGACTTAGTTTGACCAATATGGGAGTAAACCCGTTACGTGATTAGAGAAGACGTACACACAGATTATGGTCATATGAATACTTTATTTGATTTTATTTTGAAAGTATGAATGTCCTAGGTTTGGAAAAAGAGTTTGGCCTTGGCTAGATGCGTTTTGTAAAATAAATTGAGTTGGTGTTTTGTCAAAAAGGGGAGGTCTTGATTAGGTATCCTTCTAAGTCTAAAACTCGTTTCGAGTGTTAACTCAATTATCATATTCATACCTGTAATGAAAGAACCACATTTGCCGGATAAGGGGAAAGTTGACTTTCAAAAATCGAGTCGTTCCTTAACAGAAAGCTGACTCGCTGTTGGCGCTCCGGCGCGTCACCAGCTCCAATTAAGGAACGACTTGGTTTTTTGCAAACGTTTGTGATTTTATGTGTTGCGAAGGTTTATTTGTCGTCATTAAAATATAAGAGAGACTTAGTCAATGTTGTCCCAACATGTTGATTTTTGTTACGTTTATAACTTTTAGACACAAATTATTCCATTTATTTTCAAAAATAAATAATTTCTAGCGAAAATCGAGAATATCGTGAAGCTATAAAATTAATTTTGGAGAATAATACCAGCCGTAAATCAGCAACAATTAAAGTCAGGCAAAAATTAAACCGATAACACTAACATATACAAATACTCCGCAGCAACTCGCAGGTGGGAATCCTTGTTTATAAACATAAAATAAAACATTTTTATCATACATTACAAACTCAATAAACCTTTAAATAAATTATCTTAATACATATTCTAAATTTATGATAATAAAAGATTATTACACATGAAATAAGACAAGTCCCCACTTCTTATTTGGTAAAAGACAATATGTTTGTCCGCGTCTTACTCAAAAAGACAAAACAAACAACTCAAAGTTTGACTGTTTTTAACCGAGTAAGAGATAAAATGCTAATAAAAGGGCGGAGCTATGATTTTTAGTTGAGGAGAGCCGCATTTAACAACTAAATTGTCAAGTCGTCACGATGTAATACAAATTGCATAACAAATTTATAATCTGTAAAAGATAGTGAGCAATGATATATATTCAAAATGAAATAAACTTACAATCAGCTGATTGAGTAAAATATATTCTCAATGGAACAAACTTACCATTAAAGGTCATCAAGTAATTTATGGATCTATATATCTCAAATACATTCAACCCAGTTATTTTTAAATATTTCAGGCAGCACAAACAAATCTACTCCGTATACAAATCTATATAATACAGTAAAAGATAAAACAAGACTAACAACGTGAAACAACCAAATACGAGCATTTTAATTGTTGTTACAATAAAAAAAGATGGAAACACATAATAGAAACAGTGTAATTATCTTAATTGTTACGTTATGACTGAAATAGAATGCCTGAGTCGTTTATGAAATTTGATTTACTCGTAACATGAGTTATTTTTATCTAATTTGCCCCAAGATAATTAGGAGGGGTGACACATATTTATTGTAAGTTGGGCTTTGGATTTCAATACACTTATTAATGAAGTTGGGCTTATCGAGCGGGGGCTAGCACCCGCTATCACCCTCTGCCTCCGTTTCGGGCTAGTGGACATTTATTTTTTTAAAAACAAACACACTGTAAGATTACCATCAAACTCTTAACCCTGTTTTCTAACATTTAATTGTACAAACAGTTAGAGTTGGTTGGTTGAATCTAATTCTGAAGAAAGTGTAGGGAACAAACAAATATGGAAAAGTTCTTAGATTAATGCATCAAAGTAGTGAAAAAATCACCAAAATTGCCAATATTAACTGTCACCTCTTTGATAATAAAAACATTTTAAGTTAAAACCTTTGAGTTAAGGGAACAACAATGACAATGCAAGAAGGAACGAGGTAGGGGACGTAGTGAATCAAAATCTTATTGTATAGGCTATTAATGCACACATTAAAAATCAAAAGGACACATTATTTATGTTTGTAAATTTGGCCAAGCAGACTTCAAGTTATGATGACGTTCCCATCGATGGAATGCCTAAATGGATCCTCTCTGAACTCTGATGATTGTGATTATTGTTATAATTTTATTATATTCTTTATTGGCCATTAAACAACAACATATTATCGGCGGAGCACTTTTAATAATTTATTTCCAAAGGCTCAAACAAGAAAAATGCAGTCATTACTGTCAAGTTTTCACTTTCTTGTTGAAAAGTAAGCTAAACTTAATCTCTTTTTAATTCTATACTATGTGAAATTGTGAATGAAATGAGAGACGGCTCTTCACGTCTTTTTGTATTTGTCTTAAGGGCTATGAACACATGGGTTTAGCACACATTCTGTATCATCTTAAGCTGGGCTTTAAGTTTTGTTGTGCCTAGTCCAAATCTTTTAAATCTTATACTTAGAGCAAGGGGTATGGCTTATGTTGATTCTCGCCGAATCAAACGTGGCAACTCGCCACTTTATTTCCTTCCTCGCCACGACACCATTGCAGTTCGCCAAATGTGATCTCGTCGTTCAAACGACATACAAAAAGACAAACCATTTCGAATTAATACGTTGCAAATATGAGGGTGGGTGGGGCCCAAATAAAGAGAAGTGAGTAAGTTGTGATTGGGGGTTATTTTTTAGTTAGTGTGTTGGAGTGATGTGAAGGTGAGGTGGCACACGTGGGGCCCAAATGAAGAGAAGTGGGCAAGTTGCCACACCCCTTGCTCTTAGGGTCTTAACGACGACTGTTTCAACCCACGTTTAATTAAAAAAAATAATAATAATACTAAAAAAATATATAAGACCACGGTCACTTCAGGTCACTTTTCCAAACATTTGAAATTATCATCTCAAAATTAAAAGCACTATAACTTGATGTGTAGTTTTGATCCTATCTTACTTTGAGAATTTTATTTTCATTTTGTCTTGTACGAAACGATCTTACCAGAGTCCTTTTTGGTGACGGAAAACTTCGGATTCCACATATCTGTTAGACGAGATTAGTTAATATATAATACAATGAAGTAATCTAGAAGCTAAACAAGTGATGACAACTTAATAATATTGGGCTAATAATATACAACTAAGTGTAAGACTCAATATTATGTATTGCATTCCATCCAAAGTATTGGTACATAAATAGATCTATAGGGAATGATCTAGAACTCGGGGTTGAGCCCAATACAAATAATAATTACCCAATACAACTAACATCGACTAACACTATCTCATAGTTTGACCGGGAGGACACCGGACGCTTTAACTAGTACGAAACTCTTCAAACAAAGATGAAGGAAGGCCTTTAGTGAAAAATATATGCATACTGATAACGAGATTTAATATAAAAAACTCAAATCTGACCAACAGCAACTAAACCCGAACAAAATGAATATCTATTTCGATGTGCTTCGTACGTTGATGTTGTCAACACGGTAAACAAGCATAGTGTAAAACCCTAAAAATCTAAAACGTGTAAAAGACCATTTTGCCCCTCAAGCTAAATAATTATGAAAGCTCGTAAAACACGTCAATCTCGTTGAATACGTTAAACACTTATCTCATAAATAATTTACGCAAGACTATGATAAATAAAAGTACACTTATGTCTACTATTTATATTCACATCACACAATATAAGTCATTTGGACTATATAATAAACATGTACTAGACATTTAAATTAAATGTAACAAAACTAAATATGGTAAATTAGAAATTATGGAAAATTGGAAAATTAATTGAGTCAAAGTTATCCCCCCCCCTCCCCCCACCCCCTCTCGTGTTCTAAAAGGCGCGCCATGGCGCCGCCAAGGTGTCGCTAAGGCCCGAGGCGTGGCATCGGCGCCACGAAATGGACCAAGGCGTGAGGTCTAGGCGTCGTGTGAAAATGTGTGGGATAAGGCGCAAAAAGGCGCGCCTTTTGGTAAGGCGTGGCGCCATTTTTAGAAGCATTTAGGGGATTTACGGATTTGTGCTTGAATTTCTAGTATTTGGGCTATTTCCTTCTTGGGCCTCGTATTTGGGCCTAGCTATTTTGGATTTGGGTTTTAGTAGTTGAAATTGCTCTTAAAAAATGATATAAAATTAGAAATACATAAATCTCTAAATATTTTTTTTGCCGCTTTAAGCACGCCTTAAGAAACGCCAAAGCTTCGCAAAGACTCGTAAGGCTTGAGGTGTGACTGTGCCACCACGCCACGCCTTACGCCTTTTAGAACATTGCCCCCCTTTGTTCAGCCATCAATAGACGCTCCCCCACTCCCTTTTATTTCCCATTTAATCTCAATTAGTAATTTACCAATTTCCAAGTTCAAAAATAAAAACAAACCTAACCCTCTCCACCCTAAAAGTGACGGCAAAATATTTTATCCCCCATTCCATTCGAATTCAAGCAAAAGGAGGAAGCTGTGATCGTGTGTTGGTGATTCGAGGGTGCTGTGATCGCGTGTAACTCGTAAAGGAAGCTGGTCGTGGGTTTTGTATTCGAAGGAGGCTGCTGGACTTGGTTCTGTCGTGTGTTTAGGTCACAAAGAGTGTGTTGTCGTGGCCTTCATTGTCCTTGGTTCCTGCTTCTTTCGCGCCATCACATAAGAGTAATGTGTCTTACATCTCATTCATTTCCCTTCTTGTTTTTCCTTGATTTATGGTCGTGGGGTCTAACCAAATGTGTGCATGTTATCACGTTACAAATTCTACATATAATGATACATAGACTTGTCACCTAAAATGATAAAAGATGGACCCATATATGCGACCTATACACATCTTCTTTGAATCTGTTTTGGACTTTCCTTTGATTGCAAGTACACGTTTATAAAAACTTCACATAAAATGATTACAATGGTTGCATGAAATCATGTTTAAGTACACGTGAAGTATCAAGTGAGATATCATATTTCCTATTAACCTGTGTGGACCTCCTTTGAATGCATACTCTTACATGATAATAAGATTCATCACATGATAATAAGATTCATCACATATGATGCGCATGAAATCAGAACATATGTCACATAAAACATCATTTGCGAATGGCCTTATAAACGACCCATAAGTGATCTGTTTGGAACCCTTCGACCTTCATTTATATACACATCACATACATGTTTATCTACTTTCTTGTATCGAACTAAATGGTCATATAAACGAGAGTATGTCTTGGGTATTCTTTTGATGTCGACAACAATTTAAATGGACCTAGGGTCCTTGTTTGTGTCGTACGGAAATGGGGTTTGAATATATAGACACATAAGGGAGTCATTATAATCCTAGTTAAGGTTAGTTCGATTTATATGAAATGTAAATGGATATCGAAACTAAGTAGAGTTTTAATAAGAGTTTTGATTCTATAAAAGTTAAAGGTTGATTTTGGTAAATGGTGAAACTTGAAGGGTAATTCGTTACAAGGGTAAAGAAATGGACTAAATGAGTAAAACAAGTAAACTTGTGATAATTACACTTTTGACCCTATACTTTGTGATAATTACACTTTAGACCCTAAACTATTACAACTTGTCATAAATGACCCTTAAACTATGATAATATTCATTTTCATCATTGTAACCTAAATTGACATTAATTACATTATAAATAACTAAACCTGTTAATTATGGAAA
Organism: Chrysanthemum lavandulifolium; assembly: GCA_022545495.1. NCBI lineage: Eukaryota > Viridiplantae > Streptophyta > Magnoliopsida > Asterales > Asteraceae > Chrysanthemum > Chrysanthemum lavandulifolium. The sequence continues at coordinate 190,795,220 of CM040239.1, read as the reverse complement.
CCTGCTATTTTTTAAAAGTTACTTAATATGAAAACCTGATAATTATGGAAACCTGCCTAAAATAGAAATTTACTTAAAATGGCTAAACTACTTAAAGTGGGAACTTACTAAATAAGGAAGGTTACTACATTGGGAAACTTACTAAAAATGGAAAGACTCTTATAAAACCTAAAAGACTTAATCTGAAATAAAATACATAAACCTCATCTGCTAAACGTATGTCCTTTCACTTCTGTAGATCCCTCAAGGAAGGAGTGATCTTTCGTTGTCTCTTGTTTCCGTCTGTTTTGTTTGCTTTGCTGTGTAATAAGGTACAGATATTCTGACCTTGTCTCTTAAGGTTTCTCATGATTCGTATACATCCATTGATATTAGCTTTGAACTGTTATGCTTTTACTCTAAGCCTTCTTATTAGGGCTTCCCTATGACTTTGCTATGCACCCCTTTGATTATGAACTTTGATTATGAACTTCTGATTATGAACCTTCTGATTGCGAACCTTTGATTATGAAACCTCTGATTATGAACCTTTGCTATGGACCTTTGACATGAACCTTTGACTTCTGAACCTTTGATATGAACCCTTATGATATGACCTTGCTTTAACCTTTCAGTTTGATACCCGAGCCATTAACTAGGCATGGGGGTTCCATGTCCGTGTCATTGATGCACCAATGGCATGACTCTAGTGTGGTCGAGTGATGTTCCACACCGTCCCTTTCTGTTATATGATTATGAGCTCAAGATATATGTTTGGCCACTATGATTCTGCAGGGGCGTATGGATGCATCCTAGATTTGTTCTGTATCTGATATGTTATGCTATGATATGATTTATCTGGTGAATGATGTCGTGTGCAATACGCGTCTTCACATTCTGGGAGCTGATCACTCCATGGTTACTATTGGTTACTATTGGCTACTATTGTTACTATTGCTACTATTGTATTGTTGGCTCGTGGTGGATTACTGACCTTTCCTTTTCCCCTACTCTATACCTTTGATACATCTCATATATTTTCTAATGCTCCTTATTTTGTCCTCAGTTCAGTTTCATTGTTATTGAATTGTTTATATATGTTCATTGGGTTTTTAAGCTCAGCCGCATTTTCTTTTCCTGCGGCAGGTATCTAAGCTAGGATCTGGGGATATATTTGGGTTGAGAGATGAGCTTTTGACATTTATTTACACTTGGTTATCGTTATTTTTATTTTGGAGTTTTTCCTTTCATTGAACTTATGTATCGTTAAGTCGTGTTGACTTGATTTTCCTTTGATTATTTATTTAAGACTTCCGCTGTTAATTTATGTTCATTATGTATGCTTTGATATGACAACATAATGTGATACTTCTACCCTTATCGGGTTGGGGTGTTACACATAAGGAAAGACAAAGGAGTATGTAACTGATGTAGAAGATTCCTCAACCAACAAGTCTCAACAACAGCATTGGCAACACCACGATACTTTAACTCAGCACTAGAATGAGAAAGCGTGGGTTGACGCTTAGAGGACTTAAAAAGTAAGTTGTTTCCAAGAAAACACAATAACCGGAAGTCGATCTCCGAGTGGTAGGGCAACCTGCCAATCTGCATTCGAATAAGCAACCAAAGATGTAGTAGTTGACGAAAACAAACTACAAAGTACCATGAACATATCTCAAAATCCGCTTAAGAGACGAAAAATGAGGCTCACGAGGATCTTGCATACCTTATGTACTGCATAAGAAATATTCGGGCAAGTCAAAGTGAGATTTTAAAGGGCCCTCGCAAGACTCTGATATAAGGTCAGATCAGATACTGGATCACCACCATCACCCAGTTTAGACTCAGTATCCACAGGAGTCCGACAGGGATTACATGTAACCATATGAGCCCACTTAAGAATCTCAACAACATACTTACGCTGAGATAAGAACATCCCCGAAGAATCCGGTGTAACAGAAATACCCAGAAAATAATTAAGTTATCTGAGGTCTGTCATAGAAAATTCCTGATGTAAGGAAGCAATAATCCGATGTAACAAAATCTCGGGAGAAGCAGTGAGAACAATATCATCAACATACAATAATAAATAAGCAGTGTCAGTCCATTGTCGGTAAATAAATAATGAGGAGTCACATCGACTGTAAGCAAACCCGACTCAAGTAATATAAGCTGCAAACCGCTGAAATCAAGCCCGAGGGGCCTGCTTGAGCCCATAGAGAGACCTCTGTAATAGACAAACATAATCAGGATGTTTAGAATCCCAAAACTCTAGAGGCTGATGCATGTAAACAGTCTCAAATAAATCTCTATATAAGAAGGCATTTTTTACATCAAGCTGATGAACATGCCAATGCTGAAAAGTAGCCAAACTAAGAACAGTCTGAATAATGCCCGTTTGACAACCGAACTAAATGTATCATCAACATCAATACCCTCTAATTACATACTACCATTCGCTACAAGAGGAGCCTTATAGTGACTAAGAGTGCCATAAGCTAATACTTCTGGCGAAACTACCACATACAACGAACAATATTTTCGTCCGTGGGTCGGGGCACAAGAGTCCAAGTTTTATTTTTAATAAGCGCATTATATTCATCATTCATATCAGTTTGCCAATTTGGATCATTAAACACATCAGTATATGACTTTGGTAAAGGAGAAATGGAAGACACAATGGAAGACACAAGTGGATGTAAAGTGAATGGGCGATTATTCCATGAGGGCGATTTGTCTTCTCTCTAGACACGACAACGTGTTTTCAGCATGGGATGAAAGAGACACGGAGTTTGAATTGAGCATGGGATGAATGAGACACGTGTTTGAATTCGGGTTTGGGCGTTGTGGGTCTTGGTGAGGTTGGTTAATATTTGGTGTAGACACAGGTGGTTGTGATATACTCGAGGATTGAGCCGTAGGTGTTGGTAGGTCGGTAGGTGGATGAACTGGCGTAGCCGCGTAGGTACCAAATATTTGTGAGCGTTTTGGAGCGATTAGCGACAACCGACTAGCGGTTTAAACATAATGCTTGTTTGACAACAAACAACTAACGGTTAAATCGTTTGTAACTGCTCTCATTCAAAACGATTTATTAATAAACATTTGATTTAGATCTAGCCGCTAGCATTTTGGCTCTCAAATTACTTTTCCATTTTATTTATAAAATAACTTTTATGTTTATATATCTTTTTACGAATTACCAAACATTTTTATTTAACAAATAACCCTCTTACTTTTGCTACTTGTCAAGTTTCGCGAAAGAAAAAAAGAAGAAAGGAAATTAGTGCAATAAAAATTAGATTGAAGAAAGGAGTTTTGCTTACCTGTTGTCAGTGTGGTGGACTCATTCATATTCAGAGGGTCCCGATCTCACGTGGCTCACCTTTTCCAATCAATCATCACCAAAACCCATTTTATTACAGTAGTTAATGGAACATTTTTTATAAAATTTTACAGCAATGAAAGGTGGGTTTTCAGCCCCTGGTGATTACATCTACTTCAAGTCTCAAGTCCCTCTTCACAAGATCCCTGTAAGTTTTTAATTTTCAATTCTCTTTTTTTTTTTTAATTATGAATTATGAGTTGTTTTGATGTTTTAGTTAATTGTATATGTATAGATTGATAATTTAGATATGTTGGGTATTTTTAGATTGTTGGTTTATGTTAAAAGTTAAAACCCTTTTGTGTGGTTTAGTATTTTTCAGATCAGTGGGATTATTTGTGTCTTTGAATCGGGTTATCGAGTAGAAATATTGTACTTTTTTTATAAGTGCTATAGATAGAAGAATGTTGGGCTTCGGTTTATATCAAGATCGGTGTCGAAATATTGGTTTTGAGTTTGTATATTGACTTTGAATTACGAACATGTTATGAACAAAAATTTCCTGAATTTTGTGACCTTATGGTGGTGGATCAAGTAGTGAGGAAGTAATGGAATGTTGGAGTATATCACACAAAAGAGTGATGAAGCACGTATACAATAACAATGGCAACACAAATTTAAATTTGCAGAAAATATGTCACAACGTTAGTGACGAGTTAAGGTTTACTGATCTGAGATTAAAGTTTGGTTGTTATGAATTACTTGGGAAATGCATCTATAGAGGGCGATTAGATTATAGTCCAATTAATGGCCGCCCCCATCCGGGCTCTGACGGATGGCAGACGTCCTCTCTGTAGCGGCAGCTTAACTATTAAGTGACAATGAGTTTCTAGAACTCAAGATGGGAGACATTTAGTTGGTTGCTAATGCTGATATTCTTATATTGATATACTGGTGAGCGATTGTCAAACGTTATTTAAACCATCACTTTTTATCCAAATAAATTCTGAAGGATATATAATTTCAGCGACCTTTAATTAAAGAAATTTCCTGCTTAGGCTTTTTAGGATGCCCAACTCACCACCAATTTTCTCTGCTTTAAATATTTATGTGCGGTCATGAATTTTGCTATTATCGAGGTCAGTTTGAGTGAATACTTAACTTTTAATATTTATATTCGGCGATTTCTTATAGCCCTTAAACTCATTGGTGTTTTCTGATTTTGATTTTATAGATATCATTACGTTAGTCTTTAAATTCATTGTTATTACGTAAGATCAATAATATGTATGAGCATTAATAATATGCTTCCCAAAGTAATTACAAAACCATTTTCTACTAGATATACAATTTTTCGAGTATCACTCCTAAAAGGAATGCACTAAACGCAATTGATATGATTTGGTGAGTGATATATTATTAATATGCTTTCTTTGTGTGTTTTGTTCTAGATGTGTTAAAAAATATGAATAAGCACACAATTTATTCATCTTCTACCTTTGGTGAGCCATTGCTAAATGGGCTTGCTTCCTTATATAGTTTTTAAATATAGGTTCACTTTTCTTGAAGTATTTAGAACGTGGTTGGAAAAAACTGGGATATAACGGCACGATCTTGAGTTCCTGTTGATACTTGGATGGTTCATGGTTTTAATATAATATTGCTAGTAATATAAACACTATTTGAGTTGGTAAATTGACCATCGGATCTGAGTTGGAAAACAATACTGGGTTGACTTTTGTTGCTCGTACTGTTACTTTCCTGCAAATTCGCATTGTTCTGTTGAAGCCTTAATGATCTTGAATTATTAAAGGGGTTTGGATTCTATGTGCTTTATGAAATTGATTATCCAATGCTGAATAAGTAGATATTAGGTTTAACTTTCATGGTCTGTAAAATATGGTGTGTGGACGTGCTTAGGCTAATAAGATGATCAAATGCTTCAGCGTTTGTGAATCTGATTATTTATAGAATAAATAGATAAAATGCCCCAAAAGGACAAGTAGTTTACTTTACCGTTAGACAATCATTTTTGTTGCAGCTGGTATGTAACTGATTTTTAAAACTGGTTATTTGAACCTTAAAAGCTCGAAAACGTAAATTTAAACACCCCTAAGTTCAATACATGTTTTGCAGATTGGTACGAAGCAATGGAGATATTACGACTTTGGCCCTAAAGTAGTGCCTCCCCTGATATGTATTCCTGGCACTGCTGGTACTGCAGATGTCTACTACAAACAAATTATGGCACTCTCGATGAAGGTGAGCCATGGTTGTTACATCTTCGTTTTAAATTTTTTAATATTGTTAACTCAAAACATATTTGTACATGAAATATGTATTAGTTGCAAAAGCAAATTTGTTTGATTTATTATTTTATAATTTTGTATCTTCACCGCTCAGGGCTTTGTAGCCTGAGAGATAAAACGTGCTTTAGTGTTTAAAAATGGAAGTTTGCCATAATTTTTAGGTTTTGGTAACTGCAATCTTTTGTTTATTTACTTTCTTTCTCAGGGATATAGAGTGATTTCTATTGATATTCCCCGCGTATGGAACAGTCAGGACTGGGTTCAAGCATTTGAGAAGTTTTTGGATGTTATTGACGTGCATCATGTAAGATTCTTGTCACTTTATTTATATAAACAATTCCTTTTTTACAACAGTGCTCTTTGAGACCACTTCATGTATGAAATCAGGCATATAGATAAATGACCGGTATAATATTGGATATTTCTTGAGAAATCTTGTCTCAGTAAAAATTAGAGCTTGAAGTCTTGACAATTGTAGGAAGAAATAAGAATGACTGCAATTTGGCCGTTGTTATTACTTCATGTTATTCTTGTAGAACTTTGTTAATCAAGTTTTGATTCGAAAAACTTAGTTGGCTGATAGGTCTTTGTGTAACAGATACATCTTTACGGTACTTCGCTTGGAGGGTTCTTAGCACTACTTTTTGCGCAACATCGACCACGACGAGTAAAGTCATTGGTACTCTCGAATGCATTTTTGGAGACCAAATATTTTGCAGCTGCCATGCCTTGGGCTCCTGTGTATGTTCCCATATTTTGTAATATCTTTTCTGTTAGTCTTGATGTGCGTTTCTTATCATCTACTGATATTTCTGTAAATTTATGCTATTCGTGGCTTCTACTTTCGCCTAAACTGTCTTTAATTCAACACCGTTAATTTATGACTAAATCATTCTGCATCAAGAAATGGTTGAAGTGTAAAAGGAATACTAACTCATTTCCATATATGCTCTTCCTGTTTCAGTGTTAGTTGGACCCCTTCTTTTTTGCTGAAACGATACGTCTTAACAGGAATCCCAAGTGGTCCACATGAACCGTTTATCGCTGATTCTGTGGACTTCGTTGTTGCACAGGTGAATTTTTTACTTTACAACATCCATGTATTATTCATCTCCCCACTTAAACTCTTGTAAGAAAAAAAAATTAAATCACCAAAATGACTGAGCTTATGAACATGCAGGTTGAGACTCTATCAAGGGAGGACTTGGCTTCTAGATTGACCTTAACAAGTGATGCTGCTTTGGTTGGACCACTTATGCTGTCAGATTCTTTGATCACGATAGTGGATGTATGCTTCTATAACTATAGGCTGCATATGCATTTATTATTTATTTTGACTGATCTTGCCAATTAAATTCAGCTACTGCTCTTGTTTCGTCTTTCACTAGAAGCTATATTAATAGATGTACTGTTTCTTTATTCTTATTTTTATAGACAAACGACAAATGTGCAATTCCTCAGCAACTTAAAGATGAAGTAAGTGAAAGGTTTCCTGGTGCAAGAAGAGCATATATTAAGAGTGGTGGCGATTTTCCGTTCTTGTCACGCCCTGATGAAGTTAATCTTCATCTTAAGGTACACTTGCAGTGTCGTCTTCTTTTTTTTTTTTTTGTAGTATTGATATCATGCATCTTTACATCATGGACTATACATGACCCAAAAAAATCAACTTTATTTGCTTTCACACCATAAAAATGAGACCCCCTAAATACAAATCATAAGTCGGAAGCCAATCGGAGGTGATAGTCCATCAAAAGGTATATTATAAGTGGTAATTAATGTGGTGACAGTTACATCTGAGACGGGTTGGTGTAGAAGCTCGGGAAGATTTGGTTCCAGGAATTCCAAAGGCTGGCGATGATGGTGGCAGTGGTAGTGGTGCTGGAGGCTCAAGTGAACCAAAAGATGATAGAGAGGATGCTCCAAATGAGGAATCAAACCCTGAAAGCCCTTCCAACAACGAGGGTCAGCCGCCTCTTGATCCACAAAATAATGATTCTCACAATCCAGACAACCAACCACTCCTACTTGAAGCTTTCTTTGAGAAAAAAGAAGTCGTCTTGGCCACATGTGCTTGGCATTTCATGCTTCAGTTTTTTGTTATTTATTATCAGCTTCCTGTTAGCTTGTTAATTTTGTACATCAACAATAAGTGTCATCCCCATATTCATTTGTTTGTGTAAATGGTAACTTTTTTGTCTGTAAAATATTGTCCGGTCATTGTTTTTATACAACCTTTTCATTTTGTTTTGTTGGTTAAATCTATGCTGAGAACATGTTTGCTGTATTTTGTTCCTGGAATTCTAACCAGAACCAAAGTGGTACCAACTGGTTTAAATTGATTAGGTGTGGTTTTGCTTCATTGTATAACTTTATTGAATTAATTATGAATAACAGTTGTTTTGTTTTACTCATTTTTTCAACTGAGGCTGTTACTCATAAATAAAGGCGCGATACTATTAGAATTTATTTGATAATGATAATGAAACCAACAACTATCGTATATGTCAATCATATATGATGTATCTTGACTGTATGTTTATCGTTTTTCAGCTATCAACATGATCTAGTTTGAGTTGGCCCCTGATAGTCTACTATGTAATTTCAACTCGAGTTGTATCCATATCAACGCTGACTTTAGCAAGTCAAACTGAAACTCCAATTTTGTCAACATCAAATATTAGAATATTCAGGCTTAATTCCCGTTGGACTCTATAGAAAAGTCCTAATATGATGCAGATTTTCCAGTTTTTATGACACCTCAAAAACAGAAGATTGTGGACAGGTTTATTAGTAGGAGGTTGCAGCCTAGTGATGAAGATCTTGAAGATTGGAAAGAGGATATGAAAAAGAAAAATATTTTAAAGAGAAATGGAAGGTGAGATAGTGAATGAATCAGATAAGTAAGATCTCAGATATTAACCTTCAGAGATAGGTTAGATCAACTGGTAAATTTTGGTTCTCATATACTTAAAGGCCTTGATTAATCATCTTGGCATAACTATTTATTCTTAACTAGCAACACGCCCGCCCTGTGGCAAAAGTCGGTAAGAATGCGTAGATGTTGTCAACATCAAAAAAATATAAGCGACGTTTTAATGTGCATTTTTCAATTTTCTTTTAATAGTTGTCGGTTATTATAATAATTTCAAATTATTTAATTAGTTTTGACCAACTCTAAATTTTCATTTTACTGTTAAAATTTGTTGAAATGTACTAGCATTCTATGCATTTAAATTTGTGCTAAACCCGTCGATCAATAGAATATACCTTGGAAACTAAGCTGTAAGAATGGATTAACAAAAAAACAAACAAACAAAAAGACTCCAATTACTCCTAATCGGCGATTTTATACATTACTATAATTATATTTTTGGCAGCCTTTTGTGAGATAGATGAGTTTACACGCTTCGGCTGCTGTTGCAAGCCTAACAGGATTATAGGTAGAAACTAGAAAGGATCTAAGATTCCATGGTGGTTCAAAATCTCTACTAAGCTAGCCAAGCCGACAGGATAGCCTTGTCTTTCTAACAATTCGATTAATATATACTTTCATCTTAAAATTAGGAAATATTCGGCTGTAACTTGCACTAAGAAACTTGAACAAACAAGCACCCAATCATCTCAATGCCTCCTAATCTTTGATAACTGGGCATGCTCACCATCAGCATCCGGTCTCCTTCTCACACCCACACGTGAACGAGAGACACTTCCATCATTCCCCTGCCCCGAGTGCTCAACTGAAGGCAGTGCCCAACCACCCCTTCTTGGCTCGCCCAACCCTAGAACATTAATAAGAGATGAACAGGGTATTTTGCAGTCAATGTATGCCAAACTGAAATAATACTATGCTATAGCTATTGCTGTAAAACTAAGAAAAAAATAAATAAAGAAAAAGAAGCTGTCCTAAAACCATATGGACTCAAATGAAACAGTTTTGATGTTTGAAAATGACAGTTAAAATGAAGAGGGTGTTAAAAGAAGGTTAAAGTAGGATGGCAGTAAAAAATGACCAGGGGTGAAAGGTAAAAGCAAACTCTAGGAATATGATGAACTTAATCTTTATACCAAATAATTACACAATGAAGGAAAATGGCCACTCATACTTTTAGATTTAGAATGATGGGCGGTCAGATATGGACAAATTTGACGTATGGCTTATTGGCTTGTGTCAGATTGGGTTGACCAACCAGCAAACACATTTTTGTGATTACAAAATAACCAGACTTTTTCTATAAGGTGATATAGAATTTGTTCTTCTATGCATTTTCAACGTGTTTGACCCATTTTCTTTTTAATTAAATCCTTTAGCTTAACTCGTTTGCCCGTTAAAAATACAACATAGCCCAAATAGAACCAATTAAGAGACAAATGGGTTGATATTGAATTTGTTCTTTTATGCACTTTCAACGTGTTTGACCCATTTTCTTTTTAATTAAATCCTTTAGCTTAACTCGTTTGCCCGTTAAAAATACAACATAGCCCAAATAGAACCAATTAAGAGACAAATGGGTTGATATTGCAACGTAACATACCTTGATGAGTACTAGATCCAGTCAAGCCAGGTAGATGCTTCCTAGCTTTTCCGTTCCATGCCTCTTCGAATCCACCAAGTTCATCTGAAAAAGAGCCAAAACCAAGCCACAATTACTCACTATAACACTAAATCATATCCTCCTGAACGCGTTGCAATTTGTACGAAATATATACCTTCATTGATGTTGTGCAACACTTGCATTGTATCCACTTGACCATCTGATTTTAGATTCCTTGACAGAGTATGCCCCTGGCAGCATGCACACCGCAGCTTATTAGACCACCAAACATATGCCGTATAAGAAGGCATTAGCAATCAATCACAAACATACCTTATCATGAATTCCCCTTGAAAGCCTATGAGCTGCCTGGCCTGTAACTGAATCAGCTTCTTTATATTCTTCAAATCTCAACTAAAATCCCACATACCATACAGTTAAGAGTTAATGAATATATAAAAGAAAATTTTCAGAAAACATGTTTACATTACTCACTCCATCACTGCCAGTCCTTTTTGTTGCAGAGGAAGTATAGTATGCTCCATTAGAACCCCCATATGTAACAGTAGAGCTCTGAAAGGTGAAGCTTTGAGCTTGAGGACCTGAACGGGTACTCATCATACTGAAGTCATTTCCGAACTGTGTCAGCCTCGAGTCCCTTGACTCTCTACCTGCAATAAGACGACTGATATCCATTTGCATCATTGTTGATTGCTTAGCAACCTTTAGAAGATAACACATATCCAGTTTGCAGCAGAACTCAAATGTTTTAGTCCATCTGCTGCTACAAGTGTGGTTTTCTCAGAATTAAGAAAATGGTCTCTCGCTGATATCAGTTATGGAAATGGTCCATAGAAATACAGTTTTCTTTCACATTTGGTCCCTTGAGTATGCATTTAATTTCACTTTTGGTACGTCAAAAGTGTGACTAGTTTTCTTTTGGTCCCTAAGTGAGTAAATGATAAAGAGAGAGGAACCAACTATGAAAGAAAACAGTGTTTTAGGGACTATCCGCAATTAGTATTGGCGAGGAACTAATTGACTAATTCTGTAATTTTGCGCAAACCACATGAACCAGTTATGTAATTTACTCTTGATATAATAGGAACTTTAAATCAGACAGGCAATTAGTAAAACACACTTTACCTTCAAATTCATCATCAGGATGCTCAACGTATGGTTGCTTTCCGGAATTCTCTTTCTGACTGTCTTCAGAGTCCGGTTGCTCATTTTCATCGTCAGAGGTCAGTTCTTCAATTATCGGGCCCTTTGAATTATTTGGCAACGAAGGTCTGCTTTCATGGATTCTATATGCGTGTTCGTCCATAAAAGGATTTGGTCTTGGACCAAATAGGCTTGATCCTAATGGATTCATGTCCATGAAAGGACTCCCACCAGGGACAGACAGGAATATACCACCAAATGGGCGTCTAAAGAAAGGGTCATCAAATGGATCCCGTCCTCCAAAAAGGCTAGGCATACCCTCAAAACCAGCAAAGGGGTCATCAAAACTGAAGAAAGGACTGCCTCGTCCTCTGCCACCCTGCATCTTCTTCACACTATCTCCCTAAAAGTATTAAGCAATTCAAAGTGGTTAATACTTAATACTACTGGTCATATAAAACTACCCAATATTGTTAACGCAATGGGAACAAAATACAGAAGCGAGCAAGCATGTCAGAAACATATATCAGGTAAATATGAAAAGATACAATGCGGTATAATTGCATAAGATTCCAGAATCCTGAACCAAGAAAAATGCAGTTAATACCATCTAATTAATGATTCAAAATTGTTTAGCCGTATACTGCAAAAAGACACGCCTTTTTTTTTTACCATATATCAAGTGGCCTTATATACCCTGTCTATCATCATTCTCATTCAATTCATTTCTATATTGGAGAAGGGCAACGTGGAGTAACTAGACAAGACTTTGGATTGACAATTTCGGATATACGGGTGTAACGGGTCGAAGCAATAACAGAAACATTTCTACTTCATAATCCCTGGATAGAAGGTGGGTCGCTTTGTTATAATTCTAACAAGGTCCTACTCTGACCTCACTCTCAAGCTATCGTCTTTATAGACATCGACTCCCATTGCTACTGAGTTCTATTATTTCTTTCTCCTTTTCAATGGAAAGTAACCCCGTAAGCTAAAATGGGAATCTCCTTTTCAATGACAGATTCTAATTGCACCTGATACATATATCCATTTGCAGACACACTAAAGTTTCAATAGTACTATTTTAGATATAACGAGTAACGACACATCTAATGCGTCACCTCCGCGTCATATAACACATCAGCTTCCTTAACACAGGCAAACGGCAAACTATATATAAACATCAAAATAACAATACAATACGTACGGAAATATGGTTACAAACGACACATTCAACATACTCCAACTAAAAAATACAAACACAAAAACAAACATAAGTTAGCAAAACATAAGCAACAAATCCATTTCCTAATTTTGTGGGTGTTTGGATTAGCTTATTTGCCAATTTTTAATGGCTTTAGTCATAAGCTCATAAGGCATTAAAAATAAGGTTATCGGATTTTCAATAAGCTCATAATTCGAAAGGACTAATAAGTAACAAGCATATAAAGTAAATTTCAATGTATTTATGGAAATCATGAATAAGAATATTGAGTAGATGATAATACGTACAGTAAATTTGAAACCCTAGATAGATTGATAGCTTTGTCGAAAAGAGTAGGATTGTAAATGACGAAATTTAGAGAATATGAATCGAAATTCGAGACCTTGGTTTATGAATGGTGGCAATAGAGGTTTCTGGAATTGTATATTACCTAATTTTTACCTTTAGCTTCCACGCGTGTATAAGTCGTACGCAGTATTTGCTCATAGTCGACATGTAATACCGTCTTTATGTTATTGTTTTAGCTGTACATTATATTTTTGAGAAAATTACCAAAATGATAAAATTATCGAAAGAGGCCGATTTATAAGACTTTTTCCATCTTTTTCTAAAAGAATACGCGCTCAACTCTTCGACTTTCTTACTTTTGTGATGACACGGTCAATACAATCTGAGGTTAGGTAGAGCATCTTTTACTTTTTCTTAAATGACCAATATCATCATTATATAAAGACAAGACTCCACCTTCTCTTTCATCTAGCAATCTCTCTTTCATCTAGCAAGACTCCACCATTCTGCTCATTTCCTTTTATATATTCTTTCTTTCTTCGTAAAATGAGATGGTTATTAATTATAGCTCAAAATTTTCAAACATGAGGAGTAATTAATTTGGGCGGTTAGCAGTCCCAGATCTTGACATATGTTGGACCATGCCACCCCACGAGTAGTAGATGCATCCGGTTCGAACCGGTTCACTTGCTCTTCAACCGGGCTCTTGAAGGTGCATTAGGGTTGGCGAAAACACCAAGAATTGTGGACAATTATGAGCCGTTGACCGGTTCTCGAACCCTCCTTCGACCAGCGTGGTGTTTGAATTAGCGCAGATCGAGTTTGAATTAGCGCAGCATATCGAGTTTCAATTAGCGCAGCAGTTATGTTGGGGTGGAGAAAAGTTTGATCGCGGATCCGAATGATTCCTATGATATTTTAAGATTCCAGCGATAACAGACAGATTCCGTGAAACTTTTCATGTAATATTGATTTTAAGTCAACTTTAATAACTTGCATTTCATATGGTTGATGAAGAATCTTTTGATGCGTGATATTTTTTGGTCAATATTTTATGATTCTCATATACATCTATTTTTAGATCTGTGATGGTATTTTTTATTATTATTTTTTTTTATTAATAAAATTGTGGTTAATTAAGTAAAGTTATGTTGGAGATGGATTTATTGAATGGGTGGATCGAGTAATGAAATAAGTAATTTTGTAAGTATAGATAATTTTGTGGTTGAAAGCGGTGGTGGTCGAAAAGTTGAAGCGATGGTAGTCGGCGGTTGGCGGTGGTGGTAGTAGTTATGGACCCAGTAAGGTGGTGGCGGTGGTGGTCGACGGTTGAAGCGGTGGTAGTCGAGTAGTTGAGCAACGGCGGTGGTGGTGGTGGTGGTGGTGGATGGAGTTAGGTAAGGGTAGGTGGGATAATTAATAAAAAAAATATAATAAAGGGTATATTGATCATTTAAGAAAAGGTAAAAAAGCATGTCTACCTAACCCTTGTACTTGTATGGACACGTGTCACAAAAGAGGTGGAGTCGAGCAGTTGAGCATTACTCTTTTAGGAAAGAGATGAGAAAAAAGTCTTAAAATGGACCATCCTTGAAAAATTGGCCTCTTTTGATAATTTTCTCTTATAATTAACTTTACTAGTAACATAGTGTAATAACTAATAAAACAATTAATTTTACCATCAACATATCTCACTTAAGTATACACACACGACTCGACCTTAGCTAAGATTGAGTCTTGCAAATTTGCCATAAAAGACACGTTGATGGTGAGGGGTGTAACAAGGAGGACTCGGTCTTCAAGTTGTTATTACGGATTGTTTAAGATAGTTTTCAATGACGATATGCATGTAAGTCATTGAGTGCTAGGTATACTCTTCATTTAAAGTGCAAAGAGAAGAAAATGTGAAAACGAAATTGATAACTTTCGTTATAGGCTTGGCAGTGCGTCTATGATGCAACCCGAACCCGAATTGACCCGAATTCTAAACAATGTCGGGTTCGGGTATATATTTTTAGCCTTGACCAGACCCGAACCCGACTAACCCGGCTCAACAACACTTTTACAATGTAAAAACTTGGTGACCCCAAACCCGAATTGACCGACCCGATTGACCCGGCCAGTTGACCGAACCCGAGTTGACCCGAGGCGAGTTGACCCAGTTCTAAACAAGGTCGGGTTCGATATATTTTCTAAGGCTTGACAGGAGTTGACCGAACCTCACGGGTCAACCCGAATAACACCCCTAGCGGTAGCCATACTTAAAAGTTAGCACAACGACATCAAATTTTAATATATTTTTTGTTTTCAACCCTCCACCCAAAATTCAAGTAGCCCACAATTCACACTTAGGCCCAACATTCTAAAAGCCTTATAACTCCTGCATTGTCAAACACATTACACGAACATTCAACTAAATTGTGGCTGTCATTCTCTAACGCTCTATTCTCGAGTTTTTTTAATGGAAAGGTAAGGGATGGGAAGGAAATTGAAATAAAATGTGTTCTTGAGTTTTTTTTAAAGAGAAAGGTAAGGTGCGGGAAGGGGGAGGGAAGGAATGTATGAGCTTTTTTGTGTATATGTCTTCCTCCCAAAATTGGGGGTTAGGAGAGGAAGTGGCCAACTAACATGGGCTTTTGTTAAATTACGATTATATCATCATTTGTTTATGGTTATCATATGTAAGTCTACCCTAATGTTTATGGTCATCATTGTCATGTATTATGGTTATCATCGTCATGTATGTGTATATCCCATGCATATATGTGTTGTCATGCATATTGGATTTGTATGCGCGCAAGCAACCAACTAAGTATAATAATCTCATTAATATGTTTTATCGTGTGTATTGGATTTGTGTTGTGACTTCTTATTATTTGTAGCAACCAACTGTAAGTATGATAATCTCATTAATTGCGTATTTGTTTTGCTATCTTTGTTACGTGTAGAATATAGTTGTTTATGTTATTTATTGGATTGATAAAGTTATTTTTGCGTAATTGTATTGTGAGTATTGAAATGAGTGGTTAATTTGAATGCTATCTTATTAGTAAGAAATCGATTATGTAGAACTATTAATTATTTGTATAGTTTCAAGATATATTCGTAATTTTGCTAGCTTATATGTTCTTTCCTTTCTACTTAAAATACAAACTCAAGAACACAAAGTGCAATAACCACTTTCTTTACAACGTCATCTTTTACTTTGCCCTTCCCATTTCACCCCCTTTCATTCTTTAAAATTTGGACTCGAGAACAGATCGTAATAAACACCCGCAATTCTTTCCTCAAAATTTCACAACTCATTGATCAACATTTGCATTTTTCGAATGTCAATTTTGAGCATGGTAAGTGATAATCCCAACTTTAATTTTGATTTTGTAAATTCTAAATTTGTGTTAAAAATTACAAAGCGTGTTATTGTTACTTTGTATTACTCTATTAGACAAAAATATATAGATTTATAACCAAATTGTGTTATTTTTACTTTGTATTTCTCGTGAGACGTTATGTTTATAGTGGTTATTACATGTGAAGCTTTATAAATCTTAAACCCACAAACAAGATTGGACTTATTTATCCATATCTAATAATAAGAGCATCCAGAATAGCTCGTAGGCAAGAAAGGTAAGGTCACAAGGAAGTGAAACGGTTTGGAGCGGAGTGGTTCGGCGAAAGAAAGGTAGAGCCATTGCCCGGTTGACAAACCTTTCCATGTACATTTTCTAGAGTTATTGGTAAGAAAGGATAAAATAGAAACTCCCTATATGAATACATTCCACTCGCTTTAAGTTAGAAGGATCGTTATTTCATTTTCTATATTTTATATAAAGAATATAAGCATCTAGAAACAAATGGCGTATTATTAGTTCACATGCAGAAAAATCAATTTACTTTCGACTAACTTTGGTAAAGACGTATTATTAGTTAAGGAAAAATTCACAAAATCATGCATAATCGAACTAAAATACAAGTCACTGGTATAATGTGGGAGTTGTTGACATGTGAAGATCAAGTAAAGACTACACCATTATGGTGTAATGACGAGGTTAGGCTCATGGCAAGCCTCCATCTTTTGCTTTATCAATAATCTTGGGTTTCATATGTCTTGATATATTATTTCGGCAATATGATTATATATGTTAACTTTCACATGCATTGGTTTTTATTGTAGTTTGGGTTGATCTTAAACACAGTATTTGATAGTGTATATAAGATACGAACATAATTCCATTAAATTTTTACATTTACGTCAATAAAGTTAAAATACATTTGGGAGATCATTTTCGAAGAAAAGTTATTAATACAATCAAATTGAACTAATAGGGAAGATTTAATTTTGTACATGACGAATGCAATAATCTTATTAGTCAATGAAAATTTTAAATAAGTCTTATCTTAAGAAAAAGAAAAAAAGTGAGTCTGAATCAACTTGGCTTTATAAAATAGAAAAAAAAAATTAAGCAAATAAAGTACAAAATAGCCGGTTAGAATTTAGAAGCTAAATAAAAGATTTTGCTATTTGTAGCCGTAAGAGCTACGTTTAATAGTTAGAAACATATAATAAGAGGTGGTACATTTAATTTGTACGAGTAAGTTAAATTCACGGTTTTCGAAAGTTACAAAGATTACATGCATATCAGTATTGACTACGTCTAACATTTTCCTTAAATAAAACATTACTTTGTTAAAGATTGGTTATTGTGTATGTCATTGAAAATTAAACACGCTATTCCTTGCCTAAAATGACCGTTATTCAACAGGAAACTAACATACGAAATTTCGGGTTACAAACGGGTCAACCATATACATCTATCACCCATATATAAATTCTTCTTTATCCTCATTTTTTTTTTCTTTTATATCAAGTTAACTGTTTTATTCAAACATTACGTACGTACGATCTATTATTTATTAAATTCAGGTTTTCCGTCATATGAATTTGCATTTTGGATCGAATATGTCGATGGATTTTGATTATGCATCATATCAAGGAGGCAATGATAATAAAACTTTCAGACAAATTAGTCGTGATCGTAAGTTTTTTTGTTTTTGCATAGTTTGTTTTTTAGTTTGATTGCGTTTAAAGTATACGTAAATGAATTGAATTGGTTTTCTTATGCGATATACGAATATGGTAAATGAATATGGAGAATGTGGTATTGGTTGCATGGAGTTTAATATACTAAGACCAGTTATTTAAGTGAAAATTTATTTTGGTACTGTTTCTAGAAGGAAAATGTCTCGGATGTAGAGAGAGAATGAGTGGAAAAAAAAATATATTATATTGTTGTGTGTAGGTGGATTAGTAGGAGGATATTGTAGGAGGCTTTAGCAATGCTCTTCTAGAAAGAGAGCTCATTTGGGGTTTTATTAGGGCTAATATATGGGAAAAGGGTAACCGGTGTTGTAGCCCCTATTGACCGGTGTCACGACCAACAAATGGAGGTGAATCGTATAAGACCATGATTAAATGAAAACGAGGACACGTTTGAACCCATGACCTCCGTTTTACGCTTCATGTCCCCCACCATTGGCTACTATAGTGGGGACATTAGTGCGAATATATGAACCATATAGAATATAGAATATGTATCATATATGTGATGCATGTACACAGAATTACCTATAACTGATACTAGTGTGTGTGTATAAATACATTTGGTTCATTATATTAGACAACAATCTTCTCTCCATAGTTTAGCTTTTTGAACTATCGTACTTGCCTTTTCATTGCAATCAAACTTAGCATTAATGAGCAATTTAGCACCAAAACAGTGTCATGTTCATCTTTATTCAAACTTACATTTTCACGATTCAATCATTCGTTCTTGTGCGAGGTGTTTTGCTCCTTTGAGTTTTTGATATTTACACTAAAAAGCAAGTATGATGGTTGGAAAAGTTAACCATTCGGTTATGTAGTTAAGAGTTATACGAGGCTTGAACTCCTGTCCTCTCCACTTAATATGTTAGTGGTAACGCCGTACTAGCTAACCTTAAGCTTGTGCATGTTCTAGAAGTTCTTGAGTTGACGGCTAGTTATAAGTATCGTTAACAAGGTTTGTACCCTTGTTTGATAAATCGTCATTAAACAGTTTTCGTTGACTATGGCACTAGGTTAGCGATCCCAGAGTCCTACTGTAGACTATTACAATGTTCTATACAACTTCATAAACAACAGAGCTTTTATCTCAAACTAGATCATGTAGACCGCAGGCTAAAACTGAATACCATGAGGAATGCGACATCTACAGAGGATGGATGAAATTACTATCAAAACAAAGAAAAGATGAATTAACCTTGATAAAGGAATTGCGTCATTGATTATTAAAATCTTACTATGTAGTTCCAATTACTTTATGTCCTGAACTCACAGAGCTGTATTAGACAAATCAATATTTGACCTTAAACTAGTTGTATATGACTATTAGTTTGCTTAATTACTATCAAAAGTTACAAGTTGTCGTTGTCCGGATTCTAAAAGTTATGATATTGTGTTATTTCTTATAGTAATAACTATTTCATATGTTATGCAGGATTATTGTATGACATGATCAGATCGGCTAAAAGACCAGACTCGAAAACCCCAAATTGGAAGGTTTAATTTCTTTTACCCTCATTGAATCAATTTTGTTATCTTACAGTAATGTTGCTCTCTATCCGTTTTTATTTGGTTAGTATCTGACACATATTCTCTTAGGTACTCATCATGGACAAAGTTACTGTTAGAATTTTGTCACACTCATGCAAGATGGGTGACCTCACAAATGAAAATGTTTCATGTAAGAAGCAGACACCAGTTAAAAAATATTTGAATTTCTCATTTCTTAATTTAATGGTCAACATAAATGGCTTGTCATATTCAATAAATTTGAATTAACAATGATATCGGCATATGCCTCATGCGAATTACTTTACATTTTTATGTTCTGTTTGCAGTGGTGGAAACCATAAGCAAGCGAAGGCAACCAATGCCCAACTTGGATGCAGTATACTACATCCAGCCAACAAAAGAGAAGTAATTATTTTATCTTTTGCTTCTCTTTACAACGTAACTGTTATCTTTTGCATTATTATTTTTAAATAATCGCCAGTGCAGACACTTGTTAATAAACATATATAACAAACGGTGGCTATTACTTTTATTATTACTGTTTTCTCAAATCGGTCTGAATCTTACTGTATGATACTATCTCATGTTTCTTGAAATGCAGTGTTGTAATGCTCCTTAATGACATGGCTGGTAAAACGCCTCTATATAAAGAGTAAGTGAATGATCAATTTTTTTTAAATGTTTCAGTAATATATTTTTTCACCTTCGAATATTATGATACATCTTTTTTAAGTGTTTCTTACTACTTGCTTTCTTTATCCTTTCAGTGCCTACATATTCTTCAGTTCAACTGTTTCAAAAGAATTGGTTACTCACATCAAAAGGGAGCCAACAATAAAATCTCGCATACGTGGAATGAAAGAGGTTAAAATAATTCATTATCCTTTTTTTGGTATAGTATAAGTATTGTATAGTTGTACTAACTTTTGAGGGGGGTTATGCAGATAAACTTGGAGTACTTTGCCATTGATAGCCAGGTATATGAAATTGCTTAGATAAATTGGCTACATTATTTAATAATCTTTATTTCAGTAAAAAAGATGTCACTGAACTAAGTTTTGCACAACATTTATTGAACTCTAAGACATATTTAGTTTGGAATTAATTGATGAGGCTAAACACAATGCTCGTATCTATATGACGTGTTGCGGTTTTGACTAGTTAATATTATCATATGCAGTGTTATATCACTGATCATGGGACGACTTTGGAAGAACTTTACGGAGACGAGGAAATGAGCCGGAAAGGAGATGAGTATCTAACTGAAATGGCCAATCGGATAGCAACCGTTTTTGCTTCAATGTTGGTAAGTAATTCTGTTACATTTACTATTTATAAATTTTGTAGCTTATAAGATTTTCTTTTCAGGAGTTCCCATCTGTTCGTTACCGAGCTGCCAAATCACTAGACCCTACCACAATGACGACATTTTCTGATCTGATCCCTACAAAACTTGCGGCTGCTGTTTGGAATAGCCTCATGAAATATAAAACTCTCGCTAACTTCCCACAGACTGAAACATGCGATTTGCTCATCTTAGATAGATCAATAGACCAGGTTTTTATCTTTATATGTTTTAGTTTTAATTTGCTTTCTGCAGCCTCATATCCTTAAATTGTTCTTTGATTTAACTTTTGTAGATTGCCCCGATCATTCATGAATGGACATATGATGCCATGTGCCATGATTTGTTAGAAATGGATGGGAATAAATATGTTCACGAGGTTAGTCTACTCTTGTCTACACTCTACAAGAACTGACTTGACAAGATGAGGTTGGGTAATACATTGAAACATGTCACTTTCAAATACGGGCCGGGTCAACCTTAACTTTTTTCTGTTAAAAGAAAAAATTACTTTTTTGCATTGAATATGATTATAAAAATGGAATAGTCTACAACAACAACAAACCCAATCCCGCCGAGGCAGGGTATGGGGGAGGTAAAATGTAGACAGATCCTACCCCTACACCAGGGTAAACCCGTGGGTAGAGAGACTGCTTCCAACGAGACCTCCGGCAAGTGCATGTGTGCGGGTGAGGTAGAAAAGAAATAAGAGCAAATGACAAAACAATAAGCAATACCGCAGACAAAGAAAGCACACCGAACGAGCAAACATAGCATAAAGGGAAGAAAGAAAACCACGCACAAGCACACGCAAAGAAGCCAACAACAAAGCGCAACAGAAAACAAAGAGCCAAGGCACACCTAAAAGCAAACCAACTAGAGGGGCGCAGGCAAAGCCAACAACATACAGGCCAAAAGCTAAGGCAAAAAACAAGGAGCACCTAAACCAAAACGCAAGGAGCAAGAAAAGCAAGCAACCCTAAGGGGGAAACCAAAAAAAAAAGCAACGCAAACCACGCACGGGGCCTAAAGCTACGGCAAAGCAAAGAAGGGGCTACAAAAACCAAAAACGCAAGGTGCAAGGCAAAAATACACCAAAAAACAACCTACAAAACACAGAGCACCTAGCAAAACTACCCGCAAATCCTAATTCTATCCCTCCACCCCTTCCTGTCTGAGATCATGTCCTCGGTCAAACGAAGCTCCATCATGTCTACTTCTCTGAATTAAACGATTTAGGAAGTTGTATGCGTTGATATATTTCAAGGCAATTCTCAACCCGTTTGACCCCTTTCACTAATTATTTGTAATTAAAATAACCTAAATCTCGCGATTCATAAGTATATGGGTTTAAATTACCACCTATACTAAAAATGTTGGCTAACTTTGGTGTTTTGTTGCTATTATCGTCAAGTACTGCTTAGGTTCCAAGCAAAGCAGGTGGTTTTGAAAGGAAAGAGTTTCTTCTTGAGGAGCATGATCCAGTATGGTTAGAGCTTCGTCATTCGCACATAGCAGATGTATGTCTAGTTAGCATTCCACTTCAGATTATTACAAATACATTCATATGGTTTTTGATTAATGGTCCATTTTCAGGCTAGTGAAAGGTTGCATGACAAGATGACAAACTTTGTGTCGAAAAATAAAGCTGCAATGCATTCAAGGTCCGTTTGCACATGATTTCTTTGAATACGGTTTATAAAGCAGTCTTTTTTTATTTGCATGTAAATAGTTTATATAGCATTATTTTTTATTTCTTTTTATGTCGCTTGTAGAGATGGTGGTCAGGTCTCTACTCATGACCTGAAAAGGGTGGTTCAAGCCTTGCCACAATATAATGAACAAATGGAGAAACTATCCCTTCATGTTGATGTAAGTTTGTAGAATCTTCCTCTTTCACCACAATGTTAAACAGTTTTCAGTTACTAGCTTGGCATTAATATGTTTTCTCCTCTTGTTATTGTTTACTAATATTACGGTGGGAGCGTATTAAAGGTAGGCAGAAGGACGGATACAAAAGTAACGGTGAAAATTTTTTTCTACAAAAAGCCACTCAGCAATTTTAACTATCTTATTTTGTCAAGTCTATCTTGAAGTTAAGATCCCATAAATAGCAAAGAAAATGCTCATGTTTTGATAATTTACTAACTAGTACGTTAGCAAAAAGAACGAGTAGGTTTAATACAGGGTGGTCTAATATCTTGTTTAATTTATATAGATGGCTGCAAAGATAAATGGAATCATTCGGGAGACAGGACTTCGAGATTTAGGCCAACTAGAGCAGGACCTTGTCTTTGGAGATGCAGGAACCAAGGATGTCATCAAGTTTCTTAAGGAACAAATGGTGAGAAAATGTTATTTAATAGCTTATGAATATTTGTGTTTGTTCATTTATTTACTTCTATAAATTTCCTCTTCATGCAGGATGTAACAGATGAACATAAGGTGCGGTTATTAATGATCTATGCAGCAACTCATCCTGAGAAGTTTGAGAGTGACAAACTTACAAAGTTAATGGAGGTGACTATTTTCCTAATTATTTAACTTGAGCATTAAATAAGTTGTATTAAAATGATTATTTGACATTATGCTACTGGCTGATCTTACTCTTTTTCAGTTGGCAAATCTTTCTCCTGAAGATATGAATGCTGTTTATAATATGAGATATCTTGAGGCCGCACCAGAAACCACAAAAAGCTCATCCAGTGCCTTCTCACTTAAAAAGGTAAAGATATACATGACTTTGATGTCTGTTGACTTTCATGTTGAATGAACCTCATCTTTGACTACTCAATATCTTCCTTTTGGATATTAATTCAGAAGAAGCGCGGTCTTAGAAAAGATCGTCCGGGTGAAGAAGCAGCCTGGCAGTTATCACGATTTTATCCCATGATTGAGGTATTTTGTTGCACACTAGTTTCTAACTGAACACGTATGTTAACTAATAATAAATGTATTGTGAGGAGAATTTAACCTCTATTATATTTTCAGGAACTCATTGAAAAACTTAGCAAAAATGAACTGCCTGTGAATGAATACCCGTGTATGAATGACCCAAGTCCAACCTTCCACGGGGCGTCACATGCTGTGTCAGCAAGGGTACTTGATACTCCATCTGCTCACTCAATGAGATCGAGGCGATCAACATGGGCTAGGCCCCGAAATTCCGATGATGGGTATTCCAGGTATGCATGCTTGTGGTAATATCCTTTTTGTGATTAAAAGATGTCTTTAGATAATAACATGGGCCCAGAAGATTATAAATGTCATTAATTAATCTAATAGTGGAGATTCGAACCATGTACTTAGGTGCTGGTTAATCAATATAAATACATAAAATTAATTTTAAACTTTTTATACAATGGAGTCATGGACAATTGTTTTTGTATCAACCCAGCCTGACCCATTTAGAACTGCACCAAAAAGACCCATTCTGACCCAACTTATCCTGCCACCTCTAAACTAATTTGATTGTTTCATTTTTACTAAAAATATGTATTTCAATCTTTGTCTGCAGTGATTCAGTTCTGAGACGTACGACTAGTGAGTTTAGGAAGATGGGTAAACGTATATTTATTTTTATCGTTGGCGGGGCAACTAGATCAGAGGTACGAATTATCTGTTTTCTTTGAAATGAAAGCTTCTCTGGTAAATATTCAAAAAGTTTAAACATTTTCATATCTTTCAGCTGCGGGTTTGTCACAAGTTAACAACAAAATTGAGGAGAGAAATCATTCTAGGTTCATCTAGTCTTGTTGATCCTGCACAATTTGTTGAGGTAAGCAACTTCTCATATAGTCTCCACACCTTTCACACAATCAGTGCACCCGTGATTTGGTATTATATGTCCATTGATGAATCTCTATTTTTTTCTTGCAGAAACTGAAGTCACTGACTCCAAACCAGAACGAGGACGAGAACGAGAATGAGATCTCAATAGATGATCTTGAAATTTAGAGGTTGATTATATCCTAGGTGTTATTCTCTTGATACAGTTTCCAGATTGTGAACATAAACATATTGATTATTTAATTTATTTTACTATATTTGTTATAGATCATTGTTTTAAAACTTTTACATGTATTGCCTCAAAATTGGTTTGCTTAAACATCTGGCGCTCTCCAGGTTTGTTTACTTGGGTTTCTCATATAAAATTGTTTTTTTATCTCAAGTGTATTCGCTTGAAACATACTTTGCTATTTGTTATTGTTATGGCAACTCTTAGTCTGTCAAAAAGTCTCGTTCCATCACTTTTACCAAGTTGTTTGTTCTATGCCTCTATGCTTCCGGCCCAAATTTGGTGTAGACAGACCAACTAGAAGTCGTCTGAGATTATGTTGTATCCACATCACTCGTATCAGATGAAAATCTATTTTTCATGTTTGATGCACAGACACAGATTCATAAAAATAATCAATAAAATAAGCAGGTTCATAACCAACATTATATGAAAACTGAACAAAAAGTACACCATATTGTAAAGGTAAGCTATGTATAGCGGCGTATTACAAGTAGTGAGACAAAGCACAATGTGGAAAACATGTAATGTGCGTCTTGCAAATACTGCATTCATTTTTTTTTTTTTTTTTTTTTTTTTTTTTTTTTGCAATTAGATTAGTCCAACAAAAAACCCATCTGGTAATTAATTTGCATATTACAATAAGTCAGATATGAAATCGAATATTAGAACCAAATTAGTTACTCCGACTGTACTGGTTGAACATTCACTAGTTTCTTTGCTTTACTATTCAGCAAAGATTCCCCTTTCCTTTTCCTGATATCTCCAACCAACTTCTTCACATATGCAATGTATCCATCAACATTAAACTTCCTTTTGCAACCAGCATAATTCATGTATCTTATCTTCCCAAACACAGGTCTCTCTCGCCAACCCTGAAACAAACCCAATATAATATTTCTGGTCCTAGCAGCATTAAGTTTAAGAAAGAAAAAAAAGAGTGACCCGCAAAATGAGGAATGCAGACCTGGTCGTGTACACCACAGATCGACCACATACAACCAACGTATCCGTTTGGGTCTCTACCATCAATATGATACTGTAAACAAAACCATTACAGTAATCAGATTTAGCAAAGACCAATATAAAAAAGATAACGATTTATCATGTACCTTGTCATTTAAATAGATTGCTATCTCTAGAGCTTCTTGTGGACTACTTGTCCATTCGAGGATCTTTTTCGCCCAATACATTCTGTTATCATGTTACATGTGAAATAGATACGAAGCTTAGTTATAATTCATATAAGATGAGAATTTATCAAAATTCATCATACTGAATACCTAGTTCTCATAATTTGGTTAAATTAATCGCTACTTACCGCATAAAACCATGCATTTTTCCATTATGAAGCATTTCTAGTTGTGAAGCATTCCAAAGCTAGAAAACAAGAATAAGAATCGATTAACAAGTACAAAAGAATGATACGAAATATATAATAACTGGTCAACGTAAACAAACAAAATTCCTAAAACGAATGAAAAAGTGGAGAAATTTACAAGATCTGCAGTTTGTGCTTTCTCCAGCTGCTCCCTCCTGCATATGATGATCATATTTAGGCAATCAAATAAAACTTCCAAGAATAAAAAACAAAAGCAATTAATGGACTCACGTGTAGATATGTTCACGTTTATCTAAAGCATGGTCCATAAGGGTTGTACGAGCCCAATCCCATGCACCCTGTAACGAATCATAATGAGGCTGATAATAACAGAAGTTATCAGAGAGTTCCCTGCGCACGATCAGTTCCTCTAAAAACGTATCAACCGACTTCATTTCAACCAAAAACAAATAATTATAATATGAGACAAGACTTCGAAAAAAACTAGCAAAAAAAAATTTGTTCACCACACCGAATAGACAAACCTGTGGATTCACTTTGCGTACTTTACGGGCCTCCAAGGCACAACGTTGTGCTGATATCTGCCCAAAATGCAAATATGGAGAAAGACCAGAAAGCCCCTTGGGCTTCAGTGGGTTGTTGCGATCCGTTGAGTAGTTTTTTAATCTAGTTGTTAAAAAACCGTCTTTATTCCCAATTAATGCTTCTAATGCAGCATTTTCTCCTGGTTCGCACCACTCAATTTCAGGAACTTCAGATCCTTTCCTGACCATATACCATTATTATCAGCCTACATATGCTTAAAAAGATGCTCAATTTTATTTGATTATTAGAAAATGCTACCTTACTACAGTTTCAATAAGGTTATCCCAGTCTATAAATTGATTATTAGCTGCCCATTTCTTAGTTTGAGGCTTCAATGTTGGATAGTCAATCAAATAGTCAGGAAGCACGTTATTGATCTTTCGTCTAATGGTTCTGGCACCATATTCTAACTTATTTGATGCTACCCATAAGGGTACTACGTTGTGTGCATCAACTTCATGAATCGATACAGAATCAGACACCCTCTTGATTATTTCTTCTTTCCAGCCCCGAACTTGCCTTAAAGGTGAAAAATCGGTAACCAAAAGCGAAGCTCCACATTCTTCTAGAAAAGTAGGAATGGTATCCACAGCTTCCCCCTAAACCAAACAAACATCGTATCAAATCAAGTTCTTAATAAGTACATCTAGTAGAAGATCATATCAAATGTCCCAACTAACTTTTTGTTCTTAATACACTAAGGAAAAGAGTATCAAAGACTAGCATATAATGTTATATGAATACAAAAAAATCAATAATTGATCAAATTTTCCAGCTATTAGATGTAGGGAAATCTAAACCGGGTGTCCACTTAAATGTTGAAGTGGCCGGTTGCCTTTCCAGTAAGAGGGTGTTTGGGATTGCTTCTTCTTTATTTATTTATTTATTTATATATTTATTTTATTTTTATTTTTTTATTTTTTTTTACTTTTCTACAATTTGCTTATGTTTGAAAAGAAAAACAGTTTATAGTGTTCGGATAATCAAAACTGCTTCTGCTAAACGGTTTATCTTCTTATTTTGGGGTAAAATAAGCTGGAAATGCTTGCTACAAAGTGCTTATTTGATATCTAACACAAAGGACACTTTCTAAACGATTACTCTTTTCCGCGACTAATTCCACTTAATACAGCATAGGAAGATACAAACACTATCAATCCCAAACACCCTCTAACTCTGACCATATTAACTAATAACTATCTTCTTTCGCCTGTGATGAAAATGATCTAACCTCTAACTTATACCCAAATGAAAAATGTCTCAAAAACACAACCTAAATTTCATTTTCTTGTGATCTTCCCCATAAACTATAAATCCTAATTAAATTGCACCACTAGCAAGCACCAATAATAATAAAATTATCGCGTAAAACAAAATCTAAACAAACCACTAACCCGAAACAAAAAGAAAGGTATATGAAGAGTATGTTCAATCTCATAACTCAGTTCTTTCAACCCTCTTAACATAAACCCCAACTGCCTCGCTTTCGCACCCAAGAACCCATCAAACAAATTAAACGCTACCGCAACCGGAACATCTCGCTTCTTCGCCTCGTCAACCGCGTGTATCAAAGCCCAATTATCTCTCACCCTTTGATCTCTAAACATCCAATACACAACTGGTCCACCCACTTGTTGTGTCCCTTCTTTAAGGGCCCTTATTCTGGTTGGTTGTACGGATGATGTTGTTGTTGTTTTGGTTAATGATGTGGCGGCTGCGGCGATGACGGCGGTGGTGGCGGCTGCTATGGCGGTTGTGGTGGCTGCCATTGGAAATGTGAAGGAGTTTGGCGGTTATGGGAGGGTTTGGTTTTGTAAGAGAAAATGGAGGGAAAATGGGAAATGATCGGTTGTTGTTGTGGGTTTGAATGTGGACACGTTAGCATGTTTGGTTGGTTGAGATGTTTACACGTTGTTAGATGTTGATGTATTTAAGTTTGATGTAACTGTCACCTACCTTGTTTTGTTTTGTATATGGCTTTAAGGGCGACAACAACATGCTCGGATTAATCGGGCATTAATCGGATCGGAATTTTTAATTTTAAAAATGTAATTTTAAATATTATATTATTTTATATGTATGGGATAAAACATTGCATCAAAGTTGAAATATTTCAGTGTTCAAATATAGGCATGTCATAATTCTTCAAAGTTCAAAACAACATAAATATTCTCGGTTTGTTGACCATTTTAAACGACTTTGACCGATTTTGTCCGATTAATCGGTTTGTTGACTAACTTTTAAGTGATTTTGTTGACCAATTTTAAGTCTTTTGTCCGATTAGGCCGATTTTGTCCGATTAATCGGTTTGTTGACCGATTTTAGCGATCTTTGACCAAACCGATTAAATAGGCGATTATGATAAATCAAGACGCTTAGTGACGATCGGCGATTATCACGAGGATGTCGATCGCTGGGCGATTTTACAATGAGGGTTTTAATATTATAAGGTTGCAAAATCGTGAATCGGTGATGCTGATCGACCCGCCAGTAGCTTGAATCGGTTTAGGCGGGATTAATCGGTGATTAATCGGATTGGTATTTTGGTAAGTTTTGGGTATTTCTGGCGAGATTTTGGTATTTCCGAAATATTTTCCTTAAAACATCTTGTAATAGATATAAACAACGACTATAAGTGATTACATTTGTTGAGGGTTGCAAAATAAGCGAATCGGTGATAAATCGATTGGCATTTATGGCAAGCTTTGGGTATTCTGACGAGTTTTGGTATTCCGACAAGATTTTCTTAAAAAAACATCTTGTAATAGATATAAATAGTGATTATAAGTGATTAAAACTAATTTACTGATGAGTTTAGGGTATTTCAAGAAGATTTACAAGTTTTAAGCAAGTTTGACCATCGTTAACCACCGTTGACCGATTTGTTTGAACGATTTAAAAATCGGCAAGGTCGGTGGCGCAAGAAGACCTGTCGGTGATTAATCGGCCTTGTAGACCTTTTTTTGCAACACTATATGTGACATGAACTTTTAGCTATTTATTTATACTAGACGATTATATGTGCCTAGCGGCAGCGCTGTCTAGTTTTGACAATATTTGACGGTGAATAATTTTCTTTACAAATTGTATTTGCAAATTCACCATCTATGTAGAATGTAGGAGGAAAGTTGTAATTGTGACATTACTACATCAAGGTAAATAAAAAATTGGAGGGTCAATGATAAAAATCTATTTCATCACCAACCAAAACAAACAGCTTTAATTCTTTTCATTACGAACCAATAAACAACTCCAAATATAAACCTCTTGAAACCAAACCTTTTAATATTAATAACGTCATGCTGAACCTCAATGTGAAATTCTAAAAACTTTTGAATGCATAGTCCCATAACTAATACTAACAAAACTATTAATACAACCCTTTATATCGTCACATTTACTATTTTTTAATATACATCCACAATATAAAATTCCCTCCACATTTTAATATATATTCTCTTTATAATACTAAAAACCGTACATGATTTTGTAGCAAACATAAGCATTAATTGCAAACTTTCTCAACTTGGCAAAAACAGTCCCTGAGGTTCAAGTGGCGCTGCAAAATAAGTCCTTAACATTAAATGCAAAGTTTCACAACCTGACAAAAACAGTCCCTGAGGTTTAAGCGACGTCGCAAGATAGGTCCTGTATAATTAATTGCTAACTATAGCAACCTGGCAAACTTTCACAACTTGGCAAAAATAGTCCCTAAGGTTTAAGTGTCGCTGCAAAGTAAGTCCTTTTAAGCCAATCCCGCTGCATCGCGCGGGTTTCCACACTCGTTGTTTATCTATTTGTGAATATTTTGCTTCAGTTATAACCTAATTTGATAGCTTAGTCTAACCATGATATAGTGATAGTGCCAAGGCGATCTTTACATATAATCTTTGACATTATACACCATGATATAATATGTGTTGACCTTCCAACTTTTCTTTGCATGATGCACATTCATAGTTGTGCTCAAAAGTTTTTGTTGTCTCATTTAGTCATTTACTGGACAAATATAATCCAAGTAAAGCAGTTATGTTTTCAAATCATTCAAAGTTTCTTGCTCGTATATATACTAAAAGGCAGGAGCCTTTGTGTTGCAAAACATGCATTAAATGCAATCTTTCCCGACTTGGCAAGAATAGCCCCTGAGGTTCAAGTAGCGCTGCAAAGTAAGTCCAAACATTAAATGCAAAGTTTCACAACTTGGCAAAAACAATCCTTGAGGTTTAAGTGTCGTTCCAAAATAAGTCCAAACATTAAATGCAAAGTTTCACAACTTGGCAAAAACAGTCCCTGAGATTTAAATGTCGCTACAAAGTAAGTCCTTTTAAGCCAATCCCGCAGCATCGCGCGGTTTCCACACTCGTTTACACTATACTCCTTCATTCACCGCTTTGTGGGTAACATCAAAACCATTTTTTGACGTAGACCCAAAAACCACAATGTGATTATAGCAAACTACTAAAGTTTATGATTTAGTAACAGATACGGCACCAATTCTAAATACTAAAACTTTTACATAAATGTTGTTGCACTTTCTGTTTTGGACACTTATCTATCTTTTTTATTGTAAAATCAGTCCATTTGACTAAAACCTCAAAGCATAGCTCCTTTATTTTAGCAGAGGGAGTAAGTTTATCATAATACAAAAAAAGATCTGAGTACAATATATTTATTAGAGCTTGCCTTGTAAGCAACAACTTTTAATAATCATGATGTACTTCAACAACTAAAACTTGACAACTAAAAACTATATGCTTGTTTTTTCAAAGAGTATAACCCAATTTGACCTACTAAGTTAATGTAAAATTGACACAACGGGTATCAGCTGGCACAATGTTGGGTAGACAATGGGTCGCACTTCAGCCGCTTGTATGGTAGCAGCCTCAAACTGCGGTGCTTCCTGGTACATAGATGCTAACAGAAGACATGTCCGTCGCCACTCGTTTGCTCCCCACACCCTGAAAAACGCATAGATAAGATACTATTAACTCAGAAAGCCTCTTTCAACTCTTCTTCATAATCTGTGTCCTTCATCTTCCTTGCCATCAAGTTTAGAAACTTTGGGAAGTCGATTGTTCCATTACCATCGTTGTCAACTTCGTTGATCATGTCTGAAGATCGACACATTGGGTTTTACCAAGTGATCTCATTCTGGTTCAAGTTCCTTTGTTGTGATGCAGCCTACACATCAGTTATAACAATTATATATTGAATTTGAATGTACATCCTAGCTATAGATAGTGTTGAGCAACAAGCCAAAACAAGTTCGAGTTAAATGGGTCAAACTCTGGTACGGGTCATCTTCATTAAGAAAGTGTTGCATGATAAAGTAAAACAGTCCATATGTTTCTCAAAAGATAAACGAGCAGTCGCATACAGAAAGCACAATAATAGGTGTGTGTGTCAGTGCAAGATCAACCACAGGTTCACAATTTCTCAAACTGCCGACTCTGTGTGGGCCACTGATCTAAGTTTTTGACCCAAAGTCCATAACCCATGACCCAAGATCCATAACCCATTGACTAGATACATTGTATCTTGTTGGGTATCCATGATCCAAAGTCCATGACCCATGGTCCATAACCCATAACCCGGTTTGCAACACAAAATTCAGACTAAGCTGACCTAGCAACCGGATCCCTGGAATTGCATTGGTCGGATCCCTTGGGTAACCATGAAATAGTAGGCAAGTTTTACCTATAAATAGTGAGTTATTTCTCTCTTGCTCACTAACCCTTTTAGACATACTTTCTCTTTATGTTCTAAGCTCTTTAACCACATATCCAAAGGATCATTCTATGTAGTTTTATCTTTGTGTGATTCTCTAGGTTCCTCTTAAAAGCGAGATCACAATCTCTTGAGACGTGCAAGCTCAAGGTCATGAGTTGCTAATCTTCGTCATCATCAAGACCACTGAAGTGCATCTTGTTGATAGTTCTTCTCTCCCTCTAATAGTGTGTCATGTTGAAGGCATTGGTGTAAAGTACCGAAGGTGTACATTTGATATGGTGCATCGATGTACAAGTTGTGTAGTTTGGGTTAAAGGATATTGATATCCTTTCTAGTATTGTAAAAAGGAGTGTGTCTCCTTTGGGTAGTTGTGTTGGGTAGTAGTGTTGGGTAGTAGTTACTCCTTTGTAATGGAACTCGGTATCTAGCCTTGTACCGGATAAAGTGTAGGCGACGTTGTGATAGGTTTGGTTCTACCTCGTGTAAGAACTCGGTGTCTAGCCTTGTACCAGATAGAGTGTAGTCGACGTTGTGAAGGTTTTTTCGCCACAATAAGGAGCTTGTGTTATGTAATGTTTACAAACTCTTGAGTTGGGTACTCGGGGATTGGAGTAGGGCAAGGAAGGTGTCCTTGTAGCCGAACCACTATAAATACTCGTTGATATGTGTCTAAATACACATATATTTTATATTATTTAAACCCACAAAAACAGCCAAAAACACACAAATGACTATATAAATGTTACAAATATCATGAAAATGTGTTTTATATGAATCGGGTTCAAAAGATTGAAAACAAGTAAAAATGATCAAAGTTCACAAAATTGTCATTTTCGGTCCACAAGTTTCACAAAATGGCAAAACTAGTCCCTAAATGTGTAAAATGAATAAAAGTCAACTTTAGTCCTTGGGAACTCAAATATATTTACTATAGTCCACGGATGAAAGTTTACACAAAACTGCAACTTTACCCCTAAGAATCCAAAATGACACAAATGGTCCTTATAAGTTTTAAAATAGAAAAAATACAACTTTGGTCCTTGTGTTATTGTTTATTAGCAGGATTGGTCCCTAGAAGAAAGTTTGGAATGATGGCAAAAGCAGGTCCACGGAATTTCGACTTGTACACATTTAGTCCTTGGGCTTTATTACACTACAAAACCAAACTCACCTTGAACCCCCACAAAACCGTGAACCCCTCCTCTTGTACAACCACTAAGCATTTAATGCTTTACCCACCATCCACCTTTCCTCGATAACTCAAAATTATATCCTAAAACCCATAACCTTTGTTTTCCGTCTTGTCTGCATTACCCATCCCTCACATGGAGCGATGCACCTGGGAATCCTTGTCTCCCCATTGGTGACAGGACTCTTGAAGAAACACAACCAAGAGATGTGAAGACTTTGGAAGCCTAGTATAAATAAGCTTGTAGCCATTACCAGGCGGTTAGTTAGTTTTTTTAAGTTTAATTTAGTTTCTAGTTTTAGTCTAGAATTCATAGTTCTAGTCCAGCTTTTAAAATTCTGTCATTTGTAGTTTTAATATTCTTAATTTACAGTTAAATTTTCAGTTTCTAATATTTTGTTAATTTTCAGTTTTAATTAATGAAATTTTGATTTCCTTGCATTGTTCATTTGAGTAATCTCTTTGATTGTTGTTTATTCAAGTTCACGAGTGTTTATTGAGTGTCACATTTTTATTTGATCATGAGATGAGTTCTTAAACAAAAAAACTCCAAGTTCTTTTTACCCAAAATCTGTTTTTAAAGCTTTTTGCTCTTTTAAGGGAGTGTCTGGTTTAAGTGGGAAAAATGGGTCAAAGTGGTTTTACCCACTTTGACCGATGAAGTCAAACTCTTTTGAGTATTTGAGTCTAGTTCTTTGAGTTGGAAAAGGACTTTACAAGATTTCAATAGATTTAAAGTTCCTTTGGTTAAAAAATGGATTACATCCAAGTTTTATAAAGCAAATTAGTGGAGTTTTAGTTGTGCTAAAAATTTAAAAATAAAAATAGAAATTTTCTTGGTTGGTTTAACTTACGCCAAAGAGAAAAATCAAAAAATGTTTGATGGTCTCTTGGTAAGATGAAGTAGCTAGGTGGGTGGTTTACGTCACATGCTTAGTACACACAGTCCCACACTCCATTTTTTCTCAGCTTATCGTAGGCCAGATATTGGGGCAAAACCTTGCCATCTAGGTGGACTTCAGTTTCCCAGAAGCTCAGAGGCTTACTCCTTCTTCTGCTTATTCAAATTTAGCTCAAAAGGTGCCTCTTTGGGCCGTTTTGTCCTGCAACATCAGGCTGATTTGGGATTGCACATCAGCAGGTCCTTTTCTCTTTCTTTTAGCTTATTGAGTAGTTATAATTTCTTAATTAGCATTGTTCAGTTGTTTTTTTTAGACAATTAGAATAGCTCTTAGTTTACTTGTTGCTTATTCCATGCTTGATTGATTCCTTTAGCCTTATCCTTAGAATAGCTTATTTTCCATTTTCTAGCTTAGGATTTCCTAGTTTAGTTTTCTTATGCCAAATGATTATTCCCAGTTTAATTGTTTTAGTTGTTGTCCTCTAGTTTATTGTAGTGGTTTAGCTCGAATATTAGCTTATTTCTTTGTTTAAGCGCTTATGGTGCTTATGTTATGCTTAATATTTGCAAAAGGAATGTTTGGTATTGTTTCGTCCATACGGTGGGAAAGATAAGTCATTATGACTTATTGAGTGTTGTGCAAGAAAAAGCTTTCACAAAAGTTTCATTTTGATTGGTTCTTAAACCTCCCAGCTAAAATCCATAAAAAATAAGTGACAAAGGAGGCCGGGAATCGAACCGGGACCTCTGCACAAAGTCCACGCACACAAACATACCTCACACACCAAGCGCCTTGGGTCTTTCTTGTGAATTTCCTTGCACTATTTATTCCTTAACCACCTTTAGCAGTTTTACTTTAAGCCCTTTTTAGCTTATTTAGTGGCTTATTTCTAAAGCAACCACAAGATTTTTATTTTCTTAAGTTTAGTATGCACCAAAGTACTTTTGTGATTTTTGATTTTTCAAAAATAGTTTAGTATTTTTAATCATTTAATAGGTATAAATTAGATTTTAATTAGAGAAAATAAAATAAAACTCAAAAAAATACCCGGCTTTTTCCTAAAATTATTTTTTGTCATGTAGAATGTAGGAAAATTGGTTTCGCACTCGTAGGACTTAAATTGAATCTTTTTCACTTTTGGGGCTCGGTGTGTTCCCGGTTTTTCGCGTTTTTTGCATTTTAGCACCCTAGGATGTAATTTAGCTTTGTTTTATTGTTTGTTATGCATAGTAGTAGTTTAATTAGAGTTTACTTTGTTTTACGTGCTTAATTTTCATTCCAGTTCTTTATTTTGTAGAATAACGTATCCAAAATCCAAATTTGTTAAACCAATTCAAGTTCTAATCATGAAACTCAACGACACCGTCAATTTCACATCTCGTTGGGACACGACCCGGGGAAATCACTTTCCCGTTATCTTTTATCACATTTGTGAGATTTGGCACGTTAACCCTTTTCCTAAAAGGTTGATTTGTCGGATTTCACGATTAATTTGATAAATTGGTATTGTGTTTATTTCACCACACTCACAAACAACGAATCAAATTTTGGCGCCGCTGTCGGGAAGGTGTGTTGCGACAATATCGTGAAGTTTTTGCGATTAGTGACTTGAAGAACCTCCCTCGTGAAGTTATTGTTTTTATAAAAATACAAAAATTCAAAAATATTTTTCTTTTTTTTTGTATATATGTAAAAGATAAAAATACAAAAAGATTTTGCTTGTTGTTTTAAATAAAATTGAACACATAATCAATACAACACTTCTCAACTTGAGTGTTATCATAATAAGTTCCCGAACCAAAGATTCAAAACTTGCCTTTTCTGTCACTTGCGTGAATACGCTTGTGATTATTTGTTTAAGTTCCTTGTGTTTTGCCTCGGTCTTGTTTTAATTGAAAGTGTTTTTTTTTAAAGTGCATGTGCACTCGTTATCCAAAAATCCAAAACTATCCATCTTTACCCTCTCACATCTTTGATTCTTCATCCCAACCCTCTGTAAACCTTTGATTCTTTCCTATGTCGTATCCACACCATTTTGGTTGCCAATGGTGTGGTGGTCCTCATAATGGTGGGAATTGTCCGGTGTAACATGGTAGAATCGGAGATGGGTCTGTCTATAACCAAGCTCCCTATCCTTACCATGACATATCGATTCATTCTACCGACCACCACATCATGAGATATTGACATATCGTGTGAGTTACGTGGAAGTCCTCACCAAGGATTTGAGTGTCAATCCGGAAAGCGTTTGTCTATGAGCAGTTTTACGGTAACACTCGGGACTTTGAAATTACAAATTCCATATTATTCACATGTCCGACCACAACAATCATTTTGTTGTGAGTATTGTGGAGGTTCACGTCATTTCGGATTGTCAAGCGGGAATACATTTCCTTGTGACAATTTTGACACATCATTTCAAGACCAACCTCCACGGTGCCAAATGATTCAAGCAACTCCTCATGAAACTACGGCCGGACCTTCTCTTGAAGAGTGCGGGTTATTAAAAGAACAGGAGGAATCGGCTATGTCGTTTCAAAACTCTCGTGAGGAATCTATGGCGAGTTACTTGCAAAAGAGCGAGATGCTAGAAGCGAAAAGAGTATGGAGGAATTACTTGTCGAAGAACAAGCGGCTAAAACACGTGCTATATTCCGCGGTCTTTGCTCTTCTCGATGAGGATGATGATGATGAAGTTACCCTTGATATTCTTCAATTTTGTGCGGGTTCATCAAGTTCATCGGTTGAAATTCCTTCCATGAAAAATCGGGGAGAAAGACTATGATGGAATTACTAGCGGAAGAACAAATGGAAAGTGTAAAACATATGTATGCTAGTCCTTCTCAACTCCTCGATCTGTTGTTATCACACCGATATTCCCACTCACTCTCTAAACATGGGGATGAGCATCTTGACCTTTGTTCACGAAAAGGAATCGGACGAATTCATAAAGTCTAGTGTTGAGAACCTTGTCCCAATCCGAGAGAGTCACAAGGAACTTCCGATCATATGTGTGATTCTCTTCCCTCTTGAGTGTTCAAATGATCATTTTGAAACTTTCTACGGTCTTAGCGACGATTGTGCTTCCAATGGAAACATCGAGTATGTTGAGGCATCACTCCCACAATCGATCCTCTTCTTGAGGAGTTCACCGATGAACTCGCTCATCAATCCACTTTCATCGAGCGGTGATGATGATATCTTTGATTTCGAAGCCGACCTGGGAGAAATTGAAAGTCTCCTTTATAATGATCGTTCACTCACTTCTCACCCTAACGGTCCAATAGAGAATATTGATCACTTTGTTCCGAAACATTCAAAGCTACTTTCACCAATCCTCTATTTGAATTCGAATCGAATTCACTTGGTTCTAACAATCCAATCTTTGGCGAGGATAGTGATGAGCCCACAATGAAACAAGAGTTCACAAATTCATTTCATGTGAATGATTCTCTTCATGAAGAGTTCTCCGTGAACTCGCTCATATCATATATCCACCGGAGTATGATAACTTATACTTTGATCTAGACACACGGGGATATGTCTAGACCAATTGAGCTTAAATGATGAGATTCGTGCTATTATGAATTCTCCGTGGGTGATGATGAGTTAGTCATGATGTTTATCATGACTTTCTTTCTCTTCTTCACCTATTACATCACTTCTCACATTCTTCACTCATTCGGGAGTGAAGATACCATCTTGACCCGGCATTTCCATGTACCATTTGTGAGCCGAGTGCATCTATGTATATCTCGTCGGTGTGGAACTTTCGCGTGCTTCAAATGTTTATACAAACATTTTGAATGAAAGTCCGATGGAGATTGTTCTTCCACTCTGCTTCCCATGAACAAATTAATTGAGGTCGAGTCAAGCTAGCGACTCGGTAATCAAAAACGATAGTTAAACATGGGTTTTCACCCGTGTGTACCACCCTAGTGTGGGGAGTTGCCCCATTGTTGTATATAAGTTTTCATCCAAAAAAAAAAAAAAAAAAAAATCACAAAAATAATGGCGTAGTATTTCCCTTTTCGTTCTATGTTTCGGCATAACCGCGGTACTTTGAATATTGAGGGCAATATTCATTTCTAGTGTGGGGAAATTCTCACGAATTTTATCATGTAATTATACCACCCAATTCCTCCATTTTGGCCAAATATTTTTTTTGGAGTAAGTGTTTTGCACTTACTCGACTTATAGTTATCGATCCGCCATGTCTAATAAACAAAAGTTTGGCTAATCCGAGAGCAAGCGACTCTTGGTAAAGATATCTCAAATCCGTTGACGACTTGCAATTTGCCCAAAATTGTATGGTGTTATTCACCATATCTTTAATTAGTAAAGAGTTGGCTAGCCCATGAGTTTATGGCTTGTGGTAAAGGCGGTTGGAAAACCATAATTGGTAATCGGCTCACCAAAGATATTTTATCTAAGAGTTGGCTAGTCCGAAGCAAGCGGCACGGTAAAGACAACTCAAACCGATGAAAGTGGTGATTTGCTCAAAATCATTTGGTTATCATTGTACCAAGGTTCTTATTTGAACTAAAACAATTGGCTACTCGAGTAATGGTTTTGGTAAAGAGACTTAAATCCATTAATTTTTCATAAAAGATTGCTAGGGACTAGCAATAGTTTAGTGTGGGGATTTGATATGTGTCTAAATACACATATATTTTATATTATTTAAACCATAAAAAGCAGTAAAACACACAAATGACTATATAAATGTTACAAATATCATGAAAATGTGTTTTATATGAATCGGTACAAAAGATTGAAAACAAGTAAAAATGATCAAAGTTCACAAAATTGTCATTTCGGTCCACGAAGTTTCACAAAATGGCAAAACTAGTCCCTAAATGTGTAAAATGAATAAAAGTCAACTTTAGTCCTGGGAACTCAAATATATTTACTATAGTCCACGGATGAAAGTTTACACAAAGCTGGCAACTTTACCCTAAGAATCCAAAATGACACAAATGGTCCTTATAAGTTTTAAAATAGAAAAAAATACAACTTTGGTCCTTGTGTTATTGTTTATTAGCGAGGATTGGTCCACTAGAAGAAAGTTTGGAATGATGGCAAAAGCAGGTCCACGGAATTTCGACTTGTACACATTTAGTCCTTGGGCTTTATTACCTTACAAAACCAAACTAGCACTTGAACCCCTGTCAAAACCGTGAACCCCCTCTCTTGTACAACCACTAAGCATTTAATGCTTTACCCACCATCCACTTTCCTGATAACTCAAATTATATCCTAAAACCCATAACCTTTGTTTTCCGTCTTTATCTCATTACATCCCTCACATGGAGCGAGACACCTTGGGAATCCTTGTCTCCCCATTGGAATGTGGACTCTTGAAGAAACACAACCAAGAGATGTGAAGACTTTGAAGCTTTGGTATAAATAAGCTTGTAGCCATTACCAGGCAGTTAGTTAGTTTTTTTTTAAGTTTTAATTTAGTTTCTAGTTTTAGTCTAGAATTCATAGTTCTAGTCCAGCTTTTAAAATTCTGTCATTTGTAGTTTTAATATTCTTAATTTACAGTTAAATTTTCAGTTTCTAATATTTTGTTAATTTTCAGTTTTAATTAATGAAATTTTGATTTCCTTGCATTGTTCATTTGAGTAATCTCTTTGATTGTTGTTTATTCAAGTTCACGAGTGTTTATTGAGTGTCACATTTTATTTGATCATGAGATGAGTTCTTAAACAAAAAACTCAAGTTCTTTTTCTGAAAATCTGTTTTTAAAGCTTTTTGCTCTGTTAAGGGGTGTTTGGTTTAAGTGGGAAAAATGGGTCAAAGTGGTTTTACCACTTTGACCGGTGAAATCAAACTCTTTTGAGTATTTGAGTCTAGTTCTTTGAGTTGGAAAAGGACTTTACAAGATTTCAATAGATTTAAAGTTCCTTTGGTTAAAAAAAATGGATTCATCAAGTTTTATAAAGCAAATTAGTAGAGTTTTAGTTGTGCTAAAAATTTTAAAAATAAAAATAGAAATTTTCTTTGGTTGGTTTAACTTACGCAAAAAGAGAAAAAATCAAAAAAAATGTTTCAGTGGGTCTGCTGGTAAGATGAAGTAGCTAGGTGGACTGGTTTCTGTCATGTGCTTAGTACACACGGTTCCACACTCCATTTTTCTCGGCTTATTTATAAAATTGAATCGACTATCGTAGGCGGATATTGGGGCAAAACCTTGCCATCTAGGTGGACTTCAGTTCCCGAGCTCGGAGGCTTACTCCTTCTTACCTTATTCAAATTTAGCTCAAAAGGTGCCTCTTTGGGCGTTTGTCCTGCAACATTGGGTGATTTGGGGCCCGCACATCGTGGGTCCTTTTCTCTTTCTTTTAGCTTATTGAGTAGTTATAATTTCTTAATTAGCATTGTTCAGTTGTTTTTTAGACAATTAGAATAGCTCTTAGTTTACTTGTTGCTTATTCCATGCTTGATTGATTCCTTTAGCCTTATCCTTAGAATAGCTTATTTTCCATTTTCTAGCTTAGGATTTCCTAGTTTAGTTTTCTTATGCCAAATGATTATTCCCAGTTTAATTGTTTTAGTTGTTGTCCTCTAGTTTATTGTAGTGGTTTAGCTCGAATATTAGCTTATTTCTTTGTTTAAAGCGCTTATGGTGCTTATGTTATGCTTAATATTTGCAAAGGAATGTTTGGTATTGTTTATGTCCATACGATGGGAAAGATAAAGCATTATGACTTATTGAGGTGTTGTGCAAGAAAAGCTTTCACAAAAAGTTTCATTTGATTGGTTCTTAAACCTCCCAAAAGCGAAAATCCATAAAAATAAGTGACAAAGGGAGGAACTGGGAATCGAACCCAGGACCTCCTGCACAAAGTCCACGCACACAGCACAGACCTCAACACCAACTGCCCTTGGGTCTTTCTTGTGAATTTCCTTGCACTATTTATTCCTTAACCACCTTTAGCAGTTTTTACTTTAAGCCCTTTTTAGCTTATTTCGTGGCTTATTTCTAAAGCAACCACAAGATTTTTTATTTTTCTTAAGTTTAGTATGCACCAAAGTACTTTTTGTGATTTTTTCAGATTTTTCAAAAATAGTTTAGTATTTTTAATCATTTAATTAGTATAAATTAGATTTTAATTCGTAGAAAATAAAATAAAACTCAAAAAAATACCCGGCTTTTTCCTAAAATTATTTTTTGTCATGTAGAATGTAGGAAAATTAGTTTTGCACTCGTAGGACTTAAATTGAATCTTTTTCACTTTTGGGGCTCGGTGTGTTCCCGGTTTTTTGCGTTTTTTGCATTTTAGCACCCTAGGATGTAATTTAGCTTTGTTTTATTGTTTGTTATGCATAGTAGTAGTTTAATTAGAGTTTACTTTGTTTTACGTGCTTAATTTTCATTCCAGTTCTTTATTTTGTAGAATAACGTATCCAAAATCCAAATTTGTTAAACCAATTCAAGTTCTAATCACGAAACTCAACGACACCGTCAATTTCACATCTCGTTGGGATACGACCCGGGGAAATCACTTTCCCGGTATCTTTTATCACATTTGTGAGATTTGACATGTTAACCCTTTTCCTAAAAGGTTGATTTGTCGGATTTCACGATTAATTTGATAAATTGGTATTGTGTTTATTTCACCACACTCACAAACAACGAATCACTCGTTTTGCGGTGTTGTGTTCCTTTACTCTCTATCTCTTGCATTACTTATATATATGTGCATCTATCAATATCCAACACACGATCTAAATG
The DNA here is from genome assembly GCA_022545495.1 of Chrysanthemum lavandulifolium. Lineage (NCBI taxonomy): Eukaryota > Viridiplantae > Streptophyta > Magnoliopsida > Asterales > Asteraceae > Chrysanthemum > Chrysanthemum lavandulifolium. Next base: position 190,752,924 of record CM040239.1, on the reverse strand, counting down.
GATTGACATAAGTCGATTTAAATACTTTAAACGAAGTTTTAATCGGCAAAACTTTTTAACCTCCCCTTCTAGTTTTCCACACTTACATTAGCTAAGAGCTGTTATTAGAACGAAGCTCTCACAGTCCTTTATATTCACGGGATCACTTTCAATCTTTGCTCATTGGCTAGTATCACTAGTCTTTTTTTTAAAGACTTTTCACGTCTTGAAACTAAGAAAAAAACTGGCCCATCAAGGCTACTCTCAATCTATTGGATATCAAGTCCATTACTGATATGATTTTAAAACTCATAAAACGGATGGATTTATGATATATGGATTACCAATCTCAACCTGCAATTTTTATTATGCTAATTTTCTATTACTGATATGTGATATCAGTTATCCATTATGTTACATTAGTCAAAGAAAACAAAAGTGAAAAATAAAAACAAAGGTTTATATTAACGATAAACCTTCATACCAAAGAGTTATTTCAACACTTGATGATGTAACTTCTCTTCCACATTTACGAATTTACGAACATGTGACTAATCTCCCATTTAACTAAACACTTTTGACCAAAATTCCTAGACGATAACCAATCGTGAAGAGGAATCATATCTTCTTGATCAAACTAGTTTGGAGAAACGAATTCTTAATCTCAATTTCTTCACTCAAGTATATTCCCATGATTGTCAACCAAAATAATTTCTCCCCTTCATGATGATTATGATTCATCATGAGCATCATGAATACGTAAGCTCCAGGTTAATAATCATTCCTACTAATTTGAATGCAAAATAAAGAATCACATTTTTGCATTCAATATATATTTAAAAGTAGAAGAAAAGTATGACAAACTTCATACCAGAGAGCGCACGTCTTATATCTCCAAAGTGGACACTGGTCCAAACTCCACGTTTAACCTTGTCGACGCAAGCTCCAAGCCACAGTGGTAGACAAAACACTGTGTTAAGAAGTGTAGATATAATAGTTACAAGATAATTCTTAACAAATTTTGAATGTACACATAACATAAACACCGGCCCAAATCAATTTAATCAAAAGTAAGCACAATACCCCAATCAATAAATAGGAATTATCATAAATTACAATACTTTTCATGTAACTAAGCACAAATTTAGTCATGTTACGAAATAATTTCACATTTAGTTATAAAAATACGTACATCAATTGCAAACATAACCAAGTAAATACACATTAAAACCGTAAACTCTCCTCCTTCGCCGCCAAACTAACCACCACTATTATCAATGATCTAACAAATTGACACAAAATTGTAGCAAAAGTTATCACGGCAAATAAGCCATACAACATAAAATAAACCACAATAACACAAACCCATAATTTAGTTACCCAAAAAACAAAAACCCATATTAGTAGCTAAATTAATAAGTAATAAAAAAAATATACGTTTAATACATTAACCGAAAACATACCTTTGATTAATTAGATTGAGTGATGTTGAATGAAAGTATTGTTAGTCGCCATTTGGTTGTTTTTTTTGTGTGTCGTTAGCTTTTTAGTCGCCTTTTGTGTTTTATTGTTTGCCTATCTCCTTTTGTAGAATGAATATTGAAAGTGAGAAGAACTTGGTTTGTTTGTAGTTTTCACCCTTATGTTTTTGTTGATGACTCCGCTTTTGTTAAGTTTTTCTTTTTTATATTTTTGACACTTATACTTTTATACCAATCTTTTATATAATTTCTTCAAAAACGATTTTTGATAGCTTTTGGCCAATTAAGGAAATATTTAAAGCCTTTTTTTTAATTTAAATATTTGTTTTAAAAAATTAACATTAATTTAATTATTACTAAATAAAGAATTAATGCATTTTTTTTAAATGCAAAAGTCACTACTTGAGGCTTTGTTTTATTATATAAAAGATTTAAAAAAAAAATTTACTCATCTTCTTCCATGTGCAAACACCAAACATGCAAAATGATAATATAGAAAACAAAGTAATTCTTTTCTTTTATATTAAATAATAATAAAAAAATAGAGAGCGTGTGGCCACCTCGGTCGAGTTTCCGACCCACTTCTGCCAATTCACGACCTTCAACCCACAACGACCATCTGGGTTGCAGTGAAAGGACCTGGTCGTGAGTCGATTGATTGACTGGGTCAAACTCCCATTGTGCATAGCCTCGTAACCTTGGCGCGTGAACATGCTCCTTCACATGTGGTAAAAGAACACCACACCGACTTGTCTAAATGTCTACCAGCAAGCCAAATATTATTTCATATCAATGTATGGTTCATATTTTATTTCTAAAGTGTCCTAAATTACTTTTCATCAAAAAAGAAATAAATAATTTAGACCAATTTATAATATTACTCTGAGAATGCCACACTATCAAAGTTCCCTTAGTATACAAGGGGGCGGAGCGCTAAGAAAAGAAAGAGTTTATTATTACAAACTTTAAAAAATAATTATAGATTACACAAACATTAAATTTAATGGATGATAAAAAAAATAAATTTTGTTTTAAACTTCATATTTTTATTAATGTGACAAAGTCACAAAACATTGTTACAAAAATTAATTAGAAAAATTATTGTTGTGTAATTAAGAAATATTTTATTTGGTAATTATTTCAAAATTCAAATATGGTCATTTCCCCGCCGCCCCAAAAAAAAAGTCCAACCTACATCAGATAAACATTTCACCACAAAAAGAAACAATCAGGAGTGTTTGTCTGGGCCGGATCCCTTAAATAGGGACATATCCCTTATATATAAAGGATTCGTGGAACCGTCCCTACCAGACAAACAGTTTTCTGGTGCTTATAAATAGTAGATCATTTTTCACTTAAAACTTACCTTTTGCACACAGTTTTCTCTCCATAATTCTAGTCTTTAAAACCTTCATTTCTTTGATGATTAAGTGTTACACCCCTATCCCGAAAATACCAATAGGTCCCACCATGGTTGAATGTGGTATAAAGACTTAACGGGATTGACTAGTCAACCCGATAGTCAAACTAATAATTAACACATGTTGTGTTACAGTTATAGAAAGTAGGGGGACCTAAATTGCTTTATTATAAACTTGTTATAAAAGTGTAGTGTGGCCAAATTATGAAGAATGGGACTTGAGGGACCATTTATGTCATTTGAGCAAAGTTGCCCTCTACATATTTCTGGATAACTCTATCAACTTCATTCATTTTCCAGAAATAAAATGTGTAAGTGTGTGTGTCGAGTAAGAGAAATAGAGGTAAAAATATGGGTTGGTCTTGTAGGCCAATTGATGATGAATTAAGGGTGTTTACCCTAATGTGAAATCATATAGAGGATACTTGCAAGGTGAGTAATCCTTAATTTTATTTAATTGTAAATTTGAGAGTTAGGGTTCTTGTACTAACATTTGGGGGCTTTGGGTAATTATGGTTTTAAATTCTAATTGAGGTGTTATAGTGCTTTTGGGTGAAGCCCCTTTAACTAAATTGAAGGCAAAATGAGTAATTTGGATATGATCATGTTATGACCATTTGATTGATTAAAAAGAGTTATAGTAATCTTGGGGTAATTTTATTATGGATAAAAGTTGAGTAATTTATGGGTTGGATCATCACATAATCAATATATGATTATATGATGATTAAAGGTTGTTTATGTAAGCCAAATGGTTGTGTAAACCATGGCTATAGTTAATTGATGATGTTTTAAGTGTATTTTGATTTTGTGTTTAAGGGTGTTAATTTTGGATGATGATGGAGATTGATCAAGATGATGATATATTATGACTAGCTTAGCATGGGTGCTAAGGTAAGTAATTGGGTTACTATGTGAATAATATGGAAATTATTATATGATGTGATCATGCATGTTATAGTTATGATTTGTTATAGTTAAGTAAGGCCTAGATGGACCAAGGATGTGAGTATTTGAATGTTATAGAGTTAGTTGCCCAATGAAAGAATTAAGGTATGTGTGGCATGATATTATGTTATAATTTGTTATACTTATGTGCTATTTAATGTGTATAGATGCATTTGTAATGATGGAAGAACTATCATGTATTAGCCTAATTACTTAATAAGCGTTATCGCTTACATGTTATAGTTGTCAATGTTATTGTAGGTCCATGTGCCTGAAGTGCCTTGACTTGGATTTGGATCATTGTTTGACTATGTGAAAGATTGATCGGGTATGATTAGGAGCTAGGTAGATACCGAGCTCCAGATGACGATTTGTGTCCCCGTTTAATTTGAAAAGGTTTCATAAACTTGTTGTTAAGTGTCAAGTGTCGTGTTCTAATGGTTATAGTATTTTTTTTATAATGACATGTCAAAGTTATGTTGGTAAGAGTCAATTTGTATATTATAGTCACTCTTAAAGGGGTGTTTGGATTAGAGTGTAATCCTACCCATTTTGGGTTAATTGGGTCTAGAAATGGTAAATTGTGTAAAAGGTGGTTTGTTATAGTTTATATGAGGTGTTGTTAAAGTTATAAAGGTCTAAATGATCATTTAAGTTGAAATGGATCAAAATGGCTTTGTGCAGTTTTGTTGTCAAATATGCATGTCTGACAGCCGACGACGTCACAATTTTGTGGGCGACGGCGTCCGGCTCAGTTGCGACGGCGTCGGGTCTAAATCCTCTGAACCGTCGCGTGTTAATTTTGTAAAGTGTATTAGGTCATTGTTAAAGGGTGACGGTGTCGCAGCTTAAAAGGCGACGACGTCAGTCCGCCATACAATTTTAAAATGATTTTTGTTATAGTCTTGTGATATTGGTTTAAGAAGTTACCGAGTATATGTTATAATAAGAATTGTCAATGTTCAAACGTCATAGTTTTTTCGTATATTGAAGAGTTTAATGGGAATAAGTTATAGTCAAACGTTTCCGCGTTAAAGTTTTCAAAATCGAGTAAATTTCGGTCAAACTGGGAACGGGGCGTAACATTAAGCTTGTTTAAGTTTGTTTAAAGTGATCCAATTATCCATTCATTCAAATGCAAGATAAGAACACACGTAATCGCCAAGATACGAAGTGTTATAGAGTAGTTAATGCATTCGTAATATTTGTTACATTCTTGTTGTACATCAAGTTCATAACCTCCAATCTTGTTTAGTTGTTAGATCGGGTTAGTATTTTAGTCCGGAAATACGTGAGTGATAGGGTTAGTATTTTAGTCTTGAAAATACGTATGTGAGTGAGATTGGTTCTAGCTTGATTAGAACTCGACATTTAGCATAGTTTCGGAAATTGGTGTAAGCGACGTTGTACGATTTTCTCTGCCTAAAGGGAGCTTGTTGACATAGTGAAGTGAACTCTCGAATTGGGTACTCGGGGAATGGAGTATGGCGAAGTGGAGCTTCGTTCGAACCGCTATAAATCTTCTTGTTGTGGTTTGATTTTTCTAACTCTTTACTATTACCTTGCACTTTATACTTCATCGTTATTATTGTTTGTTATCTTGTGTTTATACTATTATTGTTTGATCTCACATAAACTCAGATTTATAAGTTTTTGAAAGTATAATTTTAATACGCTAAAAACGGTAACACTATTTAACCCCCTTTCTAGTTTTCTACAATTTATTTCAATATGTTTTGTTGTCTCATGAAACACGTATTAGCTGCAATCTTAATTGCAGATTGGCTATCACAAAACATTTTTACAAGTAAGAAATTTCCCCCAGTTTAAATCCCCGAGAACCCAAACAATTTTTGAAGTTACATAAGCTATTGCCCTATATTCAACTTATGCAGATGACTTAGAAAGGGTATTTTACTTATTGCTTTTACAATACACTAAAGAACCATTTAAAAACAGACAATACCATATAACAGATTTTCTAGTTACAACACACTTAGCCTAGTCAGCCTCCACAGAAGCTTAAAGAGAAGCAGTGGGACACTTGACAATATGCATACCTTTACCTGGTGAACTCTTTAAGTATCTCAATACCTTAAAAGCATATTTCAAATGAGACTTCAGAGGTTCGTGCATGAACTTACTAAAACAATGCACAACATGAGAAATATCATGCCTGGTGTGAGTAAGATTGTTAGCCTTTAAAGTAAAGTAATATTTGGGAATTGCAATAGTTTCAATGTGTAAGGACTAGTCTTGCCAATAGGGTATAGATTAGTATGTAATATAGTATAAATACCCCTCCTAGTCACAACTAGGAGGGTGGATGTCTCATTTGTAACTTAAAGGTGTGTGTGTTTTTCTCCTTTCTCTATCTAGAAAACACACACATCTTCCTCATTCTTTAATCTAATTTTACCAGGTCTTTCCTTTATTTTGAGCATCTCCGACCCCCAGAACCACATAAATTAACAATCCCCGACCCCCCGCACAACAGGTTCACGTGATCGAGCTTAATGATTTATGTCGAAAAGGTTGATTCTATATCCTTCTCTTGTCTTGTTTTCTACGCACTTCTCCCTTATCCACCTTCATCAATTTCGGGCAACAAATTCAAGATGATCAGTGCTTCAACTTGTTACTTTTGGTGTTATCGTTTCGTATTTCGTTGGGTATATGTGTACATCATGGGCTGATTTGTTATATGTAAGATAACTGTAATGCATTTGGTGAGATGAAGATGTTGATATTTTGTTCCCCTGAATGGACAATCTTGAAGAAGGTCGAGTCTACAGTCTATTCTACATTTTCTGCTGCATGTTAGAAGACTGAAGACGGGTTACAAATTTATCAAAAGAATTCTTCGGATTCAGGGCATTCAGATTTAAAGATGACTAAAGATGGTATTCAGATATTGATAAAAATACTTCTTCGGACTTAGAGCATTTATCAAAATACTTGTCAGTTTGGGGGGGGGGGGAACACTAAATAGGGGAGAGTAAAATGCCATATTTAATTCCTAATTAGATTTGCTCATGTTGTTCTTCTGCAAGTGAAGAGATGGAAGATGAGAAGATTCATGAAGCTGAAAAGATTAATAAAGTTTGAAGACCATGAAGACATTCTCGGAGATGTTGTACTTATGTTTTGTATTTAAATTTTGCTTGTAGGGAACGTTTTAAGTAATTCCCGTATGTCATTACTTTGGGGAGATATTGTTAGCCTTTAAAGTAAAGTCATATTTGGGAATCGCAATAGTTTCAATGTGTAAGGACTAGTATTGCCAATAGGTTATAGATTAGTATGTAATATAGTATAAATACCCCTCCTAGTCACAACTAGGAGGGTGAATATCTCATTTGTAACATAAAGGTGTGTGTGTTTTTCTCCTTTCTATCTCTAGAAAACACACACATCTTCCTCATTCTTTGATATAATCTTAGCACGTCTTTCATTTATTTTGAGCATCCCCGACCCCCCGAATAAATTAACAATCTTTTAGATCCTACAAAGATAAATCAATTTCCCAATCAACTTATGATACTCAGTGACATTGTCTAAAACAGGATCATCTACAGATGGTTCATTAGAAATAGACCGATTTTGATCCGAAGGAACAACACAAGGTTTTAAAGGAAGCAAACCAAAATATGTAAAAAGATCCAAGCAACATTTTCTTTAAGACAAAAAAAGACCTTTTTCAGTTTCAATAACCTTAACCCCTAAAAAATATTCGAGTTTTCACAAGTCTTTAATAAAACTTAAACTTCAAAAACACTTTATTTTTTTCAATTTCATCCACATTGTTACATGTTATGATTATATCATCAACATTAACAAGCAGAGCAATACAAACATTAGACTAAGACTTGATAAAAACTGAATAATCACTTTTACTTTGTGAAAAACCATTTTCAAGCAAAGGATGAGTTAATTTAGCATTTCAATGTATGAGTGCTTGTTTTAACCCATATAAAGATTTATTAAGCTTGCAGACTTGATTATCACGAGAATTCAAGTATCCTTGAGATAAAGACATGTAAACATCTTCATTAAGCTCACCATATTAAAGAGCATTGTTAATATCAAGTTGAATTAAAGGCCACTGCATCTCAACAACCAGATTGATTAAACATCTAACCGCGAGAATTTTAACCACGGTAGAAGAAGTATCATCAATATCTGTACCCCCTCTTTTTGGCTATAGCCTTTAGCAACAAGCCTAGCCTTGTACGTTTCAACCTCAACATTATACTTTTACTTAATCTTGTAGACCCACTTGAAACCTATAGGCTTTCTATCCTTAGGTAATTCAATAAGTTCCCAAGTATTATTTCTATATAAAGTATCCATCTCATTATCCATTGTCTCAATTCAGTACTGATCTTTACTAGCTTGCTGATAGTTTTTAGGTTCAATGCCTTTATTTAACTCAATTACAAAACAAAAGTTTTCATGACTTAGTTTATAATAACTCACAAACTTTTCAAGACCAAATTTTATTTTGGAATCAACCACAAAATCATTATACTTATTTGGATTCTCAGTGGTAGAGTGGTAACATTTTGAAAAGTTTGTTCATAATCTGAATTATGAATACTTTCTTCAATACCCTGAGAATGTATAATATTATGACTAATGGTCATTCTTTGTTTACCATGTGTTACTTTTTGCTTTAGATAAAGGGTATGTTTGGCGAAATAGGCTGTAGCTGGGGATGGAACTGGAGCTGGAGCTGGGGCTTGGGCTTGGGCTGGAGCTTTATTATAAGTTGAAAGCTAGAGCTTATATTTTTATAAAGTTGTTTGGCGAATTAGTTAGAGCTGAAGCTTATTAATATAAATCACGTAGAAATACATCAAATTATATTTAGATACATTTTCAACTTTTGCGTGATAATCAATTAAAATTTGAAGAGTATTTAACTAATTTGACTAAATATAAGCCCATAAGCCTCCATAAGCCCCTTTTAACGGGCTTGGGTTTATAAAAACTCATGGCTTATAAATACTTTCATAAACTATGTGTGACAAACAAAATTAGTTTTAAAAAGTTAAGCACATATAAGCCTCGTGCCTAGGGCTGCAATCAAGCCAAGCCGATCTCGAGCTTTATAGGGCTTGAGCTCGGCTCGAAAATCATAAAGTAGGCTCGATGGCTCGACGAGCTTTAATCATCCAAGCTTGAGCTCGACTCGAGTAATATTCGAATACGGCTCGAGCTCGGGTTGAAAAGCTCGAATTTATACATAAATATTATATTCGATAGCCACACTCATCAATAAAGTAAAAAAATAAATAAAATGCGCGATGAACTAAAGAGCGAATAACTTATACAAAACATTAAGTAACATTAGGGTTTGAAAAGTGCTTCTACGATAAACATTTAATTATTATACCAATATTCACATCAGCATTTAGGTTGTTATTATAAATATATATGATTAAAACATTATGTACATGAAGGCTCGAAAAGCTTGATTAAAAATAATCTCGAGTTCGAGCTATTGAAAGCTCGAGCTCGACTCGATATTTGTTTTGAGCTAGCTTATTGCTCGGGCTTGAGCTCGATAAAAGCTCGACTTGATCAAGTCAAAACTCAAGCTCGAACTCGAGTTAGGTGATAAGCTTCACTTGCTGCGGCCCTAGTCATGCCAAATACAACCAAAATGTACGAGTATGATACATGTTTTCAAACAATTAATCAAAACCTCATAAAGAGCACAAACCTTCCAATCCGTGACTTGATGTATCAACCAATAAAATCACTCATTTGCCCATCACACAGATCATCATCCTACGGTCCACAACACTCCTCACCCCTTAATCCAACACCCCAAAACCCACCCCACAACTGTAAATACCCCCACACCAACCAAACCCAAATCGCAAACACAAATTCAAAAAAATGTCAGGAAGAGGGAAAGAAGGAAAAGGCCTAGGCAAAGGAGGAGCCAAATGACATTGAAAAGTCCTCTGCGACAACATCCAAGGAATCACGAAACCTGCGATAAGGAGGCTAGCGAGACGTGGAGGTGTGAAGAGGATAAGTGGGCTGATTTATGAAGAGACAAGAGGTGTTTCGAAGATCTTTTTGGAGAATGTGATCTGTGACCTACACTGAGCATGCGAGAAGGATGTTGTTTACCTCCTTGTTTGGGAATTCAAAATTACCAACTGGTGGTTGATGGTTGATCATGCTGTGAATCAAGGACACATTGTTAGGGTCATCGATAGATGGCCAACTAAAACCTCCACAATAGCCTTGTCTCCCTTGGAGGTAAGGGTCGCGTGTTCTGTTGAGGCTTGTTATGTTGCAAAAGATTTAAAAAAAATTAGGTTTCCTTATTTTTATAACAAAAAAATCAACCACAAAAGAATCAAAAGTGGTTCTCACAACAGCTACTATTTTGTACTTCATAGCAAATAATGTACTTAATTTTGTGGTTGATTTTTTTGGTATAAACATAAGGAAACTTATTTTTTTTTAAATCTTTTGCAACATACCAAGTAGAATAACTTGACAGAACAAGCGACCCTTACCTCCAAGGGAGACAAGGCTATTTGTGGAGGCCTTAGTTGGCCGTCTATTCGATGACCTAACAATATGTCCTTGATTCGCAGCCGGATCAACCATTGACCACCAATGAATTCCCAAACAAGGACTTTTACTGCTATGGATGTTGTTTATGTGCTTAAACGTCAAGGACGTACTCTTTATGGTTTTGGTGGTTAGGATTGTGTTGTTTTTATGTTATGTTTGTTGATTTTCAAGTGGATGTATGATATATCAGATCAATGAAATTGAACTAGTAATCAAAATTTGACTATTGTTTATTTGAAATGCCAATCTGGCAAAGTAGAGACTTCTTTAGAAGGACATTTGACACGATGGCGTGTTGTATAAGAATCAAGTTTTAGTTTTGAATTTGAGTATATTGCAAGTTAATTGCTGATACTTGCAAACAATAAGTAGTTGATAATCATTATAAAATTTGATAGATGAACAGCCTAGTTTCTCCCCAATGAAATATCATCTCAGATTTGTACAATTCTGGGTGCATTATACAAAAAGTGGCCTGATGATTAAATTGCTCAAGCGTATATAGTTTGAATCAAGTTAAAAACATTATATAGAGATCACCCATTAACACTCTGCATATTATTACAAAGGGAAATTGATTATTTTAGTGCTATGGGCCTATGATTGGTGATGAAGCTGGTGAAAATAATTTATTCTAAAATAAAGGACTGCTAGTTTCAAACAGTAAACTGTTAAAACCAATGCAGTAAGATTAATCCGACACTCATTATTTATAGGTCTCAAAGTACATAGAGATACACGTATCATGTATTTAAGTAAAAGCGTGTCGGTAAATTCTATGTTACTTTTTCAGTTTATGTTGGTATCTTACAAAAGAATACTAGTTGGTTATTGATTTTGTAAATTACAGTGACGTGGGTATCTCGGCTTGTTTTCCTTGGTTATTAAGAAGGATTTCCTTGCTTCTTGGTATCTCTTACTATCTTCTTCACATATGCAATGTATCCATCAACATTGAATTTCCTGGCGCAACCTGCATAGCTCATGGATCGTATCTTCCCATAGACTGGTCGCTCTTGAAAACCCTGAAGCAAAATAAATATATGACCTCCAAATTGTAAAATGCAGATAGGAAGAATGTTACAAGCTAATAAATTCTAGACGTTATTTAAAATACTTACATTGTCGTGTACACCACAAATTGACCACATAATACCAGCGTAACCGTTAGGATCTCTCCCATCAATATGATACTGTGAACAAAGTCATTTACACAATGCTCAGATTTCAGTAGTGGTGGCAAAATGAGCTGGTCAAAAGGTGTTTGGATAAGAAAAAAGCTCATATCTTATTTGAGTAGGAAACGGGTCGTGTCAGGTCAGGACAAGTCGGGTTGGCTTGAATCACTTTTATCAGTTTAAGTCTAGTTAAACAATTATATAAGTAACTCATGTGTTACATGTAATCACAAAAACTATCTAATAACAATAATAATTCAATTTACTATAAATAAAGTGCTTTAGAAGGTTGGATATTAAAATCTCACCCGATCCATTCCCTTTCTTTGACTTTTATTCAGTTGACCCGTTAGAGATAGACCACAACCCGAATTGACCCGTTCATAAGTATATACGCCCAAATTGTCACCTCTCGATGTCAACAAAGACCTTTAAATTTAATAAAGGTTTAATTACCTTGTCGTTCAAATAGACGGCTATTTCTACAGCTTCTTGTGGGCTGCTTGTCCATTCGAGGATCTTTTTTGCCCAATACATTCTGTTTCATCTCATACCAATTAGGGACAAAACTTAGTTGAATTTTATAATTAGCTATACAATAAAAATTAACTCTTGTCATCCAATTTAAAAAATGCAATAATTGCTAATTACCGCATATAACCATGCATCTTTCCATAATGCACCATCTCTAACTGAGAGGCATTCCAAAGCTGAAAGAAGAACACATATCCATTTGTAAGTACAAAACGTGGCAAGAAATGTTCTGGTCAAATAAATCATTATAACAGTGTTTCCTAAAATAAATTGATCAAAGAATATATAATTGCTTACAGGATCTGCAGTTTGTGCCTTCTCGAGCTGCTCGCACCTGCATATGATGCAACGTTTTTAAGTATTTAACCAAAGCCCAGAGAATTAAGAAGAGCTATACACTTACGTGTATATGTGTTGACGTTTGTCAAAAGCATGGTCTATAAGTGTTGTACGACCCCAATCCCATGCACCTTGAAATGAATCATAATGAGGCTCGTAATAACAGTAGTTATCAGCTAGTTCCCTCCACACGATCAGTTCATCTAAAAACTTGTCAACCGCCTTCATATAACCAAAATTAAGAAAAAAAACTACATCGGAAAAGAACCTCTAATAATACATACTAGCTAAAGAAAGTTTCTTACGCTACAAACCTGTTGATAAACTTTGCGCAACTTACGGGCCTCCAAAGCACAACGTTGCCGATATCTGTCCAAAATGCAAATATGGCGAAAGACCAGAAGTTGCTTTAGGCTTAAACGGGTTATTCCTATCTGTCGAGTAATTTTCCAATTTAGCTGTAACAAAACCGTTCAATGTTTCTAATGCAGCAATTTCCCCTGGTTCACACCACTTGATTTCAGGAACTTCAGCGCCTTTCCTGCCCATATACCACAAATAAGTATCCTGCATGCGTCACACTATGTTCTAGTTACTCTAGTTAATAAATATGTTACCTTACTACATCTTCAATAAGCGTGTCCCAATCGATAGATCTATTTGTGGCAACCCATTTCTTAGTTTGAGGCTTTAATGATGGAAAGTCAATCAAATAGTCAGGAAAATGGTTAGTGATCTTCGGTCTAATGCTTCTCGCATAATCTTCTAACTTATCTGACGTCACCCACATTGGTACTATGTTGTGTGTATCAACTTCATGAATTGATACGGAATCAGATACCATTTTGCTTATTTCTCTTTTCCAATCACGAACTTCCTTAATGGTGAAAAATCCGTAACCAAAAGTGAAGCTTCACATTCTTTTAGAAAATTGGGAATGGTATCAATAGCTTCTCCCTACATCAAACAAGCATCTCCTTTATCCAATCAAGTTCTAAATAACTAAATGAAAGAAGAAACCATGTAAAATGTAAAAACTATATATTTGCTTTCCTCTTAAGGCAATAATATTGCTTTGTGGTCTGGCATACCAGATTTAGATGATAAAATTAGGGGCAATGTCATAAAATAGCAAACACAATTTCAGTTTACTTCTGTTTTAATGATTTTATGATGATCTTCCAAATGAAAAAATCACCATAAACAAGTTTTCTTTCTATTTTATAAACAGTGATTCTTTCTATTTTGTATAATGGTATGGTCCACTATCATCACATAAGTTATAACAAGTTTTCTGTTTTAGAAGCTTATTTTCTTTTCTAATAGCTCTTATAAGCTTTGTCAACCAAAGCAAAACTTACATGATCAGTACTTTTAGACAAATAACTATAAGTTTAAGCTCTAATAATCTTATGCGCGCCTAGCACGCCCATAGGTAAACTTTTGAGGGGTAATGTGGCCGTAAGTTAAATTTTCGACCATTACAAAACATTTTCAAAGCTTTATAAACTGAATCCGAGACTCCGAGTACAAAAGCAAAAACTGTACAAAACTATAAGTACATTGCTAATTTTTTTTACATCATCCCTTTACAAATGCTCGGAATAAGCTATGAAACTTGATTAAAATCTCAAGAAAAGACTACCAATAATCAACTTTTTCCAAAGTTACTAACCTGAAACAAAAAGAAAGGTATATGAAGAGTATGCTCAATCTCATGACTCAATTGTTTCAACCCTCTTAACATAAACCCCAACTGCCTCGCTTTCGCACCCAAGAACCCATCAAACAAATTAAACGCAACCGCAACAGGAACATCCAGCCTCTTCGCCTCATCAACCGCGTGTATCAAAGCCCAGTTATCTCTCAACCTTTGATCTCTAAACATCCAATACACAACTGGACCTACTTTAGATGATGACGAAGATTGCGGCTGATGAAGCTTATGTATTCCCTCTTTAAGAACGCGAATTCGGCCCAATTGTACGGCCATTGAAGAGAATATGGTAGGAAGGGTATTTGGGGATGGTGGTCACATTAGAGTTAGTTGAAAAGTACCCCATATAAATTGGAGGGAAAGATAGGTACGGAGGTTATGGTTTGAAAGTGTACACGTCATTATATTCTATTGGTTTGATGGTGTACATGTCATCAACTATGGATGTATTAAATTTGATGTAATGGCCAACAACCCTCGAAAGTTTTTAGTATACGTGTATGAACATAGTACGTATATTTCTATATGGTATGTAGATTGAAGAGGTTTTTCCGTCTAAGGTTATCTGGGAGGGCGAGTTTTTGACTAAGATGTATGCGGTCTAACCAACGTATTCTTGTGATCATTTTCGACATTTCGCTGGCCACCCCGAATATGAACCTTGTGAAGTTTAACCTAGTTAGATGGTATATTTAATGTGCTTTAGACACTTATTTGTAATTGTTGTTTCTAACTCTTATTACACTTAGAGCATCAGAGTAGTCCAAGGACCACTTACTGACATTAGTCACCTCCGCCTGACAAGGTCACATAAGCAGTGGCTCGTTCAAAGGTCTCGTTGAAAGTTTTAGACTTTTATAGCAGCTGTATGAACAACGGAGTTGCTATTTTAAGAATGTGGCTCATTGTGAACATAACTTTTTAACATCAATGTTAAGTAAATGCATAAATGAACTAAGATGAAAACAATTAGTATAATCTTATCAAAAGGATGTCAAAAGAAAAAGATCCAAATGTGCAGTGCAGAGTCTCTGTTGTATGTTGTAAACGTTTTTTAGCCACATTATATCCGTAATAAAGTTAAAATCCAGAACACAAACATAAGTGCTATACATGATCATTGTACAACACCTTTCACAAAAAAGAGCATTAGCCAACACGAGCCACCGAAATTAGGAAATTAAAAGACATGAAATGACCAAGATGCATTAATAATTGTACATCTATCGATATGAGCGTCTGAAAAGTAGTACAAGTTTACGTTTACATATCTAAACATAAAATACCAAACTTTCTCGATGGACTGAACTAGAAAACCAAGGATTCTGAAAATCGATACAGGCAACAAGCATACTAGTGTATAATAGCTACTCGGATTTAATATCTTGTGCAGAGGCATATGATCCACCATTTTGTTTTCCATCGCTTTTCAAGCCATCTTTTAACTGAATCAAACCAAAAGAAAATCATTATCATACAGAGGCATAAAATGATACTATAAAAGAGTATTTAACAAAATACGTATATTTGCCGGATATAACTCTTCAAAGTTTGATTTGCTGTTTTCATAAGAGGGGAATTATATGAAATATTGATCAAGATGTTGAAAAGAAGTAAACTGCATGTTACCTGTTGCAGGACTTTCTTCTGATAACGGTAGCCCTGATGAGATTAAAAAACACATTATTAACAAAATATGTAAAAGATTAACACCATCAATAAAAAAAACGAAGACATATTATAATACCTTGTCTGTTCCATATATGTAGTCACAGTAAGTGAAGACAGATGCAAAATTGCTTTGGCTTTGTCCTCCAACATAATGGTGATAATCATGGTAATCCGCTCCACCATAGAATGGGATAAGTTTTGTGAATGTCCAGGGGAAGTCATACCTGTATAATGCAAAGTACGACAGCATTTCAGTTGTCTTTTCATTGTTCAGTGTGTCTCAAATGATTATATACACTGAAGTAACACTTTTGTGGAGGCATACCATCTATAACCTTTGTCCCATTACATTAAACTGACAAACCGACTTATCTATTGAACCTTTTAAGTAGTAATCAATGCTAGATACGTGAAATGTAAAAGACGGAAGGGTACATATAAGAAGGAAACAAGTAACAATGACCAGATTTTTAACCATCTCATGATCTGATGATACATGGTATGCAACTTGCTTGAAGACGTGTCTTTTGTTTCTATAAATGTGATGTGTTTGGAAGTTGCTATTATAAGAACCTAACAAACAGCATTACAAACAGATGTTAGAGATGTCGACCATTGTATCATATATCAAAGCTTATGTCCCGACGACCCTACCTTCCTAGCAAGGGCCATCATAAATCTACTGTGCAACTTGGAGCACATACAGCTGCTGCAATTTCAGTCAGGCTCATAATGATTCTATGATGACAGCAAGAGTCATTCTAAGCATCTGTCACATTGCAATGGGTTAAGTACTTGTGTTCATTTGTTCATGTTGTGTGGGTGCAATTAGATCTATAGAGTCAGTAACTGTAGGTTGGCATCTTGCCTCCCACATTTGCAATCAACATTGAATCTCTCAAATCCCAGCAAAGCGATTTCATTTTCACAAAGAAGATAAAATAGCATATCTGACATTCTTAAAAGAACTCTAACATGCAAAATGAAACATACATTGTGATTTAAACTAAGAACTTAACAAAAAGTGTGAAGCTCATCCAGGCTAGAAAACCCACAGCACGTCGTTTCACCACACTAGTATTTCTATTTTACCAAGAAGATGACCTAGTTCGCGGTTTAAATAGAAATAACGAGTAATAAACTAATCTATCTGTTGCTTCAAACAGACATATTAAGGACTGCTGCATTCTGATTGTAGAAAAGGTCTATCAATAACAGAACTAGGCACTTAAACAGTAAAAGAAACTGTGGTAACTGAACATGTATAGACACACAACGTTACAAAATACATCATGGAAGAGAACTGTTAAAGACAATTTAATCAAGTGGCTACCCATTGGTAACACTTTCTTCTCATTTCTTTAGGACCATTAACAATACCTTAATAATGACAACTTTTACCTAATACTTGCATGTGAAGGCTATTAGCAATCATTGTCATATGTGTAGGTTGCAATGTCAGTTTTAGTGTAACAATAGTGTGATTTGTATCCTATATAACTTTTTCTACTAATTCTTCAATGACTAGACAATGCCACAGTGACATACTTATCAATTCTGATCAATATGATTACGCTATATTACAAATAGAGTATTCATTTTTTGCTTGGATATAAATATTTAACCATGCCTCAGACTCACAGACTACTTAAAATTCAAGGTAGATGCATGCCTAGACACTCATAATCTGAAACCTATGTAACAACATGGAAGAGCAAACGTTTCTATCTTGTATGTTTCTTCCAGCTTCTCATAATTCATTTGATAGTAAAATTAGATATTGATAAATATAATAATGATAATAAACCATCAAACTGAAGAATTAACTATAATAACATTCACTCTTGAATAAAGTAGATTTGCTAGTATGTCCTTTAAACAGAAAATCCGATATAATAAAGCTAAGGGCTCCACATATAAAAGATAAATGGCATGCCAAAAGAGCAAGGAAACAACGATTGAGTTTATTTGCAATGAATAAAACATAAAGTATATTTTCCTATCTAGACTTCCATTGGTAAAATGTCATAAAAGCTTTATGTAAATAGACCCTTCATGATATGTTTGGCCTTGGAGTGCAGCACAAAAGTAACAAACAAAAAAGATATGGAAAGCAGAACACACACACCACAAATGTGAGAGTACTTGAAAAGGATTAGTGGGGTTGAGGGAGAAAAAAGTATTTTGATCATTTTCCAAAAGTCCAAAAGTCAATTATCTACTTACAATCACACTATTTCCAATCAGGCCTAATATCAATCCATTATTAGTCATCATTTCGTCATATAAGCCAAAAAAGCAAGGCTAAAAGGTTGAGTTAAACACAAAGCATGCTTACTTACCCACTGTGAGTCTCAATAGCCTCAATCTGCCTCAAAGCAATCCACAGCCAGAATGTAATCATATGGCCCGGAACCATAGCGGGCCCAAGAAAAGATGGAATCCCAAGAATCAAAACCTCAGCCCAATGTGCGTACGGTGCTGCATATCCTATAGGCGCAGAGTATTCATGGTGAACTTTATGAATGTTTTCATACCCCCATTTTCCATGCAAAAATCTATGGATCCAATAATTCGTATAGTCCTCAACAAGAAAATAAACGAATAACTGAGAAGTGATCTCCATTAACGATGGCAAAGGCAAGCTTGTTCGGATACCAATCATCTACAAAAGGCGATTTAGTTAGTCAGTCAATATTCCTACAAATCCTTAAAGTGAAAGTAAGATATTCCCAATCATCTCAACCAGTAAAAGAAAAGCAGCAAGACGTGACTTGACTTTTTCCTTGCCTTTAGACCAATATTTTGCAACTTTTATAGGGGTTTTAAGTTCAGACAATCAGCATAAGCCACACATTAAAATTAAACCACCAAATTTAACTTCAAATAATAGAATTAGCACAGTGATTGAACTGTGATGCAAAATCAGCACACAAGTCATAAACACCAGATGGAGACCACAAAACTGAATGTCATTTCATTAGTCGTAATAACACAACAACAACAACAACAACAACAACAACAACAACAACAAACCCAATCCCGCCGAGGCAGGGTATGGGGAGGTAAAATGTAGACAGCTTCCTTTCTACCCCTGTGATAAACCCAGGAGTAGAGATCTGCTTCAACGAGACCTCCGCAAGTACAAGTGCAAGGGTGAGATAGAAAGAAAGAGAGCAAAGACAAGAAACAACAAGCAAAAGCAGAAAAGAAAGCAGGCAAAACAAGGCAAGGGGGCACGAGTGAGAGTACAGGCAAAAGAGCACAAAAGCGAGCACAATCAAAAACAAAAAACCAAAGCACTAAGAAAAGCAGGCAGACCTAAAGGGGCAACACAGAGCAAGGCAAAAACAACGCACGGGCCTAAAGCTAAGGCAGAGCAAAACAAGGCACCAAAAACAAAAGCAGGGCAAGAAAAGCAGGCAACCTAAGCAACACAGAACAAAGCAAAGCAACGCACGGGGCCTAAAGCAACGGCAAAGCAAAAAGGAGGCACCAAAAACCGAAACGCCAAGGCAAGGCAACAAAGAGACGCCTAAAAGCCTAACCCACCAAAAACAACCTAAACCCACTAAGCCCCTAGCCAGATCTAACCGTAGATCCTAATCCTATCTCTCCACCCTTCCTATCTCGAGGTATGTCCTCCGACAAGAGAAGCTCCGCCATGTCTAGCTTAAGTCTATCCTCCCACCGAGTTTGGGTCCGCCTTTCTTCTCACGCCATCTACTACTAGTGCCTCGACCCTTCTAACCGACGCTGTTTGTGGCCTCCTCCCGACATGACCGAACCACCTCAACCTACCTTCTCTCATCTTCGAATAATATTTCCGACCTCAAGTTTTGTATTGAAAACTCCGTCGGGATCATGTCAAGCAAGGTTTTACCACAAGTCCATCTTAGATTCTCGGTTCTGCCACCTCTACCCCACTGGCATGGGCCCGGAGATGGGCCAACACTGGATAATATACATTCATAAAATTCACAAATGACCTGTATCTATCAAACACAGGATATAAACTTTGGAACTAGGTGACAAATTAGTACTGTAATAACTAAGCCAACTAATCAAAACATCACTACACAAAAACTAATACAGTTTTTTTTATAAAAGAAAATTTTACAGTAAAACTGGCTACCAATATCCTCAAACTTGATCAAAAATACAATTACCTATGTAGATGGCTGATAACTAAACTATAGCCGGATCCTAATCTAACAAATATAACTAACGGAAAATTTCTACTAAAGCAAACTAAAAATCCATATTCGCCACTGTTTGCTATGAGTAATAAATGTTCAAATTTTGATAAATTTAAGGATTTTAAGTCACCATTGTTGGCAATTTTCCCTAAACACATCAAACACTAAACTTAATTAAGAAAAATACAATCACCAAACACTTAAATAGCTGATAAACATACATTAAAACTAGTCCTTTTTAATCCAACTAATCAATTAACCAAATACCAACCACACATCATACATACAATCACTTAGGGGGTGTTTGAATTAGCTTATTTTGCGGCTTATGAGCTTATAAGATTTTGGAAAAACTCATAATCCCATTTTTGGGCTAATCAAGTTGAGCTGTCAACAGCTCAACTTGATAACCTCATAAGCCGAAAAATGAGCTTAACCAAAATCAAATAAGCCAAAAAGCCGCAAAATAAACGAATCCAGACACCCCCATAATCATAACAATCCTATAAAAACATCATACATACAATCACT
The DNA here is from genome assembly GCA_022545495.1 of Chrysanthemum lavandulifolium. Classification (NCBI taxonomy): domain Eukaryota; kingdom Viridiplantae; phylum Streptophyta; class Magnoliopsida; order Asterales; family Asteraceae; genus Chrysanthemum; species Chrysanthemum lavandulifolium. Next base: position 190,732,324 of record CM040239.1, on the reverse strand, counting down.
TAGGGTGTGTTTGGATTAGCTTATTTTGCGGCTTATGAGCTTATAAGATTTTGGAAAAACTCATAATCCCATTTTTTGGGCTAATCAAGTTGAGCTGTTAACGGCTCAACTTGATAACCTCATAAACCGAAAAATGAGCTTACGTGTTTTTCCAAAATCAAATAAGCCAAAAAGCCGCAAAATAAGCTAATCCAGACACCCCCATAATCAATACTAACAAACAAAAAAGAAAAAAACTCACTTTAACAGAAGGATAAGACACAAGCTGAAGAGGGCCAACAACCAAAACAAAAACCTTCATGACATCAAAATAACACTTAAAATTGTCACCAAAACTATACTTAACCTTGGGTTGAATCTTATAACCTTTAACAAATTTCCCAAATAAAAATTCAGTGAAAATGTAGAAAAGAGGGACAAGAGTGAAGATAAGAAACAAGAATAAAATGTTGTGACAGTAGAGAAAGTAGTCAGATTTAGTGGATGTGTAGTTAAGCCATAATGTTTCTAAGGTTGTTAATGGTCGGTTTAAGGCTGTTTCAGCGGCTGTTATGGTTGTGTATGGGAGCATGGTTTTTGGATCGGTGGTGATGTGTACTAGGAAGTGGTGTTTTTGTTTTTGGGGGGAAATGAGGGAGGTCAGTAGGAGGTGTTGTGTGTGGCACTGAATAGTTGGTGTCTTTTTCGCTGTGCTTTTTAGTGTTTGGTACTAAGATCCATTTATATTATAATATACGATTACGCCTGTATATCAACGAGATTTTATAGCGTCGTATAGTTTTAACGATAAAAAAAGTTTATGAGTTATAAACGAAAAATAATAAAAGTTTTGGCCGATTAAACATAACGTTAAACTCTGGTCAATCCGGTTGTTCAACCGGTTGAACTGCTCTACGAAAACGGCCAATATAAATGCGTCAACCCGACGGTTGGTTCGAAAAACGAATCAAATTAAACCTGGCCATCCCATCGGGTTTGAAGTGTTCCTGATCAACTTGGCTTTGAAATGCCAGACATTTCGCTTTTCGTGTACATTTCATTAATATAAAGCTTCATTTATCGCGATGTTTTAAGTTTTTTCTTACCTAATATAAAATTTTTCACATTTCACATATGGACTTTTTCACTTTTCTACATTGACCATTTTGCTTTTATATGTAGTATAGATAGATTAAGAGTACCCGTCCATTAGTAACATAATTTTATAGCTGCATATAATTTTAGTGATAGAGAAAGTTTATGGGTTAACGAAACTTTTTTTATAGTGGCATATAGTTTTAGCGATAAAAAAAATTTAGGTGTTATAAACAAAAAATAATAAAAATTTGAGGATATTGGATTAAATATAATGTTTTGAAACCCGGTTCGACCAGGACGGTTCAACCAGTTGAACCGTTTCGATGGAAAGAACGAGCCAAATTAAAACGGGTCAACCTGCCGGGTTGGGTCGAAAAACGGGTCAAATTAAACCGGTTCAACCTGCCGCGTATGAAGCGACCCGGGTTAAACCGGTTTTTGATATTTATTAATAATGTGTTAACAGTTTCAGCTTTGCATATGCTTTCCAAAAATAATGTAACAACTTCCTAAAATACTTTAAGTTTTCACTTTTCACTTTTTGTTTTTTCATTTATATCTATACTACATATAAAGGGTGTATGGTCAAATTGAAATGTTATAAGTTGAAAATGGTCATAGGTGAGAAAACTGTATAGTGTAACTAATACTCTTATTAAAACACCTCATTACTTAAAAGTACAATGATTTATTCACATTGTACAACCAATTAAAAGCATATCTACCAAATTAAATACAACCAATTAAAACACCACTTACTAAAAAGTACAATAAAATTTTCATAATGTACAATTTAAACAAGCTACAACATAATCCATATAAAATAATTAAACACACTAATTAATGTTATTTTTAGAAACACCCTAAAATGAAAAGTATATGTTATTATACACATTATACAAATTAATAAACACACAAAACTTCATACAACCTAACAAGTTGATGGTATATATAGTTTTGAAAATCTGACGGGACCAACGCTGTTCAATCTTGGAACCGTGTCGCCACCTGTTCGGCTAACCAATAAAAGCCATCCGAAACGAACCAGAGAGACCCGTTATTATACACATTATACAAATTAATAAACACACAAAGTTTCATACAACCTAACAAGTTGATGGTACATATAGTTTTAAAAATCGGACGGACCAACGGGTTAACCGGAACCGTGTCGCCACCGGTTCGCTAACCAATTAAAGACATCCGAATGAACTGTAGATGACCGTTGAAACCGATATAAACCGTGAATCATACCTCATCGAGATCTATTCTCCGCTTAATCGTCACAGGTACCAAGGAAAAGTCAAAAGTGAAAAGTTGAAACTAAAATTGAAATGTTGAAAACATATATTTCAAAAGGAAACTATCAATACAAATCGAAAACCGGCCGACTGGGACGCTTTAAACCCGGCGGTTCGACCCGATTTAATTTGACCTGTTGACCAAGAAGTTGACCCTTGCTTAAATCGACCTGCCGACCGTAACGATTCAACCTGGTTGAACCACCGAGTTTCAAAACATTATGTTTAATCCCCAAATCTTCAAAGTTTTATTATTTTTCGTTTATAACGTGTAAACTTTTTTGTTATCAATAAACCATCTGTCGCTATAAAATCTCATCACATGCACGCAGTCTGCCTGAAGATAAGATAATATATTTATATTACATAAGCGAATAAGCCTCACTCAATTTTCAAGATTCGGTTTATATAAATTTATTATAATATAATAAACTTATGGGTAAAGTTTAAAGATACTCGACATAGTTTTTCAAAACAAACGACGACGAATGAACTTTGAAATTACCATCAGACGCAAAATACTTTCAAATTTGGAACGATGTACGTAATATGACCGCAACTAGTAGGTTACCGTGTCACAAAGTTTGAAAATTGGCGAAATGGTCCCCGTGGCTAGCGTTGACTTTTACCGGCCATCCCTTAACGCTTTTTCGCTAAAAGTTACGAATAGTCCTTGTGGTTATTGGCTTTCAGATTTAGTCTGTTTTTATACTTTTTAACCCGTTCTCTTACGTTTTATCCGTTTTCTATGTTTTCGTCCGTTTTTTTTACGTTTTTATTGATTTTCATCCGCTTTTGTCTGTTTTATCTATTTTTTTTACTTTTCTATTTTTATTCGTTTTGCCCGTTTTCATCCGTTTTTGTCCCTTTTTTTACATTTTTGCCTGTTTTTCTTACATTTTGTCTGTTTTTCTTACGTTTTTGTACTATTTAAACATATTGAAAGTTTTTAATTTTTTTTCAAATAGAAAAAATTTGAGAAAAAAACATCTTAAAAAAATGGAATTTTTCGCAAATTTGAAAAAAAAAAATTTTGAAAAAAAAAATTGGAAAAAAAAATTAAAAAAAATTCCAAAAAAGGAATTTCAGAATACATTTTTTTTTTCAAAAAAAAAAGAAATTGAAATTTTTTCTAAATTGTTTTTTCAAACTCTTTTACAAAAATAATTTTTCGAATTTGACATATTAAAAATTTTGAAACAAAAAATTATTTCGACATGTTAAAAAATTTCAAAAAGTTTTTTAAGATTTTTTTTGAAAAATATTTTTTATGAAATTGTTTCTATATGTCAAATACTTTTTTCAAATTTTTCTATATGTCGAATACTCTTTTACAAAAAATTTTGGAATTTTTTATCAAATTTAAAAAATATCAATTTTGTTTGGAATTTTTTTCAAATTGTTTCAAAATCTTTTTCTTTTGAATTTTTTTCCAATATGTTGAAATTGTACAAAAACGTAAGAAAAATGATAAAATGTAAGACAAACAGACAAAACCGACAAAAAAAATGGACAAAACGGATAAAACATGCAAAACGAATAAAATAGACAAAAGGTAAGAAAAACGGATAAAATGGATAAAAATCTAAGAAAACGGACAAAATGGATGAAACCGATAAAACGGACAAACGGGTGAAAATGGACAAAACGGATGATAACGAATAAAACGAACGAAACGATAAAACAGATGAAAACGATAAAACGAAAGAAACCGACTAAAACGTATAAAACGGAAAATAATGGATAAAACGTAAGAAAACGGGTGAAAAGATAAAACGGACTAAATCTAAAAGTCAATAACCATAAGGACTATTATCAGAACTTTTAACGAAAAAGTTAAAGGATGACCGTGAAAGTCAACGCTAGCTAGAGGGACCATTTCGCCAATTTTAAACTTTATGACCGTAACCTACTTGTTGCTTGGCCCTATTACGTACATCATTCCAAATTTAAAAGATTTTGCGTACAATGGTAATTTTCAAAGCTCATTACGTACATCGTCTGCTTTAAAACTATGTCACAGACAGCTTTCACCCTAAACTTATACTCTTTTTTTCTAAATTATTTACGTAAGATAAAAATTAGATAGTTTAATAAAAAGGAAAACGACAAAAAACGATCGAACTCGACACTTTGTTGTCATCACAGAATCAACTATTTTTTTCATCAGAACACAAACCTTTGAATTTTTGTCATCAGATGTAGCCGCCAGTGAATTTGTGTTATTGTATGTACCCAATGACTTAGCGTTACATCGTTCGTCCTTTTATATTAACGGTCGTTAGTAAATAACTTAAAATTTCGTTCTCTTTACGCTTTTATTCGCTTTCATCCGTTATTATACGTTTCGTCCTTTTTATACTTTTTCGTCCGCTTTATACATTTTGGTCTAATGCTTTCATCCGCTTTTACATTTTCGCTTGTTTACTTACGCTTTCTTACGCTTTTAGTCCGTTATTATACGCCGTCCGCTTTTATACTTTTCGTCCGCTTTATACATTTTGGTCCAATGCTTTCATCCGCTTTTTACATTTTCGCTTGTTTACTTACGCCGTCGTTTTCTTATGTTTTAGTCCGCTTTACACGCCGCTTGTTTTGGTGCTTTTGCTTTATACGCCGTCGTCTTTTCTTACGTTTTCATCCGCTTTTATGCGCTTTGTCCGCTTTTTACGTATCATTCGATTTATACGTTTTCATCCGCTTTCTTACATTTTCAATCGCTTTTATACATTTTCGCCTGCTTTTTAAAGTTTTAAATGTTTTCAACATTTTCATCTTTTTTATACACTTTCGCTGGTTTTCTTACTTTTCGCTCATTTTCTTACTTTTTGGACGAAAATGTATAAAACTTAAAAATACGGACAAAACGTATAAAATGGATGAAGGTGTAAGAAAACAGATGAAAACTTAAAAAAGACGAAAACGTATAAAACAGAGCAAAAACAGACGAAAACATATAAAACAAACGAAACGTTAGAAAATCGACGAAGACATTTAAAACTAACGAAACGTATAAAAACGAATCGAAAAATATAAATCGGATGAAAACGATTGAAAACGATAAAACAGATGAAAACAAACGAAAACATATAAAAACGGATGAAAACTTATAAAACGGACTAAAACGATAAAAGCGAATGAAAACGATAAAAGCGGACGAAAACGTAAGAAAACGGACGAGAATGTAAGAAAACATACGAAAACGTAAAAACGGGAAAAGCAACGGACGAAAAAGTATAAAACGGACAAAACGATAATAACGGATGAAACGAATAAAACGTAAGAGAACGAAATTTTAAGTTATTTACTAAGGACCGTTAATATAAAAGGACTAACGATGTAACGCTAAGCCCGACTGGGTACATACAATAACACAAATTCACCTAACGGCTACATACAATGACAAAATTCAAAAGGTTTGTGTATAAATGAAAAAAAATAGTTGGCTACACACAACGACAACAAGTGTCAAGTTCGACGATTTTTTGTCATTTTCCCTTATTTTCCGAAAAGTTTAAAAGCGGCGAAGTCATTGATTGAGTTTTAATTTTTAGGAAAACTCAAACCGATTGATTTACAAGCAACTCATTTACCACCATTTTTGAAAACAACAAATATTTTTCTCGAAAAATTTATAGAAGGAAAACATTTGTGTAGGAACAGCAGTCCTTCGACATACTTTCCTCAATTAGTTTTAGGATAAGTGCACGAATTTTTTTGAAAATTGGTTTAGCGCAACACTTTCCTTCTTTGAAGAGCGGGTTGCTATCTGAAATAATAGCAAACCATGGTTTAAGCACGGGTTACAGTATGAAGTAACTGTAAACCATATTAAGAGACATGTTTTGAAAATAAATATTTACACCTTCTGCTCGAACTTCATCTAAAGTCTCGTGCCATTATTGAATGACATTTCTCAGACCGTAGATGTTATCGATACCAGAAGACATGTCATGAGAAAAACAATTTTTTATTTATTTATTTTTTTTTTACTTTTTCAAATTTCCTAATTTTTTATGGATTTTTGTAGGTTTTATATTTTTCTATTTTGGTTTTTGAAAATTATTTACATAGATAGAGAAATAGTTTAAGAAGATGATGATACGAGTACCGAAATAAGGAAATCGCTCAAGACTTTGTAGAAGATAGAAGTCATCATCTCTTAAACTTTCACCACCAAAGCATTCGAGGCTCTTAAATCGTCGCAAGAACTTGAGCCTTCAAAAGCGAATCTTTGGCGCCTTCCCCAAACCGACAACCTCGAAAAGACCATTTCCATGAAGAAGTGAAGCAAACAATCTAATTGTATGAAATTCAAGAACCCAAGAATACGATAACAACGAAATAACAAGTTAACACGGATCATTTATGTGGTTATCAAACCCAAAATAAATGATTAAGCCCGATCACATGATCCCGTCATGTGTCCTCGATGTACACATTACTCTTCGAGTTTGAGCAGTTGTCTATTCGGGAGAACAATATATCAACATCTTCATTTCACCAAATGCATTCCGCTTATCTTCCATATAACCACTCAAACCATAATGTACAAAAGTACCTAGCAAGAATAGAGATGATGACATCCAAGTAACATGTCGAGTCACCGATTATTTCTCATGGATGTAAGCTCCGAATATCCGATTAAGCTCGATCATGTGAACATGTCACAGTGTCCCGATGTACACATATCTCTCCCGATGGTTGCGATCTCATCGAAATCATCATTAAATTGTGTACATGAAGCAATAATCGAACCACTTTATCATAAACCATGTAGAAGATGTCGATAAGAAATATCATCTCACATTCCAAATATTCTTCTCATATTTCTTCCTACTGAAGGCTGATTTAACACATACCAAAAGTATCCAGAGACCGCTTCCCCCCAAATGGTTGGAATAATACATCCTTTCCCCAAATAGTTAGAATAATATACCCTTCCCCAAATAGTTGGAATAGCACACCAAAGGCTACGAGTTAAACACCGAGTTTCTACTGGTTCGACATTTTTCTTCCCTAATATCAACAATCATAAAGTTCATCACATGTACTCGTTGAGCATTTAGATGTATGTCTCCTTCCCCTTGCCGGTTTTGAAACCTCGTAATCGAGAAAACATAAAATAACCATAAACTCGAAATCTTGTGAAGAACTCAAATATCCCAAATGAATCATGTGAGAATCAACCGCAACGAAACTCTCCCGACTATCTTTACCAACCCATATGTGGACAAATTGAAGTGACCAAAGGATGAAGCAAACCCGATATACCAAACTTGAGCCCGAAGTTGAATTCCACATTTGTATCTTAAGCTTGCACCTAATGATTAAAGAACGGTGTCGAGAATGTATGCTTCAAGTAAATCTCAAAGTACTCACTACTCAAACAAAGTATGAGACAATAACACCTCTTGAGATTATCCACACCGCCATATGCATGTGACATCGAGTAAAACAACGAACTCCTAATAGTGATAGTTAACTGTGTCTTCAACCATCCACCCCGATCACGGTAACTAGATAAACCAAGTCTTCAACTCAAATTCTTAAGCCCGAGCAAGTTATCAAATAAGAACACGCCTTTGTTGAAAGTAAACTTCAATCTCAAATAAGTGATAAATGATTAACTCAAGTAATCAACTTGTGTAAAATGCCCAACACGTGAATAAATATACAATCGATGTACATTGACCCACCGAATGAACCGAACAAATGATTCCTCAACATCAATGCATTCTTCCTAAAGGTATACATGTAGAGACCGATCCGAAGATTCACCAATAATGTCTTCGAGCGGATGAGTTAGTCATTTTCCTTAATGTTCATGTGGTTGATTTATAGAGTGCACAATAATCCGTGAAGATTTGGCAAAGGGATACCAAAGAAGCGGATCATTATTCATGAACAATAATTCGTGAAGATTTGGCAAACGAATACCAAAGAGCGGATCATCATTCATGAGTGCAACTATAATGATAGTCATTATCAACGCCTTTTGAAGTAACTAGAGATAAGATTTCTTGAGAATTCCAAGAAGTACTTCTTAGATAGTGAACCAGTTGAGTCAGTAGGAACCGAAGCATGAGCTTCAGAAGCTAGATGATCAACATTCATTGGAGGTTGGAAGTACTCATCAAACATATCTTGAAACAATGAATCCCAAACAATGAATCCAGTTATCCTTAGTAAGTGAAGCATTAGGCGTTGAAGGAGAGTCATATGACCATAATTCAAGCGTCCATCAACATGTAGTATATGCACTTTTTCCCCTCAAAAATTGCATCCGAAGTTGCCATTTTTGATTTGAACAAGTGAATAAGAATATACACCAATGAACGAGATCCACTGAGGGTTGAAAGAGCGTGGAAAACATGAAGCTTGTTGATGAAGAATGTCGATGAGAATGGTCATAAACATGAAGATTTCTCTTCTTTTGAAGATAAAGCGCCTCAAGCGTACACCTTTCTTTTCTTTGAGGAACGAGGCCCGAAGTGTTATCCAAGACGCCATAATGATGAAGTACGAGGCCCGAACCGATGTGAGCAGGGCGCCATAGCAGATTGAATATCAAGGTTGAGTTACTTGAACCCGTGAATTATGAGATATCAATCCATTTGTTATCCATACTTTAAGCTAGTCCATGTAGTGAAGGATCGAAGTATCTGCAACTGAATAAGGACTACCTGCACTAACATTACAAGCTTGATTGCATATATATTGGTTAGTGACATTAGTATCAAAACCCTTTGGGGTTTCACGGTCCACCTTGATTTTGCAATTGGTAAACAGCTTTCCGGTAGGAATCCACTTAAGTCCAGCATCCTTAAAAATTCTATCAGACGGTATCCACTTATGGTAAGGTTTAGGATTGTTAAGCTTCGTATGCACAGTGAAAGACTTATTGATATTCCTAGGCTCCAAAGATTTAGCAGTTGGTATCCATCTAGGTGAAGTATTAGGTTTGTTTTGCTTCTTATGCACTGAAGATGACTTACTGAAAGTCCTAGACTTAACAGTTGAACCTTAGCACTGCTTATAGTCTTAGTGGATTGTACCTTAGCATGTGAATTAGGAAAATGTTTCTTATTCTAAAAGACTCGAATTTCTTTTTCATTTTCTACATGCTTAGCATTTTTCTTCATATAACTACTCTAGATGCAAGTCAACCCCTAGTCTTTTGAGTGTTCCTAGGTAATGGTTTACAACTACTAGCAAAGGTTTTGAAATCTCATGGAATGCATCACCCTAGGTCTTGCACCTAAAATTCGCCTTTTCGAATCAGTGCTTTTTCCTATCTTGTTCTAGATAATAGTTCTTCCACAAGTCATTCATATCATATGAATTCTGGGTTTTAATGCTTGATTTTGACACTATTTTCGAACTATTCCTAGAGGTGCTGGGAGTAGAAGTGGCTACTTGTTGAGGGTTAACTGAACAAGAAGCCTTATTCTTAGGTAACTCAGGTGAAGTGACTGGTTTTGACAAAACTTTTATTGCATCAACTTGGGAGGCAAGCCTTGTCTTTAAAGATTTTGTTCTTTCGATATGAATGCGAGTCGCCTAACAACGGACCGGTCTCTAGTGGGATGAGAAACCGGCTTCCCAAGGTTGATGGTTTGTAAACTTAGTGTTCACACTTTTCCTATGGTTTTTCCGAGCTCATTCTTTAAGGCAACAATAGCGAAACTCTTTTCTTGAAGTTGAGCTTTGAGTTCATCAATTTTTGCTATCAAAGAGTTTGTTTGTTCCATTGACTTAGTTCTAGTTTCTTTGACAGAGTCACTTAGTTCTATGTGATGCTTTTTCAAAGACTCATTTTCCTTTAGTAAATTGGCCACACAAACCGCTAATTCATCATTTCTCATTTGAATATCATCAATAGCATTAACATCAGAATTACTTGTAACCAAATTACTTTTCACATGCATATCAGAAATATGTTTCTTCAAATTGTTGATAGTCAAGTTTTTGGCATGAAGCTGAGCTTTTAAATTGTTTATTTCAAAAAATTCACGGAATTCAGGAAGTTCCGGATTTTTACATGGTTTGTTAAGTTGAAAACTTTCTTCTTTACTCTGTATCACAATTTCAAGTGAAATGCAATGTTTTTCAAGATTTGAGAATTTGTTTGAAAGTTCATCAAAAGCCTTTTTATCAACCATATCTTTTGTTTTGAAACACTTAATCTCGGACTCACCTCGATTCTAACACTTATCAAAGTCATGTTCAAGATCATGATCGGTTTGTTTAAGTACTTTAGCGATGTACTATGTTGAACAGCTTAAGGTACCTCATTACATGACACCTGCTCAATTTTCTCGTCTGATATCCGCATCCACATCATGTGTAATAAGAGTCACCGGACAACTAGTCGTGTCAAGCTTATCTATCTCTCGAGTCTATGTATTCAGTGTCAACCGATCCATCACCGGTGCTTTACCCGACTCAACATTACAATCTTTTGATTGTGCAGACATTCATTCCCTTTTCGATTCGCATCTACTTCTTGTATGTTAGAGTAATCAACATCCGTTACATCATTATTTGTTGTCTCGACATTCTCGCATTCAAGAACACCCGATTCTTCAACTGACACATTACCCAACTCATCACAACTATCTCTCAACCGCACTGACTCTCATCCACTTTTTCATCTTTCGAGTAACTTCCTCAATATACTTCTCCACATTATCCATGAGATGGATAAGTGTCTCTATGAACACGCTAATTTCCATTTCAGTGTGTCTCTTGAATGACATTTCAGTCATGTCTTGATCATAATATGATGTAAATTCCCCATTGATGAATGACTGAAATTGGTTGTGGATCACTTGAAGTGCAGCACTGAAACTATCCTTTTGAACCTTCTCTTCTTCAAGTTGTAGTTCCAATTGCTCTAAGTTTAATAGCAAAGTTCCTGTTAATGTAGATAAGTCCTGATGGAAGAGGGAAATACATGTTTGTTCCGTTGTTATGGGTAGAAGTAACATGAGGTGAGAGTGAAGTTGTTGATAGGGTATAATGCAGCATTCCTTTTGCATGGAATTTTGTAGCATTAGCAGGTGCAATTCATTCTCATTGTACTCAGAACATGAAGATCTCACATCCTCATTGATTAATTCAAACATCTTTAATCATTCAGTGTAGCATTCATTATCATTGTTGTCCACATCATCATACAATTTAAGCTCTTCTGAAATCACTGAGTCTGGAGTGTAAGACATGATGTTGCTGTGTACACGGGATTTTACAAGTCTGTGATTTAAACCAAGAAATTGAATCTTTCACGGGATTTTACTAAAATCAAGACCAAACCGTAAGAGAGTGAGAAATAGGATGTAGTAAGGGAACTAGGAGATGATTTGGTGGTAAAGCTATATATGGTGTTATGGTTGAGTTTGTGACATTCCCTAATTCTTTATATATACCCCCTGTTCCGCGGATCGACAAATCTCAGTCCTTGACAAATAGCTTTGATGACAAGTCGCTAGATTGACAAATTGCAAGAATGTCAAGTCGCTAGAGTGACAAGTTGCTAGAAAGCCAAGTCGCTGGAGGGACAAATCGCTAGAGAGACAAGTCGCTAGAGTGACAAATCGCTAGGAAGACAAGTCGCTAGTGACAAATCGCTAGAGTTGACACTGACAAGTCGATACCAAACAAAGACAAGTCGCTTCAATAAGCAAACAAAGACAAGTCGATTCAGATACATCGAATCTGGAAAAACCGCTTCTTTGAAACTGACAAATCGCTACCAAACAAAGGCAAGTCGCTTGGATGAATATTTTACCGTGGCACAAGTTGCTTTCAAGAAGAATTAAACAAAAACACAACTTTTCAATCAAAAAACACCTTAACCACTATGATTCAAGCCTTCCAAATCAAAACCTAAACACATATGATGATTCTAAACACAAAAGTACTATCAAAATCCAAACTTTAACACTAGAAATGATCCAATTGATGCTAACTACTCTAAACTCATACAACCCCAAAACCTTATAAAAACCACTAGAAATCCAAGAACATGAAAGATGAGTGATCAAACCATGGCTCTTGATACCATTTGTAAGATATTGGTTTTCATAAACACATCAAATAACAATATATGGGTCGAATATGAGTAGGTTTTAGAGATAAAGTGGAAGATGGGAGCCTTTCAGAGAGAAAGTAAACAAAGAAAGAAGGTTAGATTGAATGAAAGGTCCAACCTCTACCTGGGAGGTAGAGGTATTTATAGTTACATACTACACGCCCTCCTTCTGACCGTGGATCGTGCATACAATGGGTAAAGACCGTCCGTCCTCTACGGTGTTGCTCTAAACTAAATAACTAACTAAATAACTAGTAAATAACGTAATGTCTACGAGCTAACATATGCTAGACTAGAGTTGGGGTGACCGACTCTTCACTATGGATTTTCTAAATCCTAACATCATAGTTTCCAAGTTCTTTAGTGATATGTCATGGGAAGAAAGGCTTTTGTTTGTGTTATCTTGGAAATTTTTCAGCCATTCTTCTTGCTCCTTTTGCCTCTTGGTTGAATCTACAAGGTACTTGTTAATAATTTCCTCCAAGTTAGCTCTTCTTTCATTACGCTCATAATATGGTGGGGGTCCTCCACGATACCCATTACGATTATCCCCGTAGAAAGGTCTATTCTCTCCATATTTAGTTTCCTCGATCGTATCTTCTGTGTCAATTTTAGGGCAATTCTTAGTCAGATGTCCCCCACCATACTTTTTACAGCTGACTTGGATAGCATGAACAGTTTCTTTGATTTTTAGCATATCTCGACCTAGATTCTCAAGCTTGTTGGTTATTGCTGTAATTCCATCGAAACTTCCGCCTTGGTTCCTTTTACTTCTCCGTCGTGCCATTTTGAGAATGATCACCATTTTTGACCGGCTTCAATAGCAAGGGTAGGCGTCATGTTCGGATAGGTCCTCGATAGTCCAAAGATCCGCCTCGTAGTTACGTTGATTCCTTTGTAGAAGATGTTGACCTTTTGTCGGTTGTTCGGATCATGTGTAGGACATTTGTAAAGGAGATCGTTGTATCTATCCCAAGCTTAATACAATGTTTCATCATCTCCTTGTTTAAAATTATGGATCTCCAAAAGTCGTTAGAAATCTTTGACTGCAGACAATATCTCCGAATAAAGTGCTTCTTAAGTAGAGCTCAAGTATTAATTGCCCGTGAAATCTTTCAATCCATCTTCCGGCACCCAAGAAGAGTCATGGAAATACCCTTAGCATAACAAAGATCATGAGACACGAACGAAATGTTGAAAAGGCTAGCGATGTATAGGACATTTTCAACGTGCTCATATGCATCCTCGTCCCTGTTTCTTGAAAAAGGGTTAGCACGAAGCTCCCTCATAAATTGGTCTTTAATTTCGAAATGGACATCCGCTCTAATCACCGGTCTTACGAGACCCGGCCCTTGTTCTACTCTTGTCAACGCCAAATATTCCTCAAGAGTGAGGTCATCAATGTTAACAACTTCCATGGTACCTGAAAACTTGAATAATGATCGTGAGAAATTTAAAACCAAATGAAAGACTTAATATTAATCCTAATATAACTCCCGACAAATGGCGCCAAAAATTTGATGCAGTTTTATTGACCAAGTTTTAATATTTATAAAGTCTCGTTATACCTATGGTCTACCCTAATGCACTAACGGGCAGTGTACCCGGTCGCGTGTAGTGTAATATTTGGTAAAACCGAGGTCGTCCCAAGAGCTATGTATGTTGAATTATTACTAAGTCTAGGTGTCATAGTTTTTAATATGATTATGATGAGGGATAATTAATAAACTACTAAAGCATATAAAAGGCAAAGGATAAATCAATAGAGGAGAGTGGTGCTAACCTAGTTATTCCTCCTAGCTAGTAATGTCTACGCCTACTCACTTCCAATTACTTGGTGGGGTCAAAGTCGCGAGGACAACATTTGGTCAATTCGCCTAACCTATCAAAGAAAGATACCACCACAGAGAAGTCGGTGTACCTCATAAGTCCTGTTGTTCCCGGTCCCCTAAGCTGTCATTAAGTACCGCTACAAGCTAGATTTATAATAGTGAGTGCCCGAGCGTTAGAAACTTAAACACTCACCCCTAATTCTTAAGTTCATCCAAACGGTAGGTGATCGGTTGGTCAAATCACACAAGTAGAAAGGGTCGTCGGTTGGTCATATCTTACCCTTCCCGTCTCGATCCGCTCACCTAGGTCAGGTTGGTCATATCTCCTAGGCAATTGGCCTCTACCGCCATTCAACAATACCGAAACAAGGGTAGCTACCAATAAACTATGCATGCATACACTTAGAAATAATTATACGGAAGTAATATAAACGTAAACAAAACAAATAAGGAATCATAACTAGGCCAGCACCAAGAGGTGCTTAGCCGCTCATATTAACCATACAAATCAATTCAATATTCAAAGTTACGAAATACATGAATCGAAAGTAAAGAAAAGATAAAATGCTAATGCTTATCGTAGGGGAGTGATTTCTCCCTTTGAGACAGCTCCGTATGCTCCTCTAGACCTGCCTTTGGCTTCTTCCTACATTCTTTGGTTGTGATGTGTGGAATGGGATGCTTTGAAATGTTGGAAATCGTAGGGTATTTATAGGCCATATCTGGGTTACGACGTAACTAAAATAAGAGTTACGCCGTAATCTTCAATTCCTTCGTTATTCGCACTAGATCTGCTAGTTACGGCGTAACCTAATGAATGGTTATGGCGTATTCTTCAATAATACTTGGTTACGCCATAGTTGGTGGAATAGTTACGGCGTAGTTATCAGCGGCGGGGAACCTCATTTGACCTAATATAGTTACGTCGTAGTCCTTGGAGAGAGTTACGCCGTAACCTTCTAATGAGTTGGTTTTCTGAGTCATGCTTTAGTTACGGCGTAATGTGAGAGATGAGTTACGCTCCAAGTTCTTCAAAGTCAGCATACTATGATAAATCTTTGATATTTCTCCAATTCCGCGTCTCTTTAGCTCCAATGCTCGTAATTTACCTGAAAGTGGAAAACAATAGAAAACAAGCGTAAATCCATATAAATGATATAAATTACAAGCATTATCGGGGGAAATTGACACTTAATATTCAGGACTATTTGATGTTATCAGTCACTTGTGTCCAACTCTTTGAAGTTGATGTGATAAGTTACGTAAATATGTTAATTTTGAAGTTTTAAAGTCCAATTTTCACTTAAACACATAACATTTGTACATTTGTAAGCTTAGACATAACATTAGGTTTTGTGACTTAATCGTAACATTCAACAGTTTGCTTATGCGAAACAAGTCCAATACAAGCTGAATGGTAGCTTATGCGTAAACATGAGGCCTTATGCGTAAAGAAGGTTCTTAGGCGTAGGCATAAGCTATAGCGTAAGACCAAGTCTTATGCGTAAGAATTTCTTACGCGTAAAGTAAGTTCAAAAGCTTTAAGCTTATGCGTAAGGTTAGGTTGAATGTTACGCGTAAGGTTTACTCGTACGAGTAAAGCTTATGCGTAACAACCTTGTTTACGATATCTTTCCAAGATACGCGTAATCCCACATAGACCTTTTATGCGTAAGTGTTACGTGATTTGTCAAATATATTTTCAAGAGCAACTCAAACGGTTAGGTTTGAGTCCCTGGATCATGTCTAGCGAATGTTGAATGAAGTTTTATAACTCAAGTCGCGTTTTACGAGATTTAAATAGTGAAAATAGGCAATTAATGGGGAATTAAGCTAATTAATGCAAACAATAGTTAAAATTAACTAATTAGGCAACTAAAATAACTAAACTAAGCAATCGGGACTTAGAATGCACTAAAAACCCAAAAACGAGCACGCTCGAGAAAATCCTGAGCCTAAAAGTGAAAACTAAGGAAAAACGACCCTAGAAATTTAAATTTATTTTTCCTACGTAAAATACGACAAAAGAAAATTTTAGAAAAAAGCGGAATATTTTTTTGACTTTTTATTTATTTTTTATGAATTAAAAACTAAAAGGTAGAAATTATAATTATTTAAAATACTAAAACTTTTGAGAAAATTACAAAACGTTTTCTAAAAATACTTTATTACACTACTGATTTAAGAAAAATGTAAAATCTGAAAAACAAGCTCTTAATAAGCTGTTTAAAGCTTATTCAAAAACTTAAGCTTAAAATGGACAAACGTATTTAAGTGAGTTGTTTGTGCAAAAATGAACGCGGGTAACTACTTAGAGCAGATGGTTGGGTGTGTATGTGTGTTAAAGTGGTTGAGAGTGTTGAGGTCCTAGGTTCGAGCCTTGGTTCACCTTGGACCTCCACTTTTCCTTTTTTTTTTTTTTTTTTTTTTTTTGTGAAAAACTTAAACAATAAGCTAAGATAAGCTTGTAAAATTTTTGGAAACACTAAAAATCTTTTGCAAATAAGCTGTAAATTACTGATTAAGCTAAATGATTATTTAAATGAACTAAATGCTTAACAAAGGCTTAACTTATGGTGGTTAGACTAGGATAAGCTAGATAAAAGCTAATTAAGCTAGACTAATGCTATGAATGATGAGAAACAAGCTACTGGAACAAATAAGCACAAGAGAAGCGGATAACAAGCTAAATTAATCCAAAAGCACTTAAAAATCCATCGAGCACTAAATGCCTATCGAGTTTTTTCAAGCTTGTGTACAAGCTTCTTGCTCAAGGCTTTTGAATCAAATCCAAATGGAATTTCACCCTTACTCTACTAACAAATTATAACAACCAAATTTGAACCTCAAGGAGCTTTTTAGAGCTTAATATCAACTTATGAAAAGGCTATTTTGGATGTAATGCTCTTGATGCAGGGAGATTTCTCACAAATAGCTCAAAACAAGCTACTCTAAAGCTGTTAAAAAAATTGTTAAAAATGAATTAAAAATACTAGCTTAAAGATCAGCTTCCAAATTCTAAAATCCCCAAGTTTGAGCAAAATTGAGCTTAAAATGAAGAAAATAAAAATGTAAAAATAAACCTATTTTAAAACTGATTTGGTTTTTATTTACTTTTTGAAAACTTGCAAACTTGACTTTAGTGAACCTTGATGCACTCTAAATGACTGAAAATGAAGTTTTAAGCTAAAACAAGATCAAATGAAGCTATTCCAATTGTCTATGCACCTACATGAATGAGAATGCAAACTGATAAGCTAATTTGATGCAGAAATTAAGAATTAAAGAGAATTTTGACTTTATGCTAAATGACCTATGAAATTTATGCTAAACTAACTTCTACTAACCTTATAGGAACTAAATGGACTAATGAATCCTACTAACACAAGCTGGAACACAATACTATAGCCAAATCCAAACACTACTCTATGCAACAGATTTGAGAAATTATGAAGCAAGTGATATAATCAACCCATGAGACCTTCAAATCAGCTTACAGTAACTTGTTTTAGATCTATTTAAGCACTATTCAACAGTTTTAAACTACAAATAACTCCTATTGAGTACTCAAGACAGATTTTCCAAACAAAATGCAAATAAGGAGAGATAAGCTATATTATGATGAAATAAACTCTAATAATATAAAATTAGATGTAAACAAGCTAGATAAACAATTATAAGCTAATAACACCAGATCTAAGCTACTAAAATAGTAAATGCAATTTTAAAGCAATAAATTGAATTTCTCACTTATAGCTCTAGCTAAACAAGGGCTCCCAATTATGGCAACTATAAGATCCAACTTATTCGAGAATAAGTCGATAAAGTCCCTCTTGCCAATCCCGTACGGCAACTTCCAAAGCCTTCCACAATTTAGCATAGGTATTTGTTTGACTTTTGTTGACTGTTTTAGTGTTTTGTGTGTAAAACTGAATTGAACCTTAAACAAATATTATAATAAGCTATAATGAGCTTATACAAACTTATCTAAACTACTCAAAAGCTTATTGAAGCTTTAAAACAGAATTTAGACATATTTTTGTATTTTTTGAAAGTTTTTCTGATTTTTTTATGTTTTTGATTTTGAAGACAGAAGCAAAGTAAATAAGCTATTAAGAAGCTAAATATGAAACTAAATAGAGCTTAATGAACAGTTTATAAAGCTTAAGACATAATTTAGAATTTCAACAATATAATTCAACAAAGTAAAGAGTAAAACTGAATTTTATTAATAAAAAAGCTGATTACACTATTGAAAACAGAATTACAATTAAAACTAGAAGCTTAAAACAATTTTAACATAAAAACATTTAAAGGAAATTACACACTTAGAACACACACTACTATGTGAATACAAGAGGGGTATTTATACCCTCAATCTAGGGTTTCAGGAGCTCTTCTAATGCTTCTGGAATAAATCCCACTTGTGATCTCAGCCCTTGATTGTTTTCTTCAATTGTAAGCATGATTTGGAGTCGTTGGATCATGTAATCATCCTTAGGTGCACACGGATTGCCACGCTGGAAACTGCACATGTCAGGAGCGTGTCAGGCTCTTCTAGAAAGAATTTAGGCGTGGGTAATTTGGATGTGTCAGAGGGTAAATTGGAGTAAGGGATGATGAATGGTAACTCTGGGTAAAATGGGCGCGATTTGACTTATTTGACCACGAGGAAGTTAATATTGTTGACCGTTTGACTTGGTATAAAATGGGGGGGTTCAAGGGTAAATAGTAGGGTTTATTTGGTTTGTGGCTGGGGGTCAGAAGTAATAGAAAGCTGGGGGTTTAAATGGCTTTTGGGCTTGGGTTAGGGAAATGGCTTTATTAGATCCGGTTTAGAGATTTTAGGATAGAAAGTGTAATTTGGGTAATTAAGAGGGACTGTTTTGTAAATTTAGATAAAGTGAGGGATTGTTGTGTAATTCCTTCAAACATGATCCAATTTTTCAAAAATCATCTTCTGAGCATTCAAAATCTTCAAACTGATTCAACTGATTCCCCGGCTTTAGCTTTTGCACTCTTTTTCTTCTCGTGCTCGGTTTTCTTCCCTTTTGTCTTTCTTTTGTCTGTTTTGAGATATCCGGACCTGCACATGTATAAACTCAAGAAATACACAAATGTTAAGCATTTATGGCTGATTTTCGGTTTATTTGGGTCAATTTTGATCAAGAAAATGTATGTGTTTTCACACATACCATTACGCGTAAGATTTCTCTTATGCGTAACCTTTACGCATAAAAGTACTCCTTAAGCGTAATCATATGAACACCTTTGGTCAGTTTTTATGAATAAGAAACCTGTAAATCACAAGCATGAAACATTTATTACAGTGTATTCCAAACATCAACAAGTTCACAAAACAAGCATGAGATCATATCAGTAATGCATAGAAAAGCTTAGGCGTAAAGTGTGCTTAAACCCTAAACCCTAGATCTACGCATAACCAATTTATCTACATGAATTAATCAAGATTAGTTTTTGGGTAATCCTAGATGTCATAGGAGTGAAATAGAACAAGTTTTAACACAAATCAACCACAAAATCAGAAGATTAAAAGTTGACGAACCCTAAAACCCTAAAACATAGATTCTAACAAATTGATTGTTTTTGGGCTAATTAAAGGCTCAATTCATGTATGTAAACACATTCTAACACTATCCTAACCATCTAAACACAGAAGAAATCACAAACTAGAAAACCCCCAATTATGCGCAAGAACCCTAATTTACAAATTTGTTCAATTCGTGTTTCTGGGCATGATTGGATGCTTGAAATAGGTTTATAACACATTTGTAAATGTTTTAACATCGACCATTTCAAACAAAACATACTTAGGCGTAAACACCCAATCGTACGCATAAACACATCATCAAAATCAATTTATAGAAAAATGTAATCGTTGGATTGAAAAGATTTTCAAAACCTATGTTTAAAATCATGATCAAAACCATTAACAACTTACAAATTTTAAATCAAGTGAACGAATTTGAAGGATGAATTTGGGCCGTTGGATTTGGTTGGTATTAGGAGTAAATGCAAGTGTAGGTGCATTGAATGTGTTTGGTGAAGTGTTTTTTGTTCAAAATCATTTTTAAAAATTGACACATTCAGTCCCTCAACCTCAAAGAGTTTTCAACCAAGACCCATTAACTCCCGTTTAGGTTAGACAAAATACTTTTTAGGCAAGAAACTTAATGATACTCCCCCTCGACTTTTGAAATAATGAATTTTGTAAACATTTGAGTCCGAGGAGGGTATATTTCAAGATAAATATCCACCGTTTAATAGAAAACAACGTATTTTTTGTAACATGCGAGTACAAGGTTTTATGAAACTGAAAAATATATACATTCTCCCCCTCAACACTTGTTCGGGGAAAAATGGTGAAATGTTTGATAGAACATTATGTTGATGGAAGTTTTGTACTTGCAATGTTTGTTTTTCAGATAAAATTGAAATGAAAAATGTTTTTGGTTTTTATAAGATTTTATATTTTTGTATTTTGTTTTTGAAAATATATTTACAAAAGAGGTTTTGGTGTTTGACTTTTCAAGTGTGTTTTAAAGTTCATCCGGTTCTTCGAGTCAAACACCTCATCTGAATTCGGTGAATCAAGTCGATGAAATCTTGCGGGAGGCAAGGCTTTAGTGAGAAGATCCGCCAATTGGTGTTCTGTACCTACAAAGTATAATTCAACTGTACCCTTTTCCACATGCTCTTTGATGAAATGATATCGAATATCGACGTGCTTTGACTTTGAGTGTTGAACGGTGTTGCACGAGATCGCAATATCACTTCTGTTATCGCAGTACACCGGAATCTTGTCAAATACATAACCATAGTCCTTGAGTTGTGTTCTCATCCAAATGACTTGAGCACAAGAATTGTAAACCTCATGAAGTACTTTTCCGTAAATCTAAGCATCATGCTTTGTCAGTGTCTGAAAAAGCTATTAGTTCAAAACCAGAATCCTTCGGATACCAGATCCCCAAATTAATGGTTCCCTTTACGTATCGGAGGATTATTTTAGCCTCAAAGAGGTGCTTCTCAATTGGTCTTGACTGATAACGGGAGCAAAGATAAACAGAAAATACTATGTCGGGTCTATTGGATGTTAGATACATGAGAAACCCAATAATACTTCGGTATTTGGTAGGGTCAACCAGTTTCCCATGTAAATTAGCATCCAGTTTGTTGGTATGTGCCATTGGTGTATTATAGGTGTCACAACTTTGCATTCCATGTTTATTCAATATTTCAAGAGCATATTTGGACTGACTTAAGAAAAATACCACGGGGTGATTGATGAACTTGTAGTCCTAAGAAGAACATAAGTTCACCCATCATTGATATTTCAAAGTTTGTTTTCATTAGATTTGAAAAAGCGTTTGAGTACTTTTTTTAGTTAGAACCAAAGATGCTATCATCCACATAAATCCGAACAATTAAAATGTGTGCCCCATGATATTAAATAAATAGTGTTAGGTCGACCGATCCTTTGATAAAATGATTAGCGAGGAGAAAGGATGACAACTTATCATACCATGCCTGAGGGGCTTGTTTGAAACCGTAGAGAGCCTTGTTCAGTTTGTAGACGTGATTAGGGAACTCTGGATCAACGAATCCTTCCGGCTGGCTAATATACACTGTCTCCTTAAGTTTACCATTTAGAAAAGTCGTTTTGACATCCATTTGGTAGACGGTGATGTTCAAGTGAGTCGCGAATGCCAAAAAAATCTGTACAACCTCAAGTCTAGCAACCGGTGCGAATGATTCTTCGAAGTCAATACCCTCTTCCTGTCTATAACCCTTAGCCACCAGATGTGACTTGTTTTGGATAACCGTACCTTCAGCATCTAACTTATTCTTCCAAATCCATTTGAGACTAATGACGTAGACCTCTGTTGGTCTTTTAACCAATTCCCATACTTCTAAACGTTTAAACTGGTTCAGATCTTCTTGCATGGATTCAATCCAGTTGTCGTGAGTCATTGCACTTTAATGTTTTTGGGTTCAGTTTGACTGACAGTTAGTGCATAAATGCAATGTTCTCCGTCAGTCTGAAGGCGTTGTCTAGTTACGACTAGTTGGTTTGGGTTGCCAATTATGTTAACAAGAGGATGATATTTTGTCCATCGGTGTGTGGAAGGTTGATGTTGGTATACATTGTGCATATTAGGTGGATTCAGATGGCTGATAGAAGATTCAAGAACATCCGGATTTGCCGCTCGATTCATGGTGGGTTGAAGAACGATTTCCATCATAATTGCAGTGCAAGTACATCTTGATTAAGAATATCATCACCGGGTCATTGTCATTAGAATCGGTTTGTTCATCCGTTGTTGGAGATTCAATCGAGGTGCATTAGCAACAATTGTTGTTTCGTGTATCGGTATTGAGTATTATCAGTCGAGCAATGGAAACAGTTGATACATCCGAGCACATTGATCAAAATCTTCATTGAATGGAGGAGCAAACAATGTTTCCATTGACAACGAGTGAGTTGAAAAGTTTGATCACCGATGATTGAGGGAAGTTGAGACGGTTATGTCCGGGTTCCAAGTCGCTTTTGCTCGAAGTCATTTCTGTGAGTTCATCAATATTAGCATGAATGGTTTCCATAATTTCCTTTGTACGACGATTCCAGATCCAGTATCCCTTTGAGTTTTCATAGTATCCAACAAAGACTCCAATGTCAGCTTTGGCCTTGAGCTTTCCAAAGTCATCACGATCATTATTTGGGTAACAAAGAGCACCAAATACATGAAAGTGTTTCAGGTTCGATTTTTTGTTATGGATAAGCTCATAATGTGTTTTGTTATGGCGTTTAGTTATCATAGAACGGTTCTGAGTGTAGCATGCAGTTGACACGGCTTCTGCCCATAAGTAATCTGGAAGTTTTGGATTTATCAACATCGTTCTTGCAGCTTTCACTAACGTACGGTTTCGTCTTTCGACAACTCCATTTTGTTCGGTGTTCTTGCAATGGATGTTTGATGCTCAATACCCACTTTCTCATAGTATTCTCGAAGAGTTTGGTTCTACAATTCGGTTCCTCCGTCTGCTCGACTTGTCTAACCGTGTTACTGAGTGAACTTGAATTTTCGTGAGAAAGGTGATGATCATTTGTGGAGCTTGATCTTTACTTCGTAGAAAATAAACCCAAGTCCATCTGGAGTAGTCATCAACGATTACGAGGATGTAGCGTTTGCCATTAATCGTCTGCACATGCATCGGGCCACACAAATCCATGTGAAGAACATGTTGAGAGTTGTTTTCAACCTTCGAAGGAAAATGAGCACTAGTGCTTTTCCCTTGTTCACAAGCTGAGCATAAGTGATCGTTTGAATACTTAAACCTCGGAAGACCTTCAACTAGTTTGTGTCGTGCAAGATTAGTTATGGGTTGAAAGTTCAAATGTGAAAGTCTTCTCGTGCACAACCATGATTTTGTAGATGTTGCCTTAGAAAGTGATGGATGGGAGATGAAGTGATCATGTCTTGCATTGAGATTGTGTAAAGACTTGATGTGCAATTTCTAGACATGAGATCGTTTCCTTGTAGATCACGAATGAAGCAAGTTTTCTCCTAAAAGCAACTTCCAAATCACCATCACAAACCGACCGATTGAGAAAGATTGTGTCCAAGACCTTCCACATAATAAACTCGCTAATTTCAATGTTCCCATTGATGTGGTCTCCGTAGCCCATGATAGCTGCTAAGTGATCATTCCCGAACTCGACAAGCCAATGAACTTTGAAACAAAGTTTGTAAGAAGTTTGAGATTGCATCATGTGCCGGGAACATCCGCTATCAACAATCCAAAGGATGATCATATCACACAGTAATACACATGATGACACAGTGGAATAGAAGTAGAGTGGAACCCAAAGAGTTAGAGGGTTCCGTTATGCTTATAGATGAAACACACATGTGTATAATTTTGGGAATCCATTTAAATCCAGTGTATTTTTAACCATCTCTCGCGAAGTCCAACTAGTTTGTGCTTTGGTCTTAGTGAATGCACTAGGTGATATTCTCTTCTTAGGAGGTGATGTGGGTTCTATGGGTACATTAATGATATTCGCAGAAACACTAGAAGGCGGTTTACCTAGCACAGACTTAGAAGCATTAGTGGGCCTAGAGGTAATTCCATTTCTATGTTTCCGCTTACGAGATAAGATAGATTTAGCAACAAAATTATCATGACAACCGAAAACATGCTTTTACGACAAACAATACAAGATGCTTCAAACATAACATTCAAAGTACTCAAGATTCAACATTCGTTACATCTCTTTTCTATTACATTTATCTAACGCAGATCTAAAGTAGGTGCAACATGTGTTTTATTCAAAGTCCTAGTGTGTTCTTCTACTTGTGGGTCTTCTTCGATCTTCTCTACGCTGCAACTTCCTATTCTTCTTGTTTATGCTCTTAGGCTGTGAAGTGCTAACGCTAGGATTAGAGGCAACTACTCCTGTAGAAGTGGAAGGAAGCACTTTAGTATATTGGGGTTTGTCATTAGGCATCCTAGTGTCAATTTTAAACATTCCAGTTGCAAGGATATTTGTGTGACTAGATTTATTACTCTCATATTTCCCCAATTTCTCTTTCAACTCAACAATGGTGTGTAACAAATCTTGGTTTTCAGAGCGAATGTTTCCAGTAACATTTAAGACTTCACGAGTGTATACAAGATGATCATCAAGATCTTTTGACGCTTTGACATGAGTCTTTTTGAGCAAATTAAATATGACACCATATTCAGTTTTGACTTTTGCAATTTCTTGTTCATGTTTGAAAATTTGACACTTTAAAGACGCATTTTCCTCACCCAGTCGTTCGAGTTTTGGTTCAAAAGTTTTATCACTCGACTGTTTGAGTTTGTTTTGCAAAGCAAGTTCTCGATTATTACAATCTTTTTGACACCATTGAAGACGACGTGTTACTATTGAAAGTTCATTTAACAAACGCTCATTTTCAGCTTTCAAGGTTTCGATTTGAGACACATTATTGACAATCTCAACATTATTAACAGAATCAACATAATTAACAGCAATATTATCAAAAGCAGAAGCAGCAATATAATACAACACAAGTGATATGGTATCAGCACATATAACATCTTCCAAAAGTCGATCGACATGGTTTCGGAAAATTTTGTTTTCTTTTTGGTTTTCAAAGTCCATGCCTCTGTTGCATTGAAAATTGTTTTCATGTGCCCAATCTTAGGCGTAAACTAAACTCTTAGAAGTAAGGAACCTTAGGCGTGAGAATGAACTTAGGCGTAAAGGCTTACTCGTAAGCTTTTAAGCTTAAGCGTGGTTTAGGTTTTAAAAAAAAATCCTTCACACTTGTCCAAGTGAGACATATCCACAAGTCGAAGTGTTTTTCAGGCTTATCCAAGCAAGAAAAACACTGAGTTACCAACAGCTTCGAAGAACTTGATGACGATTCCTTACGCGCGTAAACTCTGACTTTAGGCGTAAAAGTTAGGCGTAAGAATAGGGTTTCTTTAGGCGTAAGAAGAGGGTTTTCAACTTACGCGTAAAAAAAGGGTTTTCTTAGGCGTAAAACCAACATAATTCACCAAAACGTATTTTTATGCACTAAAACGTTTTGTACACTCGTTTTTAATGATGAAAAAGCTTCAAAAACACCAAAATAACAAGAAAGTTTTGAACTTGATATCTCAAGACGAGTTTTGAGCTTAGCGTAAACTAGAACCACAATGCAAAACGAGTTTAAAAACTAAATAAAGCATGTAAAGGTTGAAACTTTTGCAAAAACTAGAATCTCGATCACTATATAAACCTTAACCCATAAGAATCTTGAGGTTTCAAGTGTAAAAATCAAAGTTTTATGCATGAGAAAGATGTAGAACTAACCAAACGTGACGTGTAAAGTACAAAACTTCAAAACAAAACGATTCACCCAACTAGATGGCGTATGATACCACTGTTAGGTCACCATAATATGAACACAAGTATGTAGATGATAGAAACAAGAGATAAGAAGGGATGGTTGATTCTTACACACACACACGAAATATAATGAAAGGTTATGCTTAATATGAAAGAGATCAACACCTCTCAAATGAGAGGTTACATAGTTTATATAGGCAATGGAACTAGGGCATCCCTTGCCTTGGCCTTTTGGGCCTTTGCATAGGCTTATGGGCTTTCTATATAAGCCTAGCTCTAATTACTAACATAAAAGCCATAATTAAGCAACATATTACTGAAATGACTAACACTTTATAATACTTGTTACAAGTGATTCCAACATATTATATACGTGTGGTCACATGGTTACCTATTGAATTGTTCTTCAATACTGATTGATTATAGCAGATCGTGGGTCAGTGTTACTTTTCTAATGGAGATCACGTGATTGTACTGGTCACACAATTAGTACTGTTCTGTTCGAGGTTGTTGAACATTAATTATGGTCCTTGCGAATTAATACTGCTGCTATCCGGTTTGTGGTGTTTGTTTTATTTGGTTAATACTGGTCGTTGGTACGTTAATTCTGGTACCAGTACTAATATTGTCTCATGTTAATACTGGAAGCGTGCTAATTAATTCAGGTCATCTTAAATTTAACACCGTTAGTTGATTACTAGTATTGGTGAGTTGAATTTTGATTCAATGATGAACCCTAGTAATTATCATATTTTTGGCTTGACGACACACATGTTTGGATCCCGAACGATGATGGTTTGTTTATGAAACGATTTGGTGCAATGGATTTTAATCAATTATGTGACAAGAGTATCCTTGGTGTTCGTGAGAATCGCCGGTGAGAAAACAATACGATAAGGAATACGAGTAGATTCTTTGGATGAGGCAACAATTACATAAGATAGGATGATGTTATTGCACTTAGATGTTTTTATTGATTATTTGAAGATGTGATTATGAACAAAGTTGAATATAATTTATTTTATGTTGTAGTTGAGTTTCACAGGTGCATGTTCTTATCATATCTCAACATGAGTGTTAAACTTTGGAGATAACTTGTTCGTGCGTTAATGATGTGACAAAGACTTGATGAATCTAGCAAAAGTATGTGATCTACAAACTGATGGTGCTTAATGCTCACATTTGCTATAACTTTATGAAGTTACGTTATTGTGCTTAGTGTCTCATGTAATTGAGGATTTGTCAAGAGGTTGCAGTCTACTTATGCTTTTTATGGGAGTATGAGTTTGAGTCACGTGGATAGTACAAGACATAAGACACAAGTTTGGGAAATTCAACTTCTTCATCAAATTGGTTATATTCGCTTTTCTTCATCGAGAATTACTACATAAAGCCATCTACATGCATCATTTGAGGGGAAGTGTTATTCAAGTTGCATATCTACAAAAGATCCCTATTCGATAATGACAAAAAGGGGAAGAAGATTTGATGTTTTGCAGCTTGAAGATCCTTGATGGTGTAAGGGCAAGTTCGTTTATCTTTCATCATACTAACTTCAGGGGAAGTTTGTGCTTATTAGTTTTGTCATTATCAACTAGGGGAAGATTGTTGGGAATTATAATTGAGTTGATATGACAAAATACATGAAAGATGAAGAACTATTGAAGACAAAGAAAGACAAGGGACCTAAAGTTAGAATAGTTATTTATTAATTGGTCCCTAGTAGTATTTGTAACCCTCGCCTCTAGTTTATAAAGAGAGGTGGAATAGTTTTTAGTAGATCTAGAAAATACATAACTCTCCCAACGGTAGTCTAGACATACAAAGAAATCGTGTGTAGTTAGTTTATGTATTAGTTTATTATAGTGAATAAAGAAAACCTTGGAGTAACTTTGATTATTGTGTTTATTATTCCGCTGTGCAAATCAATGTTACGATATTCTAGATGGGCTTAAACGATCTTTTACAATAATAGTCCCTGCAATTATCTAATGGTTTCAAAGTTAGTCCATAAGGACTAACTTTGCAACAGTCCTAGATTTTTAGAGACTTTTTCCGTTAAAAGACATATTATTTATAGAAATAACTTTCGAAAATAGTCCTTAGGATTATTGGTCTTTTAACATTTACTCTTTAATGACTAACTTTGAAAGAAAATTTAGCACGACATTCCCGCAACAACTCGTGAGTTGTCCAACTGCTTCAAAAGTAATTCATAATAAAAGAATATTCTTACTAGTACAATAAGACCAATAACTAAATACGGAGTAATTAATGAACTTATCTGCAAATACAACAATTATAAAATTTCCCAAAAAGAATGATTTAAAATCATTTGAGGACAAAAAATCTTTTACATACTAAGGGATCAATCTTCACCATCTATCTTCATTTCATTTTTATTTGATCTAATGAATGAGATTAATCATAACAATTAAAAAACTCACTTTCATCATATTTTTTCAAATATTAATATCTTGCAAACCGTTAATCGTTAAGCGAAAAAATACACCATTACGACAATCATTTAATTATCTTTCTATAGATAAACACTTTGATATACGCTCGACAAAAATATTTTTCGTGTTTTTCACGCTTTTTTTATATTTTTTTCACATCGAAATTTGCATGAAAAAATCACATGTGATTAAACACTAATTTGAATATCACATGTGATATTAGTGTTAAATCACATATGATAAATTTGAATATGAGATTGTTAAATCACATAAACAATGCCCTTAGGGCATTGGTTTAAATTGTTAAAAAAAGAAACTTTGCCTTCATTAAAGACAAAATCACATTTAATTAAGGTAATTTATAACTTTAATTAGCGTATATTGAATGCATTTTTCACTTTAAAATGAAATTTTATGTTGAATTAATGCACTTATCCAATGCCCTTAGGGCATTTGTTAGACAATCTCTTTAAATATCATATGTGATATTAGTGTTAAATTACATATGATAATATATCATATGCGACTTAACACTAACATCAAACGCGATATTACATATCATATGCGATATTACAACACTAAACATCACATACGATATTCAAATTAGTGTTTAATCACATGTGATTTTTCATACAAATTTCGATTCGAGAATAAAACGAAAAAAAAAAAATGAAAAACGTGAAAAATGATTATTTTTCTTTTTCGAAAGATATCAAAGTGTCCGTCTATACAAAGATAATTAAATGCTTGTCGCGTTGGTGTAATTATTTTCACTTAACGATTAGTGTTTAAAAGATATTTAAATTATAAAAAATTGATAAAATGATAAAATGCTTTTAATCTCAACTATTGAGTTCAATTTAAATTAGAGGGTGGATGAGGAGAAAAATTTTGTATGTAATAAAATCTTAAAAATTAGTGATGCAATGGAATCCAAACCAAACAACTCAACTTAACAAGTACAGGGTGTAAAATGTCAACTCAAAGCTTCTGTTCCACTTTGCCTTGTTATTACACATAATCAGCCTATACATACAGAATCCTTATATCTATACACACCTTCAGAAACAGACACACACATATTAGAAGCATAATAGGAGAGAAATGGGGGAAATAATCACATGGTTACTCTTCTTCTTTGTCCTCATAGCTCTCCTTGTCCTTGTTGTTTATCAGGTTCTTTTTTTCTTTTTTTTTTTTTATATAGTTTTACCCTAAGTTTTTTAATATATATATATTTTTTATGTTTTATTGATATTGTTTGCTTTGAATATGAAATGGGTGATCTGGGATTGGTTTAAATGTTTTAAAGTTTCGATCTTTATTGGATTTGAGGTAATTGTGAATCCATTTTGTCAGTTTTGTAAATTAGTGAAATTAGGGTTTTTAGGTGGATATGTAATTTGTTGTTTTTGTGTTTTTAACTTTTATGTTTTGTGGGTAAATAATTGCTTTTGTTGCTTGTTTTGAACACAATCTGTTTTTAGAAGTCCTGTGGGTTGGTGCAGTTACATTGTTTTAAATAGTTGTATATAGACTTTTGGTTATGAAAGCCTAACTAGAAATAATGGTAAAGGTTTGACCTTTATGATCATGGTTGTTTAAAAAGTTTCAATCACAAGAATTATACTTTGCTAGGTTGTTTATGTACGTTTAGAATTGCTTATTTGAGTTATTATCTGCTTTGTGATTATTGGTTTAAGTTAGAAGGAATGAGCAATTATAAATAGGTAGCTTTGACACTGCTTATTCACAAAGCAGATAAGCACTTAGAGTAAGTGAAATCCCAAACAATCTCAAGTTGAAAAGAAGTTAAAGAACAATTGTATTTGACTTCTGTTTCTTTTAGTCAAAATAATGTACACAACGTATGGTGTTTCTTTGGCTTTTTGCAAGCAAGATGGGTGCTTGTTTTGTACACATTTTTTCAAGCGCCTTTTGGTCTTGTGATTTCACATTTTTTAATTTTAGTTATGAACCGATTTAACTAGAAAAGGGGTAAAGTGACCTTTATGATCATGGTTTCTGAGAAAGTTATAAGTAGAATAAGCTATACTTTGCAAGATTGAATCTTTATGTTGTTTTCCTTATTCAAGTGTTTATTTGCATCTTGTATTGCTTTAAAGCTGATAAGCAATCCCAAACAATCTATTTGAAAGCTTCTTTTGCCTGAAAGCAGATAAACAATCCCAAACATTCTACCAGGAATTGGTTATTCGTTTAATTTAGAAGGAATGAGCACTTAAAAATAAGTAGGTTGGTACCCTGTCCAAAAATCTAAAAACAAATAAGTAGGTTGGTACCTGCTTATTATTTTTAGTAGTTATAGATTTAATACCAGCATAAGCGACGATATATGGCTGCAAATAATTATACTTGCGAACTTGTGATTCTGGTGTGACTTCTTGATGCAACACTTACGGGTTCAGTTTGTAGTCATTTTATTAATTATCCATTTTCGTGTGATAAAAATTCATTCAAAATTGGTAAACCATGTAGCTGTGCTTAGAAAACTGTCTTATTAAAAGTTTCCATTTCTATTAAAAGTTTCCATTCAAATTATAAACCTTGTAGCTGTTTTTTTTGTAAAACGAGCACTTAAGTTTACATTATTTCGACAATTATTAAAAACAAACAACATTATTTCGCTCAGATTAGACAATCTAGCTAAGTTGCCATTTTAGAAGTTGCCATTTTAGAAGTTGCCGCTTAAGATTAAAGTTCAAGAAGCATTAAGGGGTATTTTAGGAAACCACTTTACTCATTTTAAGCCTTTATAAGTTTTCAAGATCAAGCATAAATGCTTTATAAGTAGTATAGAAGTACTGCAAAGTAAGTAATCCCAGTTTCCAAACCATCCTAACATAGAATGAACTGTTGTATTCGACCTTTTTTTTTTGTCAGAAAATGAGCATTCTTGAAACTATGTTATTCGGTATTCTTTCATGCAATGTAAAGCCAAGGATAATGCTTTGAAATTACACGTAAACAACAACACTATGTTTAGGCATACAGATTGAAGAAGACTAAGTGTTTAACCACTAAAACCCTTTTGCTAACTAGAAATGACATATTTGTGTGATGTTTTTCTGTAATCAATAAGATGTGATATTGTAAGGGTAATGCATGTTATGTGGGATATTGGCATAAAAGGTAGGTATGTCATGAACTGCAATTTATATTAAACAATGTCGACTTGACTTTTGCATCGTATGAGGGAAATCCCACCCGAGTCACCATTGGTGACTTGGCAGGTAAACCCTGGACTCCACAGACCACCCCACAAGATCGGTGGAGCCTGGTATATCACTAGACCTCCACAATTGTGGATTATATGGCTCTTACCACTAGACTGCTCTCTTGGGGTTTGCATCCGTGATTTTCATTCATAAGGTTCAGAAAGGTTCCAACTTTAACTTATAAAATTTGCATTCTTGCAACATATGGTGTTCATTCGGCATTTTTGCAAGGAAATTTGTTTGCATTGAAAAGCCGAGTACAATGGTTTGAAAAGTCAATTACGCCAAAGACAACTGTTGATTAGGCATACAGATTGAAGAATACTGTGTTTTAACTTTTAAGTTTTAATATCTCAAAACCTGTTAGCGACCTAGAGTTAAAGTCTTTGTGACATACAGGTTGTGGTATCGTAATTTTATGTATGTATGTTATGTGAGCATATTGGCGCAATAGTTATGTATGTGATTATAATCCAATTTATATATCATCAGTTTGAGATTGCATCCATGATTTATTTGTTCATAGGGTCCAGAAAGGTTCTAACTTTAAACACATCTTGCAGCTTATGTGCTTAGCGGATCTAGAGTTTGATTACATTAACCCATATGACTCTGCATCTCGGATAAACTTTGTGATACTACCTGAATTTATTACGCATGGCGCTTTATGCTTGATATATCTTCTTACGGGCATTGGGTGATGTTCCTTCTTGCTCTGCCATATCTTTACTACAATGTCAGATTGTAAGTATTCTTCACCGCCTAATTAATAGATACGTACATCTGTTGATATATGGTGTTTCTTGGAATCATCTAGCCTTGTAGCTTGAAAAAGTCAAGCTATATTTCTTAAATATACATATATAATTTTTTGTTTCTCCAAATCATTGCCACCAACCGTTCAATATATGTAAAAGAGGGTAGTACCAAAATGTTACAGTTTCGATGGGATATCTCAAAATTTTGTATGACAAGCTGTACTATTTTGCAATTCACATCCGAACTTATTTCCAGGGTATAATGATCATATATGAACTTATGTTATTAGGTACACTCGGAACCAACATCTTGTGGATGTGACAGAGATATTTAACCAACTCAATTGGGAAAAGAAGCAAAGGCTTTTTAAACTCGGATATCTCGTACTTTTTCTCTTCATCACGTTGTTTTGGTATGACAACAAAACTAATGCATTTTTTATTTGCGCCAATTATTCATTCGTTGTTTCTCCGGTCCTTGGGTTCATATCAAACTGTTGAAGTGGGGCTTATGAGTTGATTAACCATTAACCGCGAACCTCATACTTCTTGTTTGGTCATTGTAGGATGATCTTTAATGCGCTGGAAGATGACGAAATGTAGGTTTCAAGCTGATGCAGATGCACCGGAGTTTGAAGATGGTGTGTGCTCATACTTAGGCTTAGATTGTGACAATAGATCATCAGTTATAAGTTATTTGTCATTGTTGTATCATTATTGTCATTTTTTGCTGTTATTTTATTTCGAGAAATGCATAACA
This sequence comes from Chrysanthemum lavandulifolium, assembly GCA_022545495.1. NCBI lineage: Eukaryota > Viridiplantae > Streptophyta > Magnoliopsida > Asterales > Asteraceae > Chrysanthemum > Chrysanthemum lavandulifolium. The sequence goes on along the minus strand of CM040239.1, from coordinate 190,698,876 downwards.
ATATCCCTTCTTCATTTTCACAATAGGACTCATCTGTCGTGTTTTTGTGGGTTACCGCATAATGTTTGTTTTTAATCTTTATTTACTGATAAACATGAAAGACGTGTGAATATTACGGAATACTAACTTTTAGAGCTTTTGCATTGACTTATGGGGCACAAATTGTGATTCTTTTGGTCATTGTATTGATGATCGACATTGATCACTATGCTGGGAAAGATCTTGGGGCATACGACGTTTTTTTTTTTTAAATTCTGTACAAGCTTCTAAGTCTTTATTCTATGAATCACATTATTGATGTCATAATATGGTTTTGTAATTTATAGTAACAATTTACACCATAATTTGTACGAATCACATTTTAAAAATGACCAAATGAACTGTTTGCAGGTCAACCTAACCTTACCCAACCATTTTGACCCATTACTTAGGTGGTGTTTGTTATTTATTAAAATGTCTTAATAATGACCCATTACTTAGGTTAGTATATGTATATGTGTGGGTAACCATGTTATGATATCATTCATAAACACATTTTCGATCATTCATAATCACAGAATATACTCATTTAGAATTGTTGTTATTATGTAGGATTGTTGTTGTCCTTGAATGTTTATACTACGTAAAATTTATTAATCAAATGTTTTCTTTAATGTTCGGATGTATTTTTTTTTGTAAGAATGGAATTACTTTACATTTTACTGCATTCAGACGTTAAAAAAAAAAAAAAAAAACAAACGGTCTTATATTTATAGTCCATATTTCATTTTCAAGTTATCCATATTTCATTTTCAAGTTATCCCGATGATATTACATTATCTTTATTTGATATTATTATTACAAACTTTAAAAGAATCATTAGTTAAATACTTAAAAATAACAAAAGGTAAGAAAGAGAGAGAGAAATATTATTATGTTATTTTTAACTACTAAAGTCGCCTAAGAAAATAAAAGAAACTGATGTATAATTAGAGAATAAGTTGTACGAGTAAAAAATTACTGAGAAACTAGAAAAACAAATTTACAGAAATAGTCCCTATACTGTTTAACAATATGCGTTTCTAGTCCTATGGTTTTTATAACTTACTCCTCCATCAGTAATCTCACAACCGCAAATTAGCCCACCGGAGCGCCGCCGTAACCACCACGTTCCGATCTCAGTCACAAACACACACTCAGTAAGTTTCATTCATTATCTTGGGTTAATTTTTTATTCTACTTTTATAAAGTTTATTCATCAAGAATTATTTTTTGCGTATAAATTTCGTAGCTTTTATATGTAAGATGTATTATAGTATTATAATTAGTTCATTTTGTTCATCAAATTCATAACTTTATCCTGGTAGACATGTTTTTGATATATGATATATGGCCTAAAAATTTTAAGGTTTAGCGCTTCTTTGTGTAAGTTTAGTATTCATCGTGCGCCGGGTGAGTTCGGAACATAGTCTTGTATATAACTTTATCAAGTAATCACTAATGTAAGTTGGAGAACCAATTGGCATTTTGTAGGTCGTCTTAAATAAGCAGACACTTATAAGGTCTAAGAGTTATAGGCTGGGAACGTTGTTTTAGATGTATGTGAAGTTTGTGGCTCTTTTCCGGAAGAATTTACTTAAGCTACAAATGAAAGTTGAAGTTTTTTCCTGTTGCTCTTTCCCTTTTAACACGGCCGATCTTTCATTTTGAACAAAAGGACGTTTAAAGTGTAGAAGTTCGAATGTGACAACCCCTGATATCTGCAACCACTGCAATTTTAAGTAATATCGTATATGTTCCTGTAACATTATAGCCTTTACTGATGATTTAATAAGTTAAAATTATGGAATTGCTTTTGGAATTGAGCGGACCATAGTTTCGATACTCCCATAAAACCGTTAGTCATAGACTCACGGCTATGGAAATAGGTTGAGTGACTTGAATATGAAATCTCAACCTTTCTTTAGTTCATAAAATTCCCAACCGCTGTCATTTAAACCCTACCTACCATTCCTCACCCTCTCCAAATGAATATAGCTAAATAAAAAGTTCCGTGTATAACTAACCGCACCATGCCCAAAATGTTTTTTGCATCTACTTATTTGACATCTGGGATTTTCACCATTAAACCTTGGGAATTGAGTTTTAGGATCATAGAAGATCCAAATGTTCATCTTTGGGACACATTGGAGTACCACAGAATTGTGACTCATCACTCAACGGTAACAATATTCCACTCCTTTCATAGTCTGTGCTAATGTGTCCACGTATCCTTTTGCGTTGCTTTAATAGACCTGCTCAACTCATCTTCAATCCCTCTATGGAATCCTAACATTGACTATGATGTGCATACCCGATAATTGCATTTCCTGGCAGAAACTTGCTTAGTGCTGTTGTGAGCTATCCCTTAAGGTTTACTTGCAGAGTAGAATATAGAGATAACATGAAAGAAGGATTAAAGAAAATTTGACTTTTCATTTTGACCATGAATACTACTTCTTATACGCCAAATCCCTTTACCCGCACCTGTAGTTAGCAATTGTCTGCCTTTTGTTTGCAACTTAACCTTTCCTGCTTTCCGCCTGTGATGAAGTGTGCTCCTCCCATGGAAAATGTGGCAATTCCATTTTAAATGGCTCGTTGATAAAATATATGGCCTGCAACGGTACTGCAAGTCTGTAACAACAATAGAGAAATTACAGTACAATATAATTGATAAGAAAATAACTAATTGGTAATGTGAATACGAAACCGACCATAGTCACATGGAACGGGGATCCCTCTGGTACGGGATCGCGGTTCGGTATTTCTCAAAATTCGGTACGACGTTGGGTAGGCTCATTCCGGTTCACTTCGGTTCGGTGTACCATATATTTCGGTTCAGTGTACCAAATACTTTGGTACGGCGTACCCAATAATGGGGCATTTACAAATATCCCCACATACACACCCATATTTACATATTTCCCCAAACAATGCTTTAACAGGCTTGTACATTATGCATAAAAAACTTGTGTTTGGGGAAATATGTAAATATGTAACATAGTAGAAGGAATCATATGATTCTATTCCTCATCAAGATTTTCCTACTTCATGTCTTCTAATTCTCGAAGTTGAGGCTTCTAAGTTAGTGCTTTTGGGATTCATATCCCATTTCTTCAGTGGCCCTTCTTTGTAAGAATCTGAAAACCTTGATTGTAGACTAATATTTGAATGTATGTAAACCAATTCGTCAACCCTTTTGTTGTTCAACCGGTTCCTCTTCACGTTATGAATATAAGAGTAAGTGCTCCATTTTCTCTCGCAGAAGAACTACTTATGGGCTGTGATAAAACCTTTTGGGCTACATCAGCTAATTTCGGAGTTTCAGAACCATAAGTTGACCACCAGTCAACCGTGTCCATAGTTACAACATCCATTTGAGCAGCGGGTAAAGAATAGAGACCTCTTTTCATGTTAAATGTTGCGAATTAATTTTGCAACAGTTTTTCTTCTTAATTTTATGCAATTCTTTTAAAAGCACTAATTACACCCATCATAACTTCTTTGTCGAGGTTAGGAGCTCTTCTAGAAATTCCACCAGGTGCTAATGCTTCAATATAACGGGTATCATAAAATCTTGGAGTTAATGCAAAGCCCAAGCAATGTAATGAGATTGTCATTTTCTCCCATCTAGCCAAGATAATCTTCTCAACATCGGGGTAAAACACACCATACACATTGTCATTCATCACATCTGCAATTTCCCCTAACATGTTATCCATTCTTTCATAAATTTCTCCCATCCTTGTCCATCCCCATCACAGAATTTAATCAACAAGAACATTGGCTTTGTTATAGCAAGAATATGATCAACATCAACCCAAAATGATTCACTTTGTATAGTTTAAACAACAAGTTCTCCATTTTTTTTTTTTTGTGTTTTCATCTCCTTGTTTAGCCCATTCCCTCACTGATTAAGAGCAAATCTTGTTTTTGCTACTTTCAAAAGCTCAAGCTTGAGTTATCCCTAAAAATTGCTAAAGCTCTAGAGTGATTTAAAAAATACTTCACAACCATTTTTCCTCTTTTATACACATTCTCCAACCATTTAAACTCTTTTGCAAAGTCTTTGAAAATCAAATTTAAAGTGTGTACACAACAAGGAGACCAAAAGATGTGTTTATATACCTTTTCAATCTCTTTTCCCGCTGCCTTGCAATTTGCCGCGTTGTCCGTTACAACTTGCAGGACATGACTTGGCATTTGGTAAAAAAAAAAGAACTCTAGATCAACGTGAGAAAAGCATGACTAAAGAGTTCTATGATCTTGTTGAAGATGAACAAATGGTAGATGTAATTAAAGATGAAAGTATGACTCAAACCGAAACACAATCTCGAAAGACAACCATCATCACACAAAGACGAAATAAAGCTGATATTTGAAGGTGTCCCACCATACTTGCTGATCGGTAAAAGTACCTTAAGTTGTTGAAGAAGGTACAAAACGCAGAAAAAACGGGATTCTTAAAAGCGTTATAAAATTCTATTATATCTAAAAAGCATAATTCATGTTCTTATAAGAAACCAATCGAACAATCTTTCAGTTTAATGGAGAGACATGTGGTTGATCTAAAGATCATGCGGGGTCCGTGCAAATGGGATACCGCTCAATGTTTTGCGTAATCCTCAATTTCATGAGATGGTTAGTCAATCAACAAGGCTCTTCCTACCGTAGGCGCCTTCGCCGAAAGCAAGAACTATATTGCTAGATGAATGTTCACGTGACGTTGAAAAAGATTTGTCATCAATCCAAGACACATGGTTTACACAAGGTGTTTCTATTGTATCTGCTGGTTGGTCCAATGTGAAACGTGAACCATTGATCAATGTTCTAGCTGTAAACAACCGTGGTGCGACTTCTATGTACACCAAGGACTTTTCCGGGGTGGAAAAAACAGGACAAGCAAGTTCAAACTATTTGTTAGGAGCTATTGAAAAGATAGGGCCAAGTTATAGTCACATGGAACGGGGATCGCTCCGGTATGGGATCGCGGTTCGCTATTTCTCAAAATCTGGTACGACGGGGGTAGGCTCATTCCGGTTCGCTTTGGTTCGGTGTACCAAATATTTTGATACGGCGTACCCAATAATAATATTGTTTAGTTTCATATATTTTTATACATTCACAAGTCATAACTCATAACTAAACTTCAATGATATAGAGCAAGTGCTTTGGCTACATCGAGTTTCATAACCATAAGTTGACCACCAGTCAACCGCGTCCATAGTTACAACATCCATTTGAGCACCGGATAAAGAATAGATACCTCTTTTCATGTTAAATGTTGCGAATTGATTTCGCAACAGTTTCTCTTCTTGATTTTCTGCAATTCTTTTACAAGCACTCATTACACCCATCATAACTTCTTTGTCGAGGTTAGGAGCTCTTCTAGAAATTCCTCCGGGTGCTAATGCTTCAATATAGCGAGTATCATAAAATCTTGGAGCTAATGCAAAGCCCAAGCAATGTAATGGGATTGTCATTTTCTCCTATCTAGCCAAGATAATCTTCTCAACATCGGGGTAAAACACACCATACACATTGTCTTTCATCACATCTTTAATTTCCCCTAACATGTTATCCATTCTTTCATAAATTTCTCCCATCTTTTTCCCATCTCCATCACATAATTTAATCAACAAGAAAATTGGCTTTGTTATAGGAAGAATATGATCAACATCAACCTAAAATGATTCACTTTGTATAGTTTGAACAACAAGTTCTCCATTTTTTTTTTGTGTTTTCATCTCCTTGTTTAGCCCATCGCCTCCATGAGTTAAGAACAATTGTAGTAGCAAGAGCTTCTCTACAATCCTTTAACCTTTTTAAAAGAATGTATTGAGACGCAAATCGTGTTTTTGCTACTTTCAAAAGCTCAAGCTTTGAGTTATCCCTAAAAATTGCTAAAGCTTGAGAGTGATTTAAAAAATACTTCACAAACATTTTGCCTCTTTTATACACATTCTCCAACCAATTAAACTCTTTTGCAAAGTCTTTGAAAATCAAATTTAAAGTGTGTACACAACCAGGAGACCAAAAGATGTGTTTATATACCTTTTCAATCTCTTTTCCCGCTTGCCTTGCAATTTGCCGCGTTGTCAGTTACAACTTGAAGGATATGACTTGGCCTTACTTTTTTAATAGCTCCCAACAAATAGTTTGAAATTGCTTGTCCTGTTTTTTCCACCCCGAAAAAGTCCTTGGCTTACATAAAAGTCGCACCACGGCTGTTTACAGCAAGAACATTGATCGGTGGTTCATGTTTCACATTGGACCAACCATCAGATACAATAGAAACACCTTGTGTAAACCATGTGTCTTGGATTGATGACAAATCTTTTTCAACGTCACGTGCACATTCATCTAGCAATATAGTTCTTGCTTTCTCACTTGAAGGCGTCTTATAGCCGGGAGGAGCCTTGTTGATTGCACTAACCATCTCCTGAAATTGAGGATTACGCAAAACATTGAACGGTAACCCATTTGCACATAGACCCCTCATGATCTTTAGATCAACCGCATGTCTCTCCATTAAACCGAAAGATTGTTCGATTGGTTTCTTAGAAGAAGAAGAACATGAATTATGTTTAGATACAATAGAATTTTATAACGCTTTTGAGACTCGTTTTTTCTGCGTTTTATACCTTCTTCAACAACTTAAGGTACTTTTCCTGATCAGCAAGTATGGCGGGACACCTTCGATTATCAGCTTTCTTCCCCCCTGTAACTCCAAAAAAGTGACTGTATTCTGAATAAGAGCTCATATATTATATCTTGCAATAGTTACACATGCATACTTTTGCACCATGGATTTTTACTATTCTTAGAGCCAACAAAAGTGACTTCATCAAGCAAAGGTTTAGCTTGTCTTTGTGTGATGATGGCTGTGTTTGAGATTTTGTTACGGTTTGAGTCATACTTTCATCTTCAGTTACATCTACTGTTTGTTCATCTTCAACAAGATCATAGAACTCTTCAGTCATGCTTTTCTCAGAGTTCTTTTTTTTACCAAATGTCATTATGAATATATGGAATTACTGTGATCTTGAGATCGCTTTTTTGGATAGTTTTGAAGATATGGAGTTACTGTGATCAAGACTTCAAGAGTATGGTATATATAACACACTGTAAATGTATGTATAGAAGAGTATGGCAACTTTCAAACTTCCCACGTATGATAAGAGTCTTATCATAAAACACTGTATGTATTCGAACGCGTATTTACATTACCGGTGAACCTTCAAACTCCCCATTTACACACATTCAAAAGAAAAAGAGCATTGGAACCCTTCAAATTCCCATGGTTGGCGTATTACATAGTATTCGAACGCGTTTTCAAGCCCTATAAATCGCCGATTTGTGAATTATTGGATCGCCGATTCGCGAATTGTTGGATTACGATCCGGTGCTAAACGGAACGGTACGGAATACCGATTGGGAACGACGATTATGGGTTTCAGTTCGCGATCCCCGGCGATCCGGAGAGCAACCGTACCTCGATCTGGTGCGATTGGAAATCGCTGCATATTGGGCGATCCATGTGACTATGAAACCGACATAGAAAATAGTATAAAGAAAACTTGATCGAGTCCAATGTTTGACACATTCCCTTAAACAACTTTGCCTTTTATTTACAAGGGTGCATCGGTTGGGCCAGTCATATTGCTGGACCTGACTGGTGAGCCTAAAATTTCGCTCGTGCTCAATTCTCAAACATACGATAGCTGTTCTATGTGGATGTGTTTCATTTTCTGTAATTGCTAGAGTGCATGCGAAGGAGTTGTAGCTTTTTTTATACTTTTGGAGATCAAACTGAAAAACAAAGCCACTATTATTGTCCATAATTAACAACATTAAAATGCTAAATAGAGATATTGATTAATTTTCAATACTAGCGGTGACGAATTTGTTTACCAAATCGTAACTTAAAATGTAATCAACTGTTGTTTTTGCTGCAAATGGGTTAAATTCTGTTTGGTTGGAGCAAAAACAAACTTATGCCAGCCTGAAATTCTGGAGCTGCATTCGTGTTTGGGCTTGCTTAGGTCCATTTTTGTTCCAACCCAGAAATGTTGGACCCATTTGCACAAATTATGAAATATATAACAACAATCTGATTGCATTTTTTGTTACAATTTGGTAAACATTTTCGTCACAGCTAAGTGTACAAGCGAGTGAAAGTCATTACTTTCCATTTAATATTATTGTTTACCAACATGGTTTTTTCCTTCCGAATTTCACAAGTATAAAGGGATGCTGCTGCTCCTTCATATGTACTCAAAATTACAGCAAATAAAAAACACCCGCACAAAAAACTATTGAATGTTTCAAACTTCGGTGAAATTTTAGTCACGTCTGTTGCGTCTAGCATTACAACCGCTCTGACCGTAGTACTCTCAGAAAATTTTAGGCACGTCGGTTGCGTCTATAAAGTTCTCTTTCTAATTTTTGTTTTTGTTTGGTATACCCATTTCTAGCAACTCACTTAGGGTGTGTTTATTTTTTGCTTAATGGGTCGTCTGGTAACATAACTTAGATCCAACCAGAATATTGTGATGTTTCTTTTTTGCTTATTCTAAAAGGATGTCCTAAATGCAAAAGAGTAATAAAACTTGCCTCTTTCCCATCCAGGATCCAACATACATTAACATTGACAAACATACCCTCACCTTTCTATCTTCCATTTCACTCATCTAACCCTTTCAATTATCATCCATCACACCACTCCTTCTCACCGTGCTCCTCCTCCGACACCCATTATTGTCGGCGATCCTCCCCGGACTTCCCTTCATAACAGCCTCCTTGTTTTTTCGTTCCTTTACTCCGATATTGCTTTCTTGAAGGTATTCCTTCATTGAACTCTAATGCTTCAAGCCTTTGTAATACAATTCATGGTATGAAGAAGATGTGACCCATTGATACTTACATCCACTTAATGGGTTTTGTTGTTTCTAGATGGCTAGATATCAATGATTGGTTCATGTTAATTATATTTTAGTTTTGATAGAAAAGATTTGATTGATGAATCTTTTATGTTTTAATTTAATTTATATTAGGCTTTTTTACATTTTATAGATCAAATTATTATTTTGTTGATTTTAATTTAGAAAATGACTTCAAGATATGTGAAAGACACAATGGAAAAAAGATTCATGCGTGACAGATGAAATGTATCATTTTTGCAAGTCATAAGATTTTGACATCTTTAGTTTGGAACAATTATGGAGTATCAATTACTAGTTCAGATAAAAGGGTAGATCTGGGTTTTTCGTTTGAGTATCGATTTTGTTTTTTGAGTTATGATCTTGGTATGTTTTCAACCTTTCATATGATAACTAGATAGAACTGGGTTTTTCATGTAAAGGTTGATATGGTCATTAACTATTATAAACTATCTTCATTAAGCATAAAAAAGAAACAACATATTTTCAAACCTCCCTTATTACAAACATGTCACATTATGCACAAAGACACCCATCTCAAACAGGATAAAAAAAACAAACACCCCCTTAGTATCTCTATGGTTGTTGCAGTACTGTTATGCGTAATATTTTTACCAACAAAACCTTCTAGTTAAATAAAGCTTTTTACTTTTAACAAGCATTTGCATTTTCCAGTTTTCATTAAGTATCGGAATAGCTGTTGAAGCTATAAAATATTTATGGCTTATGAGGGCTCCTCATAAAACTTGCAATTAGGTCAAATGCTAGATTGATGGATCAGGCATGATGGTAGCTCTAAGCAACATCTGTCTTTGTCTTGCTATAATTGACGAATTCTTTATAATCTTGTCTGGTAAAATTCCCAGTTTCACACTTCTGAGTTTCAGAGTTCTTTGCTTCAATGACACCGTATTCGTTAAAATTTACAATTTTGGGAAGAACTTATAATCATGTTTTACGAGCTTTCCTAAGTAGATACATAATTTAGGCGATCTTGTGTCTTTCATTAACTAGGGACCATTTATTACTAATAGTTCATTCGACACTAGAAACACATCTTGGCATATTTGAAATTTCATATAATTGATATAGTTTTTCCTCTGCTCATTGATAGCTGTTATGAACTTATGATCATAATTGATTTGAAAGTGTAATACCACAGTACCACACTTTCACTCAATGAATGATGGTTTGACTGATTTCTCAAATGAGTCCCAAAATTTGGAGGGAAGGGAGTACTTTATTTTGCTACGCCATTGACTTTCCTCGCTCTATTTTTTTGTTTGGATCATCTCGAAGCTTTTCGCAATGTATGTGTTTATTCTTGTGTGTGAGAGTTTGCTTTAACTCTTTAATCTCTTGCATAGGTTTTCACAATTTGTAACAAGGGTTATATGTAACCTTTGCTTTATATGGGAATTTGTGCGAAGATAGCTCATCTATTCTATTTATAATAGAAGTTTGCATTCATTGAAGTTGCAGTTAACTGATAAGCTACATCTACACCATGGTACATGCAGCTAAAGGAATATTCATATCATGGTAAGTCACTAAGCTTGTCCAAATATATGCATCCGTTGCCATTGTTTCTTTTGGTTTATTTGAGAATCCATCTTGGTTGACTAAGGCTATTTGTGATTTTGCATATTTGGCTCTTTTTAGGTAGTACGTTCATAAAATCCGAAACCAAAACCAGCAAATTATACTGTTTATATATAACCATAGCTTTTTTCCCTAGAACCAGAAAAAAATTCAGTTTATGATTTGACGGATTTGCTAGGGTGTTTCAAGCTCTGTGTCAACTGTCAACTAACTTCTTTCACACTTTTTAGTTCCACTTCCACCTACTTCCACGAAAAGTTGCATTTTCTGTTAGTTTGTTGGCAACTTGTTTGACTTGGCTCGTATTATCTAACGAGAATTTAATATTCTTCTCATTAATGGTATTTGTCTATCATCATATTATGTTTTGTCAATCATCCTTTTGCTAAATGTATAAATCGTGATAGTTTAATTTGCAAAAAAAATGAGGTTTAATTTGCCAGAGGTTTGAGGTTTAATTTGCAAAAGATTAAGCACTCATTATACAGAAATCAAAGGAAGTATATATTTTTACTTTTTATAAATATATTATAAGATTTATATAAACTTGTAACAATCTCTATAGGATTTTTAAGTTTTCAAGTTTCTGGATAATTAGTTATTCGAAAGTTCCTAAATCTAAAAAGGCCTTCATTGATCAGCAAACCCAATCATCTATATACCCCTCGTCTATCCAATTTTATTTTCATCTTTGTGCACCCTTTAGAGAACCCATGTGTTAATTTCTTTTCATTGCAGTGACATACCGATGGCTCAATTTATAATCAATTACAATGCATCATTGCCGCAATCACAGAAGTTCATTATACACATCCTGGACGGTACTCATCTTTTTGTGAGCATTAATGTGGAAGGAATGATAAGAAGTGCCATCCAAGAGTTCAGAGAGAAGAACACTTACGAGAAACCTGCATGATTCTTCTTTGTAGCATCAAATTTACATATTATTATATAAGCCCCCGAAAACCCATATCTTCAGAAACAACTTGTGATCTTGAAGTTCATATATTTTATGTATTGATGATGGGAATGATGCATGTAATTGATTATATTTTATGTTTGATGACTTGCATTATTATTTTCTGTTATTGTGCTTTTTGTCGTTGTAACATAATTTAGAGGTGTCGGCTTAAATTTTAGTTGATCATTTACTACGTGTTCAATTGTGTCCTGAGATTAGACGCTGTTTGATTTGCTACTCGGAGTGACCATCTGTATGGATTTGATAAAGGGGGCGGAATAGGAATGCCGAATCTATATTGAAACCAATATAGTGTTTACCATGACGCAACTGAGAGACTATGAGATTATCTCAACATGCGTATCCCATAAATTTTATAGGAACATGCGATAAATTAACATTTTATAACAAATTTATCACTAATATTCATGTGAACATTCAAATCAGCCCTTTACATCGAGAGCTACATGTAAATTAGTCTTCTTATTAACAAGACAACATAAACATTTATTGCATTCCTCAGTCCTCACACTTGACACATGCTAATTCTGTGTTTGGGGGCTGAACTGATCTGCACCTTTCCATACAAATATCCTTTGAACAAGTTGGAGAAGGTAGCTCATAAATATGAAAATGTTACCTTTACCCGCTGCGCAACCAAAACAATAGAATATGTTAGAATATCAAACAAATAAAATAAGTGATGTTTTGGTTTTCAGGGGACGAGATCTAGTGAGAAATCTTATAATGAGAAGGATGAGAAATAACTATAACCATATATTTGAGATGCGCCGACTTAAATTAGATGCTTCTATCCCATTTAGTTTAAAGTGATTAGTTTAAAGTGATTTCAAAAACGATGAGATTGCAACAAATTTGACCAAAGAGAGACTAAAAATACAATGATTTGTCTAACTTGCTAAAATGCATTTAATATATGTATATGCATATAATTTTTAGCTAGAAAATATATTAAGATGCATCTAAAAGATTAGGAATGCATCTAATTCAAGTGGATGCATCTCTAATATGTATTTATAGTCATTTCCCATCCTCCTCATTAATTTTTTTTTATCTGATCATAAATCTTGGTGTTCTATACGATTTTCATGTATTTTTTTTCTTTCACATTATGATATATAAAAATATGCACATGATAGTTGAATATAAGTGTCTCACCACACTGCGGGCATCCTTTGTCAAAGGCTGCCATCCCAGACATGAAATTTGTAGCTAAAACATGTGAAATAAAATAAAACATACAATAGTTTTATCCATTGTAAAGTTGAAAATTTTTCAATGAAATGTTATAAACTTGAAATTTGGTATTTGTAACTTATATGTGTTTGTAATAATATATGATTGTGATAACAAAACTACATTATTACCATACCGAATTATAGTGATATGATTATAGCAATGCGATATTTGGGTTACCATAATTTGGTTTTTGTAACTTGCATGCATTACAATAATATATTATATGAAGCATTTTATTTTCTTCTTTCATAAATTCACGTTTCTATGACAAATCCTCACCATTCATCTAGTTTGATCTAATGGTGTGATTAACCTAAGATTTAAAAGCGAAACATGTTTTTTTTTTTTTTTTTGTCTTTCTTTTTTATTCACATTTTTTTTTTAAATTAACGCTTTTTTATTTAATTCACGCTTTTTTTTTTTTTTTTTTTTTTTTTTTTTTAAATTTGCGCTTTTTATTAATTAACGTTTTTTTTTTTTTCATTCGCTTTTTCTTCTTTTTCGCCTATTTTCATACGTTTTCGTCCGCTTTTATACGTTTTGTCCGCTTTCATACATTTCATTTGTTTTCATCCGTTTTCATACGTTTTCGTCCGCTTTCATCGCTTTCTTTCGTTTTGTCAATTTTTCATACGCTCATCCATTTTCAAACGTGTTTTACGCTTTCATACGTTTTCGTCCGCTTTCATACGTATTCGCTCATTTTCTTACATTTTCGCTCGCTTTCACGTTTCGATTATCACAAGTGATATTCGAAATATCACTTTGATATTCTAAATATCACTTGTGATTTTCTGAATATCACTTTGTGATATTCGAATATCACTTTGTTATATTCGAATATCACTTGTGATTTTCTGGATATCACTTTGTGGTATTCGAATATCACTTGTGATTTTCATGTTACAAAACATTAGTTGAAAATCACTGTAATATTCGTAAAATCACGAATATCACTTGTTGATCATCGGATATCACGAATATCACTTGTGATATTCAGAATATTATTTGTGATACTCAGAATATCACTTGTGATATTCAGAGACATATGAAAACGGCAAAAAACATTTAAAAACCGACGAAAACGTATGAAAACGGATAAATATGTATGAACTCTAAACCAAAATTTGACCATTTTCTCTTTATACGTGATAAATATAAACTTACATATTTTTATAAGTTTCAAAATAAGCAAATTAAGCTTGTGAAACATAAACCGAAATCACATAAGCTCATAAGCAAATAAAATAAGATTAAACAATTACCCTCAAACTATGTAGTTGCTATTCAAATTATATATTTGTGATATTCTGAATATCACTTGTGATTTTCTGGATATCACTTTGTGATATTATGAATATCACTTGTGATTTTCTGGATATCACTTTGTGATATTCTGATTATCAATTGTAATTTTGATGTTACAAAACATTAGTTGAAAATCACTTGTGATATTTAGAATATCACAAGTTATATTCTCAATATCACGAATATCACTTGTGATCATCCCAATATCACGAAATATCACATATATCACGAAATATCACTTGTGATATTCATAAACGATGAAAACATTTAAAAACGGACGAAAACGTAAGAAAATGGACGAATATGTATGAAAACATATGAAAGCATAAAAACGAGTATGAAAACAGACAAAAACGTATGAAAACGGACGAAAATGGACGAAAACGTATGAATAATGAACAAAAACGTAAGAAAACCGGCGAAAACGTAAAACGGACGAAAACGTAAGAAAATGGACGAATATGTATGAAAATGGACGAAAACGTATGAAAGCGTAAAAACAAGTATGAAAACGGGTGAAAACGTATGAAAACGGACGAAAACGTATGAAAACAGACTAAAACGTATTAAAACAGACGAGAACGTATGAAAGCGGAAAAACGCGAATTAAAAAAAACGTGAATAACGTGAATTTATTAAAAAAAAAAAAAAAAAAAAAAAAATTAGAAGAAAAAGACAAAAAAAAAAAAACAAACAAACAAAAATAAAAAAGACAAAAAAAACATGGACTTATGTTTATTTATTAAATCTTAGGTTAATCCCCACCATTAGATTAATCTAGATGGATGGTGGGGATTTGTCCATTGGTAAACACCAAAATAAAGGTAAGCAAATGAAAATTCCTCTATATTATTATATTGTTACTTTATTAAGTTATAAGATTAGAGAAGTGATTTGCACAATTTGCTTTTTAAATTGCGCGTAAGTGTTAAAGCAATTTATAAATTAGGTACAATTGTCTAATATATAAAAGAGTAAATTAAACCGTTCGTACCTGTGGTATAGGCAAAATCCTTAATTGAGTCCATATCTTTTTTATTTTGTCTAATTGATCCTTGTAATCAAACTATATAACACTTTTCATCCTTATCACCCGATTTGGTTATCTTCTCCGTTAGGTCCTAGTCGTTAAGTGGCAACGTTAGTCCATTAACCAAATGATTGTTTGCAACGTTAGTCGTTTATACTAACGGTCGTTTCTAATTATCTCAAAATATAGTTTTCTTACGTTTTCGTACGTTTTTATATGTTTTCGTCTATTTTTATGCGTTTTCGTCCATTTCTATACCTTTTCGTTAGTTTTTTTTACGTTTTCATCAGTTTTATACGTTTTCTTACGTTTTTATCCGTTTTTGTCCATTTTTATAAGTTTCGTCTCTTTGTATATGTTTTCGTTAGATTTTTACGTTTTCTTACGTTTTATACAATTTCCTACGTTTTCATCCATTTTATACGTTTTCGTTCGTTTTATACGTCCTCGTACATTTTTATCCGTTTTCATCTGTTTTATACATGTTCATCCGTTTTTTTACGTTTTCGTCTGTTTTATGCGTTTTCATATGTTCTTTTTACGTTTCTCACGTTTTTGTACGTTTTTATCCGTTTTCGTCCAATTTTATACGATTTCATTCGTTCTTATACTTTTCTTCCGTTTTTATACGTTTTCATACGTTACGTATTCATCCGTTTTTTTTATGTTTTCATCTGTTTTTATACGTTTGCGTATGTTTTTATCCATTTTGATTTTGTCAGTTTTTATAAGTTTTATTCCGTTTTTGCACGTTTCTTACGTTTTTGTACATTTTTGGCCCTTTTTATACGTTTTCGTCCGTTTTTATACGTTTTGTCCGTTTTTATACGTTTCGTCCATTTCCTACGTTTTTATCCGTTTTCGTCTATTTTTATACGTTTTTGTGCGTTTTTATACGTTCGCATTAGTTTTTTTACGTTTTCGTCCGTCTTTATATGTTTTCTTACTGTTTTCGTATGTTTTTATCCGTTCTCGTCCATTTATACGTTTTCGTCCGTTTTTATACGTTTTCGTCAATATTTTTTACTTTTTTTTTTACGTTTTTATCCGTTTTTGTACGTATAAAAACGGATAAAAACGTTCGATAATGTAACAAAACGTATAAAAATGGACGAATATGAATAAAAATGTATGAAAACATATAAAAATGGAAGAAAACAGATAAAAACATATAAAAAAGGACGAAAACGTATATAAATGTCGAAAATTGATAAAAACTTATAAAAATGGACGAAAACGTAAAAAAATGGATGACAACCTGTGGAGTTTGTTGGAACTCCTTTAGATCGTTTTGAGCCTTAGGGTTTAACAATAACAATGACAATACGCAGCGGATAAATCAAAACATAATTGTTATTGACACAAGGTTTTTCAATCACTAACACTAACTAATCTTAAACGTTTATAGGAACACGTCTACTAACTAAACTAATAACCTAGGCGTTTACAAGACTATACGCCTAGGACACACACACACACCTTTAAGTCGACTACATCTTGGAAGACTTGTATTAAAACCTACACCCCATGTCCTCTTTATATACTAGAGGATTAGGGTTTACATATCTCTACGAAGGACTAATAAATAAAACTTCTTTTGCAAGCAAGTCCTTCCATTTTTGTGTAGGTTTCCTTCTTGTCATATTAAGTCCCTCTTGTTTCATTCTGTTTGTCTTATCAACTCAAACGATAATTCCCAACAATCTTCCCTAGTTGATAATGACAAAACCATTCTTGAACAAACTTCCTAGACGGTAGAGAAATCGAGATCGTGATCTCACCATGAATGAAACAAGTATGTCTTCCTTTGTCTTCCCTTAATCCATGCCATGCCACTCAAACATCTCTTCCCTTTTGTTATTATCCAAATAGGAATGTATGCAAATAATGATCTTGACCACCACGAACCAATATCATACTTCCAATCTAAGCCGTCCAATGTTTCGAATTGCCTCCATGAAAAACACCAAAATGCTTACTAAAATGAATCCAAAACAAGAGAAAACCCAACTAGCGTAGTAATAATGATCAACAAGAGTAAAATCAAACACTTCCCTTGAGTAGTGCATGAACATCAAATGATTCTTCAAATCAGAAGCTCCTTGTAATGATCACTTGTGAAGAAAACCAAATAAAACGAATTTGATGAAGAAGAAAATATCCCAAACTTGTGTCTTATATCTTACACTAAAGATGACATTGAACGATACCTATGTATGGGAGACCGCAATCTCTTGACGATAATCATCGAGCACAATAACGCTACTCCTTTAAGTGTTATGTCAATTCTTTGTCATGATCATCAAGCACGAACAAGTTACCTATGCTAAAAGGTATGATAAAACACGATCCAAGTAATTCCACTTCATCTTCAAATAAGCGATAAATAATCCTCTTCGTAATCAATTAATTAATAAAACCAAAAACGAGCTTTTTAAAACTTTTTAAGAAAAAATTCCAATCTTCTTGTGTGTGTGAACCACAATCCCATGTGTGTGTCGTCCAACATCCTTCAATCTTAATCCGAGAACAAAAAATCATGTGTTATCCGATATCGATTAATGCTAGCAGTAGAAACCAATTCTTCTCGGACAATACAAGCAGTACTAGTATCCTTCGAATAACGAGAGCAGTACCAACCATCCAATCTTACCACTTGACGCAACATCCTTGACCAATATAATCAATGTTTTATTAATGCTTCTCTACCGACCAATTAAATTCAAGGCATCACATCACGTGACTAAGATAAAAAAGTAGCAGTAGACACTATAACCCTCGAATATGATTTTAATATCACAAAAACCAAACTTCTTCATTGTGTGTCCAACATCTTTATAAATTCCAAACTAAACAATGTTCCTCGTACACAATCATGCTTTGTTCTCCAAACCACCAACCCATGATAAATCTTGGCTCCACACACCGCCCAATCAACAACACCAACTATGAGCAGTACTTTAAGAAAATATCGAGCAGTAGTTTCAGAAACTATGAGAATATAACATATACAATCTTGTTTCAACAGCAGATTGTCGAGCAAGTAGCAGCAGTCGTTTGCACGAGCAGCAGATTAGTAGCAGTGGAACGAAACCTGTAGCAGTGATAACCAATCACTAGCAGTGGTAACGACTTAATGCTAGCAGTGGAAACCATATCGTGGAGCAGTGATTACGAACACGAGAAGTAAGTAACCATAGAGAGCAGTAGCGTAAAACGATAGCATCAGTTAAGATCACAAGCAACAAACAGCAATCTGTTGCAGCCATAAATTCTGATGTAACATAAGCGAACCAATAAATCGATGCTCCAAATCACCAAACCAATATCAGTACTTAATCAAGAAACCAAGAAAAACAACCAACTATGATTCCAAGTAGTCCTTTAGATCGTTTATAAACACTTTCCAAGGCTCTGATACCAATTGTGGAGTTTGTTAGAATTCTTTTAGATCGTTTTGAGCCTTAGGGTTTAACAATAACAATGACAATACGCAGCGGATAAATCAAAACATAATTGTTATTGACACAAGGTTTTTCAATCACTAACACTAACTAATCTTAGACGTTTATAGGAACACGTCTACTAACTAAACTAATAAACTAGGCGTTTACAAGACTATACGCCTAGGACACAAACACACACCTTTAAGTCGACTACATCTTGGAAGACTTGTATTAAAACCTACACCCCATGTCCTCTTTATATACTAGAGGATTAGGGTTTACATATCTCTACGAAGGACTAATAAATAAAACTTCTTTTGCAAGCAAGTCCTTCCATCTTTTTGTAGGTTTCCTTCTTGTCGTATTAAGTCCCTTTTGTTTCATTCTTTTTGTCTTATCAACTCAAACATATAATTCCCAACACAACCTATAAAAACGGACAAAAACGTATAAAAACGGATAAAGCGTATGAAATCATATAAAAACGGACAGAAACGTAAAATCAGACGAAAACCTAAAAAACATATGAAAACGTATTAAAACAGCCGAAAACGTAAAAAAAAGGGCGAAAACGTAAAAAAAACGGATGAAAATGTATAAAAACGGACGAAAACATAAAAAATGGACGAAAATGTATAAAAATAGACGAAAATGGATAAAAATATACGAAAACATATAAAAACGGATGAAAACATATAAAAACTGACGAAAATGGATAAAAACATAGAAAACATATAAAAAACGGACAAAAACGTTAGAATATGTATAAAAACGGGAAAAATAGATTAAAACGTACGAAAACGGACGAAAACATGTAAAAAGTGACGAAAACGGGTAAAAACGTAAGAAAACCATATTTTGAGTTAATCAGAAACGACCATTAGTATAAAGGACTAACGTTGCAAACGATCGTTTGGTTAATGGACTAACATTGCTACTTAACGACTGGGACCTAACGGAGAAGATAACTGAATTGGGCGATAAGGATGAGAGGTGTTACATAGTTTGATTATAAAGATCAATCAAGAAAAATTAAAAAGATATGGACTCAATTAGGGATTTAGTCCAAACTACAATGACTATTTAAGCTCATTAACTATATAGACCCGACTAAAAATATATATAATATTCTTCTAAAATGGACTATTCAAGCTCTTCTAAAACTTGTAAAGCACAATCAAAATCCTCCATACTTACATGACGATATAAGCGGTTTTTAGATTTATACCCCCAAACACAACAAAAATTTATGAACTCGTTGCATGATATAAACATCTACTTACCTGAGAGAGTGTTGTTCCCGTTAACTTGGTTAGTTTTAACTTCAAAGTTAATCTATCCAATCTCCATGACCAAGTAATGTAATGAAATACTTTGTTAACAAAAAAAGAAAAGCGTAAAGTAAAATAGACACAAAGGTTTTTCAACGTTTAATTCTATTTGCAATTAATAAAGAATTATACCCAAATGTTTGCGGAACAACACTTGGGATTGAAATGACAAGTATGGTGTAGTCTCCTCTCTAAACTTAAGTTAAACTATGTTAACCAACTGAGCTAACCACAGGGACTTATTTGTCTTTGGAGGAGTAAAAGTGTTTGTGAATGTCTAAGCATTTAGTGCACAAACCCGCAAAATTTTGCTCCTACATTATGATCCTATTTATACACAAGTATAATGTACTATCGTTACAAAGAAGACAAGAATGACATAAGCTATATTGGACAAAATACTTACGTATTTTGTCTCTGTTACAAATAGCTACTTTGGGCATAGGACAATGGTGCTTTCTGATCAACAGTGATGACACACTCTTGGTCTTTAGCCTTTCAGGTAAAGTTTAACCTTTTCTTGATAACGACTCTCCCTTATTCGTTTCAAACTTATCGCGCCTTTACTTCAGTCTTCAGTCTTTAAGTCTTCAGTCTTCATAGTTATTGAGGAGAGTTGAGGTTCAGTGAGTTATTATCATCACTCCCTGAACCCATCACCTTTTTCTTTGGCTCAGGTATCATTCACTGAGTCTTGCCTCACTGAATGGAAAGTATTTCTCTTTAGACTTTTCCTGAGCTTCCTGAAGCTGACTCATTGAGTGGCTATTCACTCAGTGACTTTATAGATGTTCACGGTTATTTAACACTTTGGTTATTTTCTATTCAAATCCTAGTTTAAGATACTTGGGGTACTAAATGGACCCAACAGTCTCCCCTTATTTGGATACAAACATAGCCTAAGTATTTTTGTTTAGTGTAAGTGAGCAAAGGTCTTCTTCTTATACTAAAAATCTTAGAAAGTAACTAAGGAACACTGATAAGAACATCATTCAATCATATATTACAATGGTCCTATCAGCTACTAAAAAAGATAATAAAAGGTATAATCAGAGATATTAAGTCCATATGATAACCCAGTGCTTCCAGTTTCACCTTCTTAGATTTGAGCTTCTCTTGGTCAGGGTGTTCAGCCATCTTCCTCCTTAAATCCAAAGTGAATCTTACATTTTCAGGAGTTTGGACCTGAGCAACCATTACCAGATATGTTACAAAGGCTTCAATCACAGCCTTGTCAATGTCACTCAATCTCTGAAAAGCTTGATCACCAACGTAATCAATAAAGAAAATCCCATGTTCAAGCTCTTCAATAACCATATTGTTTAGAAAGGGAACACCCTCAGGAATACTTCTGTTGCATTCCAATCTAGGGACTTTGATTTTAGCTTCTAGTCCAATATGTTTCTTTTTTCTTCCTAAGGACTGAGCTGGAGCTCGTTGAGATGCCGGAGCAGGAAGAGCAAACTAAATTCCAAGTTCTTCAGGGAGTTTCTTCAGTCTTTCATATCTCTTGCTCAGTGATGTCATCAGGTCTTTAACAAACATGTTCCTCTTCTTCTCAATGATTGGACCTAGTTCATCCAGCTCAGTAATTCCAAAATCTAAAATTTTGAAGGGATCATGGACTTCAAAGTTTCTTTTTTCGATCGCTCTGTAGACATTGATTACTGCAGGCTTGGTTTTGGGTTGAATATATATATATCATTGATTGGCTCTGGCTTCACTGTTATTCATAGTCCACATGTACTTTTCAATTCTATGCCTTTTGATCTCTGCCAGTCTTTGGGGTCTCTCAGTGTATTTCTTCTTGAGAGCCTCCATCTCTGTATCCTGAGCCTTTTTGAACTTGTCTCTAGCTTTTTCACTGGTGACCTTCTTTGGATCTATTCCAAGCTTTTCAGCATCTTCTTGAACAATCTTAATTACTTCAGTCTTTATAAGTGCCAGTCTCCTTTCTTTTTCAGCAACCGTTTTTAATTCTTCCTCTTTTTCCAAGTGAGCATTGATTTCATCGTTTGTCAGATGGTATATCTTTCCATTGATCTCATAAGGTAACCTAATAGGTTCATCATAATCTTAGTGGACAATTGATGATGCTTTCACAAGTTTGGGTTGTACAGGCTCTAGTGTGGTTATAAGCTTTGCCCTTTTTGGAGACTGTTGATGAAGCTGGTTGTTCAGGGATGACTTGTTCAAGTTCTGGCTTGTAAGATGAGAGTGGTACAACTGCTTTGGGCTCATCAATTGCTTAAGTGACATTCTCTTTGGTCTCCCCCTCAGTGTGAGAGGAAGGTGCTTCAGTTACATTCTCCCCCCAACTGTTGCTGAACCTTCAGTGAGAGCAATAGTTGGATCTAGCACTGAAGAGGAGGGGGGTAGACTGACCCTTGAATGCCTGATATATCTCAGATATCAAGGATTTAATTTTGGAGGTGTCCTTCCTTAGAATGGAAAAGTCTAAAAGAATATCAGCTTGATATCTTTCGATAACAATCATTCTAGTCCAAAGATTCCAGACCATAGAGTTTGTGGATTTAGCCCAGGCTGCAAGATGCTGGGTTTGAGCTTTGGTGGTGGACTTGATCTCGTCAACAGAAGAAATAAGACCTTTAAGATCCAAGTTGGTGAGCAGGGAGATGAGCTCAGTGAGACTTGAGGAGTTCTTGATGTAAGTTTCTAACGCCTCAAGAACTTTCTTGTTGAGTGTTGGGTCATCTTTGATGGCTTCTTTCACTGTCTCAATGTTTGTGTTGATCATTTTGAGAGAATTGAGAAACCCATTTAGATGCTGATCCAAAGTATCCAGTGAGTTCATGAAGAGTTTGTCAGTCTGTTCCTGATGATCAACATTTTCATTGTAGTATTCTTGAATAGAGGCCTTCAGGTCAGCATAAGAGACAACAACTTCAGTATGTTGGTCCCATTGTTCATTAGTGATTCTGGGAAGAGTGCCTTTGAGACCTTTTTGAGATATTTAACCAACTTCCTTTCAATGAGAGGAAGAATGTTATCATACTTCTTGATGTCCTCGTAGGTGAGGAGTCGTAGTCTCAATCTCTCGTGCAGATTAAAGAATCTGCAGGTTGTTCAGGGTTTGCTGGTGGAGACATATGTTCTTCTTCAGTGGGTTGAGTATCAGTGTTCATGTCCTCACCAGCAGTAAAAGTCTCTTCCTTATCACTTTCTTTATCACCTTCATATTTAGACATGAGGAAGGCCTGAACATCTGCAAAGGTTTGAAGTTACAAAAAGGTTTATCCGATTCCTCTTCATAAAAAGGCTTGCCTTTGTTTTGGTCAGGTCCTGACCCCTCTAAATCAACAGAGTGGGTTGTCTCTGCCTGGTCCTTAGATCCAGTCTCTGATTGATCAGCACCATGAGTGGTTATTGGTTCCGTATCAGCGGGCGGTTTCTATCCCTCTGAGTCTTTGTCCCGAATTGGCCCTTTAAGCACTGGTGGGATTTTTCCAGTGCTATCCTTGAACCGTAGAAGGCAATCCCATATCAGTGGGTTGTATATTTCCCCTTGAGTCTTTGGGATCATTAGTTGTGCCCTCAAACAAAAGCTTTGATTTGCGAATGTCCTCATCAAGCGTGGAAGGCACTCCACTACCAGCGTGTTGTATATTTCCCTCTGGATCTTGGGGAGTAGTAGTTGAGGCCAAGGACACTGATTGTGATTTTTAAATGCCCTTTGTTGCCTCAGGGGGTGGCAGAACTTGGTCTCTCTTGGATGGTCTTTTAGACGGGTCTTTTTTCTTCCTTTGAGGAAGTGCTCCTGAAGCCTCATATCGTTGTGACTTGGGTAAGGTTGGAGTCACAATATAAGTCTTCCCTTTCTTCTTCTTTTTAGAAAGGATAGGTTTACATCAATCATGTGGGCCGTCAATTCTATGTTGGAGACTTGGGCTGGGTCCTTTCTAAAATTTATGGCACTCAGGATGCCAAGTAAAAAACCCAAAAGATACATCCTGAGTATAGTCGGAGCCCAATAACCTTTTAGTGGCACAAGAAATAAACCTAGGGTAAGATACATAAGTTACCATAGTTTTACTCAGGAGCCTGGTTACGAGATCACTGTAAATGGTCTTGCTTATGTCGACCTCAGTCCCAGTGATGAGATAGTAGGCCATCATTAGTTGAAAAAAATTAACTGGCTCAATCGATGAGTAGTTTCCGCCGAGAAGCTGAATCACAAAAGTGAACAGGATTTTCCAAGCCATAGAAAATGAGTTTTTAGTCACTGTAATTTTATCCAAGTAACTTGGGTTTAGAGTTATTTTGGCTAGCTCAGCCTTTACAGCCTCAGGCTCAGGGTGAGCAGCATCCTCACTCTTTTTGTAGGCCAACTTAGTTGATGAACAAAAGGTGTCAAAGTCAAGGGTAAGTGGCCTTTGGCCATTCATCGCTGAGAATTTAATGAGGTTGTTAATA
This sequence comes from Chrysanthemum lavandulifolium, assembly GCA_022545495.1. Taxonomy (NCBI): domain Eukaryota; kingdom Viridiplantae; phylum Streptophyta; class Magnoliopsida; order Asterales; family Asteraceae; genus Chrysanthemum; species Chrysanthemum lavandulifolium. The sequence continues at coordinate 190,674,541 of CM040239.1, read as the reverse complement.
CAAATAAACCGTAAAAATGTTTACTCATATTTAGAGATCTCTTTGTGTTTTGTTGATAACAAATATAAAGTTATCATAAGTAAAATTCTAAGGATACATGTTATTTTTGTAAAGTATATACATTTGGTCATTTACATAAAATGTTGAAATAATTCATTTGTTGTAATAGTTTAATAGGATGGATATTATCCAAGACCCATGACTCATACCCATGGAGCAAATCCATAACCCATAACCCAAGACCTATGACCCAATGTCTAGATACATTGTACCTTGTTGGGTACCCAAGGATCATACCCATGACCCATGACCCGGTTTGCAACCCAAAACCCAGACTGGTACAACCCAGATTGTCGGATCCCTTGGATTGCACTTGACGGATCCCCCAAGTGAGGCATCCGTAGGAATCGGGCTACAATAGAGATTTTTGCCTATAAATAGTGAGCCATTTCTTCGTTGTTACTCACCCCTCTTCTTACAAACTCTCTCATATATTACTTCTCTCTTCTAATCTCAGGTCTCTTGATCTATCTAGTAGTTCTTCTTTCTTTTGTTGTGATTCTCATATAGGTCCTTCTCAAAGGCGAGATCACGAGATACTACAAGTCATCCAAGCAAGGGGTCCTCGATTGATTTGTTCCTCCACAAGATTTCTGTAGCAAGATCTTGTACCATAGTTGTTGTGTAATAGTTGTGTTGATTTGGTCCGCCGAGTTAACGACTCGGTATTTAGCTTTGTACCGGATAAAGTGTGAGCGACGTTGTGAGGCTTCTCTGCCGTGTTGAAGGAGCTTGTTGACATAGTGCTTGAACTCTCGAGTGGGGAAATCAGGGAGTGGATTAGGGCAAGGAAGGTGTCCTTGTAGCCGAACCACTATAAATCACTTGTGTCACTACTCTATATCCTTTACTTTGTTTGCTTTCATTATTTACTTTACTTATTGCTTTATACTTTCTATCCATCCATACGAATTCACATAAGATCGAATCTAAAGTTTTTGAAACTAAACTTAAAATCGGCAAAACTATTCAACCCCTTCTAGTTTTCCACAATTGGCATCAAGAGCAAGGTTTACAAAAGTTTTAAAGTTAATTGTATTTTAAAAACTTTTCGATCACAATAAGTTTTGAAAATTATAAAGAAGCGCAACAACCTCCACTACTTGAAACAAATGGTTTTATTTATTGGGCAAATAGATTTGAAACTTATGTGAAGTGAAAAGATATTGATCTTTGGTACATCATTGTTGAAGGTGACTTTCAAGCCACTACAAACGATGATAAAACCAACAACGAAATAAACATCCCTCGTGATCGCCTCACCGACGATCAAAAGAAAAAGCTTTCCAAAAATAGTGAAGCAAAAATGATTTTATATAATGCTTTACCCAAAAATTAATTTGAAATAATTTCTATGCTTAAAACCTCTAAAGAAATTTAGAATTATTTAGTTGTAACTACCAAGTAAATCAACAAGTTAAAAATAACAAAATAGATTTATTTGTTCAACAATATGAACAATTTTCAATATCGGATGAGGATAGTATAGATAATTCTTTTGCTAACTTTAATACTATCATTACTTCATTACAAGCACTTGATGAGTCTTTTTCTAGTCGTAATCATGTCAGTAGATATCTAAGGGCGCTTCCATCTAAGTGGAGATCAAAGGTGACGGCCATCGAAGAATCCAAAGACTTGTCAATCCTCACTCTCGACGAACTCATAGGCAATGTAAAGGTCTATGAGCTTGTCCTCACTAAAGACTCCGAAGCCTCAAAAGAAAAGAAAGAGAAGCACAAATATCTTGCCTTAAAAGCCAAGAAGGTCTCGAGCGATGAAGAAACCTCCTCTTCGGAAAGTGATGACGAAGAGTATGCCATGGCGGTAAGGGATTTCAAGAAGTTTTTTAGAAGAAAAGGAAGATATGTCAAGCAACCATATGATGACAAGAAGGGGTTCTGGAAAGGCAAAGATGACAAGAAAGCAAGGGACGAACGCACATGTTTTAAATGTGGGGACCCTAATCACTTCATTAGTGAGTGTCCCAAACATGACTAACAAAAGGCGTTTGTAAGTGGTTCATGGGGAATGAGTGAGGAGGAGAACGAAGAAATTTGGCTCATGGCAAATGACTCAAACGAGGTATGTCACGAATCTCTTTGTTATAGTAGCTCATCATTAGATGATGAATCATTGCATCGTGAATATGATAAACTTTGAAAAATTAGTCTAAAAGTAATTAACAAAAAAAAGATTTTGAAGAACAAAAATGAACGTTTAGAAAAGGAAGTCATTGAGTTAAAAGATAAATTAAAACGTTTAGAAAAGGGGAAGAAAGTAGATGGTGAATGTGAGCTTTGTGTTCAACTTCCAACGTTAGTTGATAATCTTGATTCCAAAATTGCTAGAATGAGTATTAATACTCTTGATATAATACTTGATAGTGTTATAACGGGAAATAATCAAAAGGGTTTAGGTATTCAAGAACTTAATGCATCAACTAGCGAGATTAAAGAAACACAATTCGTTAAAGCAATTGAAAAACAAGCTACTTTAGACACGGATCCCACGGATCCCTTGAAAAAGGAACCGTCTAGTGCAAATCCAGGGATCCGTGGGTCTATACTAGCAAACAGTAGAAATAATGTAGCTACATCATCTAGAACCGACTTTGTTATTGTTAACAAGAAGAAACCAACCTATGTTACTGTTAGAAATGTCAAACAACCACCTCCACTAAAACAAAATCAAAGTTTTATGAAAAACAAAGGTCAATCATTTTCTAAACCAAACACATTTATAAGAAGACCAAATAATGTTTATCCGAGAAGTTACCACCATCAAATGGGATGGAATCCTAATGTACAAAACGGTTTTCCATTTCAAAACTTTAGACCATGGAATCCTTTCTCACCTTTTTCATATATGCCTAACATGAATGAAATGTATAACACTAATGGACCCATGAACGAATGGGGACCAAACTTTTGAGTTAATTATTTTGTTAGGTGTGCTTAAAGGTCGACCTAGATCCGGATGAATGGATCAAGGATAGCGGGTGCACGAGGCACATGACCGGTAACAAAGACTCGTTTTCCACATACGAATCCTTCAATGGAGGAAATGTGGTGTTTGGTAATAGCAAGAGGAAAATCATCGGTAAAGGTACAATTTCTCACAAATCCTAAACCATTAACGATGTTTGTCACGTAGAAAACCTAAACTTCAATCTTCTAAGTATAGGACAAATATGTGATAAAAAGTGCAACGTACTTTTTTGTGAAACCGGTAGTAAAATATTGAAAAACGGTATTACTATAGGAAGAAACATTAGAAAACATGGAGTCTATGTCATTAAAATCGGTAATGAACCAAAAGACAAACTTTATCTTACTTCTATGGATGATACTTCGACCTTATGGCATCGAAGATTAGGTCACGCCAATATGCGACTTCTTCAATCGCTATCATCTAAGGAACTAGTAAGAGACCTACCCAAATTAAAATACGAACATCATTTCTGTGATGCTTGTAACATAGGAAAGCAAGTCCATGCTAGTCATAAAGCTAAAAATATGGTCTCAACAACTAAGTGTCTAGAATTACTACATATGGATTTATTTGGTCCATCACCTACACAAAGTTACGGAGGTAACTTCTGTTTGGTTATAGTAGATGATTACTCTAGGTACACATGGGCGAAATTTCTAAAGAATAAAACTGAAACGTTCAATTACTTTGAAATATTAAGTAAGAAAATACAAAGACAACTAGGAAGTCCTATATTGTCAATTAGAACATATCATGGTAGGGAATTTGATAATGAAGTGCAATTTGGATCCTTTTTTGATGCTAATGGTATTACTCACAATTTCTCGGCACCTCGCACTCCACAATCAAATGGGGTAGTTGAAAGAAAAAATAAAACCTTACAAGAAATGAGTCGCACCATGATTAATGAGCAATCTATTCCTCAAAAAGTTTGGTGCAATGCCGTTGACACATCAACCTATATACTCAACCGTGTCATAATTAGACCATTCTTGGGTAAAACTCCATACGAGTTACTTCGAGGCAAAAGCCTACGTCAGAACACTTTATAGTTTTTGGTAGTAAATGTTTCTTACTTAACACTAAAGATTACCTAACTAAATTTGATCCTAAATCAATCGAAGGTATCTTCTTAGGTTACTCTTATAATAGTAAAGCTTATGTAATACTAAATAAAGAAACCATGAAGGTTGAAGAATCCTTAAATGTAAGATTTGATGAAAGTCCACCCAAACCTACCCTACCTCTTGTCGATGACGAGTTAATCGAAAGTGAAGTCATAGAAATCAAGGAAAATATAAATAAAGAAGATGAACCATTAAACAATGAAATCATCAATATTAAAGAGTCTAAAGATTATCCCGTAGAAAAAGTTATAGGAAAGTTAAATGAAAGAACCTTAAGATCTCAATTCCAAAACCAAAGTAGTTTATTTTGTTTTGTCTCAACCATATAACCTAAAAATACGTAAGAAGCCATAAAAGATGAAAGTTGGGTAATGGCTATGCAAGAAGAGTTAAAATCAATTTGTTTCTAAAAATGTTTGGAAACTTGTCCTTCCACCTAATAACCAAACCATAATCGGAACTAAATGGGTATATAAAAACAAGTTAGATGCAAACGGTGTAGTGTATAGAAGTAAAGCTAGACTTGTTGTCCAAGGGTATAATCAACAAGAAGTCATAGACTTTGATGAGACCTATACTCCCGTGGCTAGATTAGAGTCTATAAGAATACTTTTTGATTATGCTTGTGCTCATGATCTTAAGCTTTTTAAATGGATGTTAAAAGTGCTTTTCTAAATGGTGTTATTAATGAAGATGTCTATGTAGCTCAACCTCCGGGCTTTATCGATTTCGAAAAACCTAAACACGTGTACAAACTAAAGAAAGCTCTCTACGATCTTAAACAAGCCCCAAAGGCTTGGTATGATAGACTCAAATCATTTTTAATAAAAAAACTATACCATGGGGTTAGTTGATAATACACTTTTCACAAAGAAAAAGGAATCACATATAATTATTGTTCAAATATACGTGAACGATATTATATTCGGATCGACTTGTCAAGACATGTGTGATGATTTCTCAAAAATCATGATTGATGAGTTTGAAATGAGTATGATGGGAGAACTAAGTTTCTTTCTTGATCTACAAATCAAAGAACTAGAAGATGGTATCTTCTTTAATCAATCCAAATACATAAAAGAAATGCTAAAGAAATTTGGTTTAGAAGAGTCAAAACCTATAAGAACACCAATTTCATCTGATACTAAACTTACAAAAGATGAAGACGGTGAATCTATTGATAACACCAGATACCGTGGCATGATTGGTAGTCTTCTCTATCTTACGGCTAGTCGGCCGAATATCATGTTCAGTGTTTGTCTATGTGCTAGGTTTCAAGAAGACCCTAAAACTTCACCCCTAGAAGCCGTCAAAAGAATATTTAGATACATTAAGGGTACGAATCAATTGGGATTATGGTATCCTAAGGAAACGAGGGTAGAAATTGTTAGGATTTAGAAAATCCCGCTATTAAAGAGTCGGTCACCTCAAGTATAAGTAATCATTAGAAAGCTCGTAGTCGCAGTGATTTAGTGTTAGTAAGTAGTTTGTTAAGTAACACCGTGGAGGACAGACGGGTCTTTACCCACTGTATGCCTGATCCACAGCCCGAAGGAGGAACACAAACTACGAGCAATTGTATGCTTATTTGCTTCAGAATGAGAAACATGCTGTGTTTGAACGAATGATCTTGGAAAAATTCAAAACCAATTATGGAGATGCAAGCTCGTCAAATGATTCAACTGCATTCTACACTAATGTAGGAATAACCACCAAAGCATCACAAGTCATACCAGCTGGTAATGGTAAACACAAACTCATTCCAGATCTAGGGTATAAGCCTCCAGATTCAGACACATTCATGGAACAACTTGTCAATCAATTGGCTCTAATGGTTAAGCAAAACTTGAACTTCACTCCACACACCAACAATCATCTCAGAACAACTTCCAATCTCCAAAATCATGCAACTTTCAAAGAAGGAAAGGTAGTGGTGCAAAATGTGCAAGGAAGACATAATGATCAAGGAATGGCAGGATCGGGTTATGGAAATGCTGGTGTAGGTGGAGGATATGTGGGTAATCAGAATCGAGGAAGGAACATGGCTCAGGTTCAAGGGAAGCCAATCAAGTGTTACAACTGTCGTGGAGAAGGAAACATTGCGAGGAACTGCACTTCTCCTAAATGTCCACAAAATGCAGAGTACTTTAGGGACAAAATGTCACTTTGGTACAAGCTCAAGATAATGAAGTCAGATTGGATGAAGAAGAATTGCTGTTTCTTCTCAAGGAAATGCCAAAACTTACGATGCAGATGTGGATGAATGTAGCCGATTCGTGGTATGGGACACAACAATCCCAATGCATTTCAAGTTGCGCATCGTGATGCATTTGATTACGATGTCGATAATGAACCCACCGCCTGCACCATCTTCATGGCTAGTATCTCACCAATGGTCTCTCCAAAGGCTCCTTCACCACAACGGGCCAATCCTTCCAAGGAATCAATCATATCAGAGGTATTAAAACTATACGATGAAGTTGATGTTCAAAAGATACACGACAAGGTACAACCAACTAAAATTATTGAATCAGATATTGAAAATATGGGTAATAACAATGTTGTCCCGTATGATCAATAAGTGAAGAAAAATGAAAGTGAAATTGTACCAAGCGATGCATCTTCTGCAGTCAATGATGACTATATTTTTGATGAATACACTGCATCTACCCCTGATGACTCTATAACCTCTTAACTGAATGCCTATAAGGAACAAGTTGCTATATATGAACAACGTGCTAAGTTTGAATTGACTAACCGTGAGCAGGAGATGGATTTCCAAATGCATACAATTATCAGAAAAAGTAACTTTAGGGAAGAAATGTTAAAACAAGAGTTAAACTCCTTACAAGAAAAGCTCAATAAACTGTCAAGCAAAAGCAAGAACTTCAAGAAAATGTAAAGGTGCTTAAATGTAAGTTTCTTCGCTAAGGAATCAAAACTTTAAATGACTTTTCCAACCTAAAAACTTTGAAAAACAAACTTGAGAACAAACTGTACATACATGGGAACACAATTCAGACTGCTCACATGATAACTAAGCATAGAGTCTTAAGCAATAAGCATAGTATTCCCCTTGCAGAGGTACCCAATCCCGAGTATGGAAAAGTAGCTAGAGCTGCACAAATGGTAGTCTATGATGGTAATGAGATTCTTAAGCCTAGGCAAACACCATCGTGTATTGGAAGCACTGAAGAGGATAGAAAATTAGAAGATGCCTCTAGGAAGAAAATGGCAAAGAAGTTAAATGATCCTAAGTGTACAAAGCATAATATAACATTTAAACCCCATGATTACACTAAAGAAAATTGGATAGCCTTGAATATGTTTAAGCCTCAAACTCAATTAACCCCTGAGCAAGTATTCTGGAAGAAAGATTTGGATAAACAAAAAATCGAAAACATGATTGAGAAGAATCCTCCCTGTAGGAAAATGCCCCCAACCACTGTGTATCCTCCAAATACACCTATGCATTTAGTGCTCAGAACCCTTTCGACTCAAAGCAAGACCTTAATCAGCCTATACGTAGTTTATCAATTATTTGTTGACTTTGAGAAAACATGTAAGAAGAGAATTACACCCACATGGATTACTGAAGGGGAAAGGGGTTTTGAGCAAACTAAAGAGTGTTATTTAACTGAGGTAATGCCTTTCTTTAAACTACTAAAAAATCAATTTTAGAGTCTTCAAAAGGGCATTGATACTGAGATTAAAGAAATGAAAAAGGTGTTCAAGGAAATGGAAATTGAGGTCAAAGACTATGAACGTGAGCTTAAAAGTAATGAAATTGAAAGGAAAAATCTGCATATCTTAAATGATAACTTGATTTCTAGATGTGTTGCTCAAGATGTATTTTACACTGTTACAAATTATTCTATTACTGCTTCTCAATTTCATGAATTATCTGTTGCTTTGAAAGTTTCCCATGATCGTGTCGTTGAGCTTGAAAACACAAATTCAAAGCTGCATGAGAAAATAGAACAGGATGATCATGATAACTTGGTAAAACATTTTTCTAAGCTGGAAGTTGAACACTTTGCTTTGCAATTAAAATATCAACATCTCAATAAAAATGTTAAAACCTCAAATGTCAAGACATCCTCGGATGCTCCTGAGTTTGATGCAGTTTTTGAAATAAGCAAACGTGACGAACATATTTGATCTCATTGTAACACGATCAGAAGATTGAAAACCCAAATGTCACAGTTAAAAGGTGAAAAGAATGATGTGACTGGCTCCCAAATGCCTCCTCTACTAGATTCTCAGAATTCTCAAAACTTTCATCTTCAAAACATCATTAATGTTTTACAACAAGAAAATGAGAGTTTCCTAGCAGAAAATGAAAAGGTTAAACAACATTTCAAAGAGTTATATGATTCAATGAAAGTCACTCGTGACAAGAACAAAAAAAATAACTTCTTTACAAAAGGAAATTGAGAATGTGAAGAGTCAGGCAAAATGGAAAATGCCAGTTGTCTGTGATGAGACTTTTGTATCAATGGCATCTGCAGATTCTAAGTATACTGTGACTGTAAAGTATATTCCCCCTCATCTTAGAAATAACGAACTTGTGTGTCAAGAATATTTTTCGTATCTTAAGGATAGTCTAGAATGTCTCCGTGAGATTGTTGAAGAGGATAGCATAAATAAACCACTTGATAGAGAAGTTAGATATGCATGCTTATACGCCAAACGATCTCAGGAGCTTTTAGAATGTCTAAGAGCAACATGCCCTAAATCCTTTTGTACTAAAGATAAAGTCATTATGCCATGCTCTATCCCTTGTATTAAGTGTTAGGATTTAGTAAATCCAGTTATTAAAGTGTCGGTCACCTCAAGTATATGTAATCATTAGAAAGCTCGTAGTCCTAGTTATTTAATGTTAAGTAGTATTTAGTTAAGTAACACCGTGGAGGACGGACGGGTCTTTACCCACCAGATGCCCGATCCACGCCCGTAGGTGGCGTTTTACGAAGACTATAAATACCCTCTACCTCCTAAGGTAGAGGGTTGGAGCTCATAATAATATTTTCACTTTCTCTCACTAAGTTCCCAAACCTCTAACTCTTTCTCTCTCTAAAACCTAATATTATACACCTCATATTGATCATGGTTTGATGTATTTGTTAAATCCAATATGTTACAAATGGTATCAAGAGCCATGGTTTGATCATCTCTCTTACATATCCTTGGATTTCTAGTGGTTTTATATGGTTTTTGGGTTTGAAAAAGTTTAGTGGTTTTTGCATCATTTAGATCATTTCTTGTGTTAAAGTTTGAATTTTGAGTGTACTTTTATGTTTAGAATCATTGTAAGTGCTTGGGTTTTGATTTGGAAAGCTTGAATCACCGTGGTTGGGCTTGTTTTGGATTGAAAAGTGTTGTCTTTAAGTTTTTCTACCTAGCGACTTGAGTCTCGGAGTATATTTCTTCGTAGCGATTTGCTTTGTTAATTTGCAGTGACTTATAGTTGAAGTAGTAGCGACTTGTTTATTGAGACAAGCCGAAAAACAATACAAAGTAGTGGAGGTTCCACTTCGGCTAGCGACTTGGTTGACGTAGCGACTTGTCTCTATTATTTCTAGCGACTTGTCTTTGTTGTTACTAGCGAGTTGCTCTTTAGCGACTTGTCAGCTTAGCGATTTGGTGTCTTTAGCGACTTGGTCCACTTAGCGAGTTGTTCTTTAGCGACTTGTCAGCTTAGCGATTTGGTGCTTTAGCGACTTGTGTTTAGCGACTTGGTTCATAGCGACTTGTGCTTAGCGACTTGATTCACAGCGACTTGAGGTTTTAGTGAGTTGCTACTTAGCGACTTGGTGACTTAGCGACTTTTTTCAAGGGTTATAGTGACTTGGTTGATATTTGTTTCTAATACGGTTTTCTCTTGATTTAGTAAAATCCCGTGAAAGAATCTATTTCCCGGTTTAATCATAGAGTTATAAAATCCCGTGAAATCAGAAACATGTCTACCAACGTGCCTACAATCATCTCTCAGAGTGAGGACGCTCAAGCAACTGGTTCGAGATACTAAATCCACCCATGCTTGATGTAACCGACTATGACTCATGGGCTCAACGAATTAGGTTGTACCGTTTGGGAAAAGAAAATGGAGTCAACATTCTCAAGTCAATTGATGAAGGGCCGATCAAGTTGAGACAACCGAGACATACTTGATAATCTTGCCGATGGCTCGGTGATATTAGGACCGGACATACCTAAAATGTATGATGAACGGTGATAAGGAGAAGAAGAGATACGATGCGAGACATCGTGGCTTCTAACATCATACTGTGGTTTACCTAAGGACATTTACAAGTCGATCAATCACAACACCAAGCTAAGGCGGTTTGGGACAATGTCAAGATGCTTCTCTCGGGTTCTAAACTAACCAAGGAAGACAGAGAATCACAACCTGTATGATAAATTCGAGCATTTTAAGATGAAACCGTAAGAAAGTGTCTATGAGTATTACGTGAGATTCCACAAACTTGTGAATGACATGAGGAATATCAAAATGACCATGCCAAATATTCAATTTGAACTCAAAGTTTGTGAACAACATGAATCCGAATGGCACAAATTTGTCACCTCTATGAAGCTAACCAAAGGATTAAATAACACCAACTATGAGCAATCAGATGCCTTCCTCGCTTCAGAATGAGAGACATGCTATGTTTGAACGAATGATTCTTGAAGTTCAAATCTAAACAGGAGAAACAAGTTCGTCAAATGATTCAACAACCTTATACACCAATGTTGGAATTACCACCAAAGCTTCTCAAGTCATACCAACAAGAAATGGTAACTACAAACTCATTCCAGATCCATCATACAAGCCTCCTGATTCAAACACATTCATGGAAAACTTCATCAATCAACTATCTCTCATGGTCAGTCAAAATCTGAATTCCCTCCCACACACCAACAATAACCTCAGAACATCATCCAATCCACAGAATCAAGCTACCGTCAGAGATGGAAAGGTTATGGTGCAACCAGTTCAAGGAAGACAATATGAACATGGAAGAGGTGGAGTAGGTGGAGGATATGTGGCTAATCAGAATCGTGGAAGAAATGCCAATCAAGGGCAAGCAAAGCCAATCAAATGCTACAAGCGTGGTGGTGAGGACATATTGCAAGGCTGTACATCTCCAAAACGTCCACATAATGCGAATACTTGAGACAAGATGTTGCTTGTGCAAGCTCGGATAATGGAGCGACTTTGGATGAAGAGGAGTTGTTGTTTCTTGCGTAAGGGAATGCTAAGACATATGATGTTGATGTGGATGAGCGCCCAATTCGTGAAATAGGTCACAATCATCAAAATGCCTTTCAAGTTGCGCATCGTTATGCATTTGACTCGATGTCGATGATGAACCTCACCGCCTGACAATCTTCATGGCTAGCATCTCACCTATGGTCTCTCCAAAGGTCTCATCACCACAACAGTTGGTCCATCCAAAGAATCAATCATCTCGAGGTATTAAAACTATACGATGAAGTTGATGAGCAAAAGATAAATAACGCAGACAATCTCTTGAAACTTATGAATCGATATTGATGATAAGGGTAATAGTAATATTGTCTCATATGATCAATATGTGACACAAAGTGAAAGTGAGATTGTACTAACCGATGTATCTTCTGCAACAATGATGGCTATGTTTATGATGAATACATCGTATGTGCCTCGATGATTCTCGTTATCTCCGAATCGAATGCCTATAAAGAACAAGTTGCTATTTATGAACAATGTGCTAAGTTTGAGTTAACTAGCGTGAGCGGAAATGGATGACCAAATCGTACAATCATTAGAAAAGTAATTTTAGAGAAGAAGTGTTAAAACAAGAGTTAAATTCCTTACAAGAAAAGCTTTCTAAAATCATAAGCAAAAGCAAGAACTTCAAGATAATGTTAAAGTGCTTAAACAAGAATTTAATGCTAAGGAATCAAAACTTTTGAATGATTTTCCAATCTAAAAATTTGAAAACAAGCTTGAAAATAAGTTATGCGTATAAGGAATACCATTAGATCGCTCACATGATCACAAAGCATAGAGTCTTAAGCGATAAGCATAGTATTCCCTAGTTGAGAAACCCAATCCTAAGTATGGTAAAAAGATAGAGAGGCTCGGATGGTAATTTATGATGGTAATGAGATCCTTAAGCCTAGGCAGAAACCTAGTTGCGCTAAGTGCACTGAGGAAGATATGCAATTTGAAGAAGTCAATAGGGAAAAAATGGATAAGAAGCTAAAAGATCCTGAGTGTAAAAAGCAAAACATAACGTTCAAACCCCATGATTACACAAAATAAAATTGGATCTCCCTGAGCAGGTTTAAGCATCAAACCCAATTAACCCTCGAATTTTTTTTTTGGAAGAAATATATGGATAAGCAAAAGGCAAGTGAACTTGTTGAAACAAACCATCCCTTAGGAAAGTGCCTGCACTCATCAGTATCCTCCAAATACAATGCATTTAGTTCCTAGAAATATTTCCACTAATATCAAGACCTTAATCACCAGATGTTGTTTATCAACTATTTGTTGATTTTGAGAAAACATGTAAGAAAAGGATCACACCCATCGATAATCAAGGGAAAGGGTTTTGAGAAAACTAAAGAATGCTATTTAACTGAGGTAATGCCTTTCTTTAAAAAATTAAAAGGTCAATTTGAAAGTCTTCAAAAGGGGATAAATTCGGATATTAAAGAAATGGAAAAGGAATTTGATCCAATGATTATGAACGGGAACTCAAATATAATGAAATTGAAAGGAAGAATTTGCATATCCTAAATGAGAACTTAGTAGTAAGTTGTGTGGCTCAAGATATGTTTTATACTGTTACTAAGCATTCTATTACTGCTTCTCAATTTCATGAATTATCTGTTTCTTTGAAAGTTTCCCATGATCGTGTCATTGAGCTTGAAAACAAAAACTCAGAACTAAATGAGAAAATTGATCAGGATGATCACGATAATTTGGTAAAACACTTTTCTAAGCTAGAAGTTGAACATTTTGATTTGCAACTAAAATATCAACATCTTAAGGAAAATGTCAAAACCTCAAACATCGAGACATCCTCAAATGTTCCAGAGTTTGATGCACTTTTTGAAATAAACAAACGTGACGAACAGATTCAAGCTCATAGTAACACGATCAGAAACTTGAAAGCCCAAATTTCACAATTAAAGGGTGAAAAGAACAACATGACTGGCTCCCAAATGCCTCCTCCTTTAGATTCTCAGTGTTCTCAAACTTTTCATCTTCAAAACTTGGTTAATGTTTTACAAAAGGAAAATGAGAGTTTTCTAGAAGAAAATGAAAAAGTTAAACAACACTTTAAAGAGTTATATGATTCAATGAAAGTCACTCGTGACAAGAACAATGAAAAAATAACGCCTTTACAAAAGGAAATTGAGAATCAAGAGTCGTGAAAAAGGAAAATCCCACTTGTCTTTAATGAGAATGTTGCATCAAAGTCATCTGCAGACTCTAAATATACTTGTGACTATTAAATACATTCCTCCTCATCTTAGGAATAACGAACTTGTATTTCATAATTATCTTGCTCGCCTTAAGGATAGTCTTGAATGTCTCCGTGAGATTGTAGAAGAGGACTGAATAAATAAGCCACTTGATAGTGAAATTAGGTTTGCTTGCATTTAGGCCAAACGATCTCGTGGAGATGTTAGAATGTTTAATAGCAACTTGTCCTAAATCCTTAGGTGCGAAAGATAAAGTCGTGATGCCTTGTTCCATGCCTAGTACTAAGTATACAAACCATTCTATGCCCAAGATTAAGAAAGTGAATTTTAATGTGCCTTCAAGTAGTTCAGATCCTCACTTCTAGTTCAGAATGCAAAAGGTAGCCCAACCAACTAATGTTCTCATAATTCCTCTACAGAGTAATCATGACATTAAAGCAAGCGGGTCAAAGCCTCCGTGCAATACAAAGCAAGATAGGACCTCGCAAGCTAAGAATGTGCATTGGAAGAGAGAAGACCACCCTAGGAACACTAAGTTTGAGTTGAATAAAACGAATCATGTTGATTCTAGTATTAGCTATAAGCGCATCGTAATTAATTCAATTCGCTACTTTGGCAAAACATGTAATGATGATTGCTTGGTTTCATTATTAATCATGAATGTGGTGTGAATGATTTGATTAATGTTGTTAAATGCCCCATTAAGATTGTTAATGCCAAAAACATGTTAAGAAGGGTAGAAAGCAATGGAGAAAGAAGGTTAGAAAACATTGAAACCCGCAGAAGGAAATTTAGTAACATAGGTTATCGGTGGATACCCATCGCCGCAAGTTTAATCTTAATGAGTTGTGCCCTAAATTTTCTAAGTCAATGCCCATTAGAAAATGGATGCCTACTTGGTAGAACAATTCATTTAAGAAGTGAACATACTTTGAATAGGTCAAATACGGACACTAGCATCGCATCTATCCTCGATGATTCCATTGTTTCCAATTCCGATGTGGGTGTTCCAATCATCGTTATTAACTAAATGGAACCCATTCTTGCATGGGGATCCCAATTATCCGCTTATCCATTCTTATCTGTGTTCAACCGCAGATCGTTCAAATCATTCTCGTGGTACCGGACTCGTGCTGCTCCAAGCATATATTTGAGATCGCCGCGCTCATGAACTTCGTGAGTAAATTCATCGGAATCGTTAGATTTGGGAACGACCATTTTGGTGCAATTATGGGTTATGGAGACTATGTTGTTGGTGAAAGTGTAATCTCCAGGGTATATTATATTGAAGGTCTTGGTCATAACGTGTTCTCTGTTGGTCAATTCTGTGATTCCGATCTAGAAGTGTCTTTTAGAAAACACACTTGTTTCGTTAGAGAACTTGATGGTGTGGAATTGTTAAGAGGAACTCGTGGTTCAAATCTTTACACCATCTCTATCGAAGACATGATGAAGTCTTCTCCAATCGCTTGTTGTCAAAGGCATCGAAAACAAAATCATGGTTATGGCATCGCTGTCTCAATCACTTGAACTTGGAACCATTAATAATCTTTCGGTAAAAGATCTCGTAAGAGGCTTACCCGATAAAAGTTTGAAAAAGATCATCTTTGTTCAGCATGTCAATTGGGAAAAAGCAAGAAACATGCCCACAAACCCAAACCCACAAACTCAGTAATGGAAGTTCTTCATACCCTTCATATGGATTTGTGTGAACCAATGAGAGTGCAAACGATAAATGGGAAGAAATATATTTTAGTCGTTGTGGATGACTACTCTCGATTTACCTGGGTAAAGTTTTTGAGGATAAAGGATGAAACTCAGAATGTCATCATCAAACTTATCAAGCAGCTTTAGGTTCGACTCAACAATCTTGTTAGAATTGTTCGAGCAGAAATGGCACGAGTTTGTTAACAAAGACTTAAGTCAATTTTATGAAAGTGTTGGAATCGGTCATCAAAGAAGTGTTCCTCGAACTCCTCAACAAAACGGTGTAGTTGAAAGACAAATCGAACTCTTTGGAAGTCTGCAAGAACAATGCTAATTTATTCAAAGGTTCTAATGTTTCTTTGAGGTGAAGCCATTGCCACCGCTACTACACCCAAAATCGTTCCCTCATACACATATCTCATGGAAAAACTTCATACGAACTTGTCCATAAGCGAAAACCCCGATCTCTCTACCTTCGTGTGTTTGGTGCGTTGTGCTATCCAATGAATGACATCAAGATCTTGGTAAATTAAGAGCTAAAGGCGGACATTGGAGTTTTGTAGGTTATGCATCAAACAAGAAGGGTTACCGAATCTACAACAAAAGAACTCGAGATATCATGGAAACTATTCACGTTCGTTCGATGAGTCGTCTCGGAAAGTGGCTCCGTGACAATCGATTCTGGACCCGCATCTCAACCTTCATCAAGTAGTCCTATCAGTTCTACTCTTGTTCTAAATCCCTCACCAAGAACTCCTTATGTACCTCCTTGAAGATGATTTGAAGAAATTGTTTGATCCAATGTTTGATGAACACTATGAGCCAAGTGCTAATGATCATCAATTCCATCAGCAGAGGTTGTTCCTATCCCATCACAAGTTAACCCTTGATTTCTATGTCATTAAGTCAAGAAGTGCTGCTGCGATCACTATGTCTCATCAACTAATCATCAATCATCGAGTGTACATCATAGAATTGTGTCGGCACCTATGATGGAGATAATCCCTTTGCTACTCCCGAAGATGCCCCTTTGAAAACATATTTTCTCACGAATCATCATCGAACCATCTTCATCGGAGAAATCGACTCTGCTACTTCAGGTTCCTCAACAACAACCACACGAACACCTTAGAAAATGGACACATGATCATCCATTGGACAACATCATTGGAATAGCCTCTCGTCCAAGATCCACTCGTAAACAACTTGCAACCGATGCCTTATGGTGCTTCTTCACTCTGTACTATCAAAGGTCG